>CM019066.1:3600834-3969613 GCA_009667805.1 Leptobrachium leishanense | reverse complement strand
AAGGGTTAAAATAGAATTTTCATGCTTGTACTTTCAATTATTATTACAAGTTTCCAAAGCATGACATACACAGAGAGAACAATGTACAGTTGTGTTCAAAATTATTCGACCCCCACTGAAATTGAGTGTTTTGGCCAGTTTGACATAGATTTTGATCATTCAGTCATCTTGCTTACAATTAAATCAAAGTGGCACGTGTAGGTCAGACAAATATAACATAACATTTATAATGAAATAACCACAAATGTCTTTTCTGTGCTCACATCATTATCAGTTTTATTCAACCCCCAAGTGACATTCAATCTTAGTACTTAGTACAACATCCTTTTACAGTTATAACAGCTTTTAAACGTGAAGCATAGCTTGACACAAGTGTCTTGCAGCGATCTACGGGTATCTTCGCCCATTCGTCATGGGCAAAAGCCTCCAGTTAAGTCACATTATTAGGCTTGCGCACTGCAACTGCTTTCTTTAAGTCCCACCAGAGGTTCTCAATCGGATTTAAGTCAGGTGACTGCGATGGCCACTCCAAAATGTTCCAGCCTTTAATGTGCAACCATGCTCTAGTGGACTTGGAGGTATGCTTGGGATCATTGTCCTGTTGAAAGGTCCAACGTCTCCCAAGCCTCAGGTTTGTGACGGACTGCATCACAATGTCATCCAATATCTCCTGGTACTGAAGAGAATTCATGGTACCTTGCACACGCTGAAGCTTCCCTGTACCTGCAGAAGCAAAACAGCCCCAACGCATGATTGACCCCCCGCCATGCTTCACAGTAGGCAAGGTGTTCTTTTCTTCATAGGCCTTGTTCTTCCTCCTCCAAACATAGCGTTGATCCTTGGGCCCAAACAGTTCTAATTTTGTTTCATCAGTCCACAGAACACTATCCCAAAACCTCTGTGGTTTGTCCACATGACTTTTGGCATACTGCAGTCGACTCTTCTTATTCTTTGGAGACAGCAAGGGGGTGCGCCTGGGAGTTCTGGCATGGAGGCCTTCATTACGCAGTGTGCGCCGTATTGTCTGAGCTGAAACTTCAGTACCCACATCTGACAAATCTTTTCTCAGTTCCTCAGCAGTCACCCAGGGACTTTTCTCCACTCTACGCTTCAGGTAGCGCACAGCAGTCGAAGTCAGCATCTTCTTTCTGCCACGACCAGGTAGCGTTTCAACAGTGCCCTTTGCCTTGAATTTGCGAATGATGCTTCCTATGGTCTCTCTTGGTATGTTTAACATCTTTGCAATCTTCTTATAGCCATTGCCCTTCCTGTGAAGACTAATCACCTCTTCTCTTGTCTTCCTGGACCATTCTCTTGACTTCAACATGTTTGTAACCACACCAGTAAATGTCTAGAAGGAGCTGAGTATCACAGTCATTTTAAAGCTGCCTAATTGGTGCTTATTATGCTTTATTGCTGCTCCGTGACATCCACAGGTGTTTTCAATACCTGATTGAAAACACTTGAATGAACCTCTGTTCTTCAGAGTGGTAGTCTTTAAGGGGTTGAATAATTGTGTCAATGAAGAATTCACAAAAGAAACATTTACTACTGTATTACAAAACCAATTGATGTCATTTTAGTTGCATATGGTTCTTTAAAAAGTCCTTGTAGGATTTCATTCTGAATACAATTACAAATGTACACTAAATTCCCTAAAACCCTTTACAGCATTGGGGGTTGAATAATTTTGAACACAACTGTATATGTGCAAATATGTGCAAATATTGTTCCCCCCAGGCCTGCACTGACCATCTAGAATGCTTGGTATTTGTCTAGTTGGCTGCGCCACAGTACACAGGCAGTACATCGTGAGGCCTGCTCTCCCATAGAGCAAGTCCTGCACTCGCCCTTTGCCTGTGCTACCAACCTAATGTGTGTGTTTTCAATAGAGATGTGCAGTCGTTTCGGAAAAATTCAGGATTCGGAAACTAAATCCATTAATTCGTATTTCAGAAGTACTTCCGAATAATGAATTGATACGATACGAGTTTGAAACAAAACAAAATGGTATATAACGAATTTATTTAGTTTTACACTATCAGGGTAATTCAAAGAGATTCGAAAAAGTCACCGCACATTCGGTGACTTTTCATTCTCTTCAATTCGGTTCCTTTTGCCGATCCCATTTTGGTGACCCTGCAGTGTATTCAGCAAGCACCACAGGGTCCCCGAATTGCAGGGAAAAGCTACCGTAAACCCGACGAAAACTAACCGCAAAACCCACCGAATGCACGCCGAAAACACGCAAAAACATCTGGATTAACCCGTCGAAAAACCCGAGCAGGAGCCGATCACACACAGCGAAGCCGCCGAGACCGCAGACGAGGCAGTGAATAAATTAGCAAAACAGTTTGTGTGAATGTTTGAAAATGAAACTGTTTGCAAAGAAACTACTGAGCGAAAATGCCTGAAATTTGCATATGAGGTCCAGGGAATGATAATAAAGAGGACTGTTACAGAAAAAATAAGTAAACTTAAAAAAAAAAAAAATCGGACTTTTAACCCCTTCGCTGCGGCGGACGCGCTCAGCGCGTCCAACCGCATTTCACGTTCCATGTGGTGGACGCGCTAAGCGCGTCCTGCCTTTGGGGTCAGCGTTCGGCCGGGTTCCGGCCAATCGCTGGCCCCCCCGGTGCGGGCTGACATCCTCGATGTCAGCCCAGCATCCGGAACTGCCGCCGGAGTAATTAGGTGTCATCGCGGGGGCGCGATGACACCTAATTCAGGCCCCCCCCGCATGTGCGGAGGAGGCGCCTGAAAGGGAGGGGGGAGGTCCTTCGGACCTCTCTCCCTCCCGATCGGCGGCGTTGCGGGGGTTAACCCAGGCACCGTTTGGAAGGGCACAGCCTGCCCTTCCAAATGGTACCTGGCATTAACCCCTGGGGAGCCGGATCACGAATCGGCGCTGAAAAGCGCCGGTTCGTGATCCTTTCCCGGAGCTGGCCGACATCTTGGATGTCGGCCAAGCCTCCGGGAACTCCCCCTGAGGACTGGCGTCATCGTGCATAGCACGATGACGCCAGTCCTGGAGTTAACCCCTAACTGCCACCAATGGTGGAGATAGGGGGTTCCAATGAACCCCCTATCTCCCGATCCGTGGCAGCTAGGGTTTAAAGTTTGGTATTGTTGGATTGGCCAGAGCATGGCCGTTCCAACGATACCAAACACGAATGTGAAAAAAGTTTGTAAAAAAAAAAAAAAATTAAGATAAAAATAAAAAAATATTTAAAAAACAAATTATAAAAAAAAATAAACAATTTTTTTCCTTTTTTTTGTTTGTTAATGCAGCAATATTGTTCCCATTTCAATTATAATGTGAACAATGATGCTGCACTAACGATTTTTGTATGCGGTGCGTTTGTTAAAAATCGTGTAATTTCCCCCAAAAAAAAATGTAACGAGACCCCATCTCTAATTTTTTTAACAAGCGCACCCCATACAAAATATAACCGCAATTGCTCGCATGTTAAAATGTGAAAAAAAACACTTTACACATTGTAAATTATTGAAAAATCATATTTTATTGCATTTTTTGTTATAATATACAGACAGGTCATGACGTATACATATAAAAATGACATATTATGAATCTGCCGAGTCTGACGGAAAGAACGATATATAATATGTCTGGGTCATATACTAAAATAAAATAGCCTTCAAAACACGTTTAAACATGATGAGCAAAACCGGTAAAAATGACCTCAGCACAGGGGCGGGAAAAGCCTCAGCAGCGAAAGGGTTAAACAAAAAAAAAATTCTGAAAAATGCTTAAAATATCCTAACAAATCTATAAATAAAGAGACTCTTTACTGCAGAATTTTATAATGAACGGTTTATTAGATATTGAATTAAAATGGGAATAGTTTTAAGATTGAAGCCTATGGAATTCTCCTGAATAAACTTGCCGAATTAAACCACCGAATGGCAGGGCATTAGGGGAACCTTTCACTGCTGGTTTGTGTTCTCTGAATAGCTGAAGCAGTGCTTTTTCATGGGGTTTTCACTGCCCTAGAACAGGCACCGAACAGGCACTGTATGTTCAGGCAATTCGCTAGGATTTGACGAATTGCCTGCTCTCTGGATAGCCGAATGGCCAGGAAAGGTATCCGAACGCTGATTTTCAGCATTTGGTTACCTTTCTCAAGCAATTCGGAGCTCTTTGAATAATCTTGGTAGTGATCATCATAAGAGAAAAATTTGAATATTTTTTTTTGGTGTTCTGGAATTCGAATCGATATCAACTATCGAATTGATATTTCAACTATCGAATTGAACTTAAATTAAAATGCATACAATACAAGTAATGCAGTCAGCAAACAACTGTATGAAACAAATAAATTTTGTTTCCCAGTTTCACAAGCATCTGTCCCTGTTAAATTGACTCAAATACTAATTCTGTGAGACAGCTTAATATTTAACCCTAGCTTGTCTTTTAAGAGAAAAATTTGATTAACTGGGGTTATATTTAGTGATCCAAAATTCAAATTGATATCAACTATCGAATTGATATATGACATTTGAATCGATTCGAAATTTCAAATCGATGCGAAATTTTGAATCGATCCAAAATGAAACAAAATTTGTTACGAAATTCCGAAAATTTAATTATTTAAAAACTAAACAAATTGTTCAGGCATGCACATCCCTAGTTCTCAATAGGTGGAGTTACTCCTAGGAAAAGGTTCTCATGTGTCAAGGAAAGAGTAGGTGATGCAAGCAAAAAAGCAGTTTGTGAGGGTCCTGAGAAAGAGCAACAGCACTAGTGGACTGCTCTATAGTGGGGCCTTCTCAGGTCTCGCAAGGTTTTAACTTGATTGTGCCATTACAGAGATGACAATTCCATATGCAAATCAGCCTGCTATCACCCAGGAAGGGCGGCCAGTACTGAAATGCCAAGGATATCATCCGTACATGAGAGGCGAAGCAAACCCCGACAATTTTTTTGGCCTTATCAGGCCTCATAAGGAGAGTACAGCTGACTCCCCTCTAGGCACCTCGAGCAAGGTGTCCATGTGTTGATCACCCTGTATCCTTATAGTGAGCAAAACAGAGGTTTGTGAGGGTGGGATGCATCATGTGCCTGGAAACTCTTTGATTCGACAGGATAATAATTGAGGAATATTAACCCTTTCGCTGTGGAGCACGTGCTCAGCGCGTCCACCCACAGGTAGCGTTGGCTGCGGAGGACGCGCTCAGCGCATCCTCCCTTTGCAGCCAGCGATCGGCCGGATTCTGGCCGATTGCTGTGCCCCCCAGTGCGGGCTGACATCCTCGATCCTGCATCCGGGACCACCGCGGGCACCAATAGATGTCATTGCGGCGGCGCGATGACATCTATTGCAGGCGCCCCCCCCCCGCGAGTGCAGAGGAGGTGCCTGAAAGGGAGTGGGGTCATTTGGCCCTCTCTCCCTCCCCTTCAGTTTGGGCCAGCGATCAAAGCCAGGCACAGTTTGGAAGGTCACAGCCTGCCCTTCCAAATGGTGCCGGGCTTTAACCCCTTGGGGACGGATCGCTATTCGGCGACAAAAAGTGCCAGATAGCGATCCTTTCCCAGAGCTGGCCGACATCTTGGATGTCGGCCAAGCTTTCGGGATCTCCCCCGATGACTGGCGTCATCAGTTTTGGAGTTATCCCCTAGCTGCCACCAATGGAGGAGATAGGGGGTTCCAATGAACCCCCTATCTCCCGATCCGTGGCAGATAGGGGTTAATGTTTGGGATCGTAGGATCGGCCAGAGAAAGTAAAATGTTAAGTAAAATATAAAATAAATAAAAATGTAAATAAAAAATTATTAAGAAATAAATAAATAAATAAATAAATAAACATGTTTTTTGTTTTGTTTTGTTTTTGTTAATGCAGCACTATTGTTCCCATTTCAATTATAATGTGAACAATGATGCTGCACTAACGTGATGTTCCCCCAAACAAAAGTAGCGATTCCCCGTTTCTAATTTTTTTAACAAGCGCAACCCATAGAACATATACCCACAAACGCTCGCATGTTAAAATGTGAAAAAAAACACTTTACACATTGTAAATTATTGAAAATTTAAATTTTATTGCATTTTTTGTTATAATATACAGACAGGACATGACGTATAAATATAAAGATGATATATTATGAATCTGCCGAGTCTGCCGGAAAGAACGATATATAATATGTCTGGGTCATATAATAAAATAAGGCTTCAAAACGCGTTTAAACATGATGAGCGAAACCGGTAAAAATGACCTCAGCACACAGGCGTGAAATGGCTCAGCAGCGAAAGGGTTAATAGGGGATCAGGCATGCTGGGGGGGCTTATCTTGGGTCTGGATAAGTTTAGGGGACTGATATTTAATTTAGCGAGTGACTGAGAAAGGAGACTAATTGGAAGTAGGGATGAGCCGAACACCCCCCGAGTTCGGTTCGGGCCCGAACCCGAATTTTTCCAAATGTTCGGGTCCGAACCCGAACCCGAACCCCATGCAAGTCTATGGGGCTGAAAATTCGGTTTTTAGAGTGCCCTCCAAGAGGGCATATATGCTACATATTTGCCATAAAAGGTGTATGGGGGTCCGGGTAGTGCCCTGGGGGACAGGAAACAAGGACAAAAAGTTTAAAAAAATACATTTTTAAAGGGACAGTGAGTTTTCCATGAAATAAGGGTTAAAAATAAAAACAAAAAATTCCTTCAAATATCGTGCCTAGGAGGCCCCATAACCTGCCCGTGAAATGGCGGATTTGTAGGATATATAGAAACACTTAAAAACAAAATAATTATGTTTCAAATGACGGTAAATGCTTTTCCTTTAATCTATCCATAAACAACTGCTTGGGGCGGCAGTCTGTATGAAAAGAGGAGACATTTTCGGACACGCAGAAAAAGTTTACTGATTTTTTTGGCTAAATTATTGTGAAACTTATGCAGGCTTTGGATGAAAGTAACAATAGGTGCTTCAAAATTGGTCCTTTAGCGTCCCCAACAGTGCCGTCACACCGTAACCCCTCTGAGGATATGAATCTGATACAGGCGTCAGTGGCAGTGCACCCAAATATTGTGCTTTTGGTGCCAGGCCTGCAAGTACTATCATACAGTAACCCCTCTGTGGTATTGTGGAAGAATGCGGGGGTGAACCTTGCGGTCCTATATTAAAAGATATGCATCTGGTAAAGGCGTCAGTGCACCCAGATATTCTGCCTTTGGTGCAAGACTGCCAGGCCAGCAAGTATCATCATACAGTAACCCCTCTGTAGTATTGTGGAAGAATGCAGGGGTGGACCATGTGGTCCTATATTGAAAAGTTTTTTTTATCTGGTAATGGGCATCAGTGCACCCAGATATTGTGTCTTTGGTGCCAGGCAAGCAAGTATCATCATACAATAACCGCTCTGTAGTATTGTGGAAGAATCCAGGGGTGAACCTTGCGGTCCTATATTAAAAAGATATGATTCTGGTCAAGGCGTCAGTGCATCCAGATATTGTGCCTTTGGTGCAAGACTGCCAGGCAAGCAAGTATCATCATCCAGTAACCCCTCTGTAGTATTGTGGAAGAATGCAGGGGTGGACTATGTGGTCCTATATTGAAAAGTTTTTTTTTATCTGTTAATGGGCGTCGGTGCACCCAGATATTGTGCCTTTTTGGTGCCAGGCCAGCAAGTATCAACATACAGTAACCCCTCTGTAGTATTGTGGAAGAATGCAGGGGTGGACCATGTGGTCCTATAATAAAAAGATATGATTCTGGTCAAGGCGTCAGTGCACCCAGATATTGTGCCTTTCATGGCAGCTAGTGCCTTCACACCGTAACCCTTTTGTGGTATTGTGGAAGAATGCAGGGTTGGACCCTGCGGTTCAAAAAAAAAATGATATAAATCTGGCACAGGGGTCAGTGCAGCCAAATATTGCGCCTTTCATAGCAGCAAGTGCATTCACACCATAACCCTTTTGTGGTATCGTGGAAGAGTGCAGGGTTGGACCCTGCGGTTCAAAAAATGTAAATGATATAAATCTGGCACAGGCGTCAGTGCGGCCAAATATTGCGCCTTTCATGGCAGCAAGTGCATTCATACCGTAACCCTTTTGTGGTATTGTGGAAGAGTTCAGTGCTGGAGGTTTTGTGAATCCAGAAGACATCCCCGATCTATTCCGTTACGTCAGCATCAGGGGGTTGATAGCTGCTAATCCAGGACTGATTCATTTTTATAAATGTCAGCCGGTCTACAGAGTCGGTGGACAGACGAACTCTTTTGTCTGTGACAAAACCTACAGCGGCACTGAACTTCCTTTCAAAAAGCACGCTGGATGAAGGGCAACCTAGTAGCTGCATAGCATATTGGCTAAATTCTGGCCAGTGATCCAATCTCAACACCCAGTAAGCCAGTGGATCATCTGCTGGAAAGGTATCCAGGTCTGCCCTTGCCCCTAGGTAGTCCTGCACCATATGGTGAAGACGCTGGCAATGGGTGCCTACATTTGACGTCCCTGGGCGTCCTGGACTAAAAAAATTTAAAAATGCATCAGTGAAGCGGCCCTGGCCTTCACCACTATTCCTCTGATCATCCGCAGCCTCAGAAGCACTTGTGTCAGCACTTGGTAATCTACCAGTGCCTGGAAAGGTGTTACACAAGTGTCGCTTTAGAGCGACCTCACGTTTTTTCATCCTGTGCTCCCTCTGTGCGGGCAGGATGAGCCCTGCAACTTTACCCTTGTATCATGGATCAAGAAGGGTTGCCAACCAGTAATGATCCCTCTCCTTGATATCACAAATCCTGGGGTCCTTTAGCAGGCTTTGCATTATTAGGGAGCCCATGCAGCGTAGGTTGGAGGTGGCATTAGCTTCCGAGTCTTCCTGGTCAATGAGGATGACCGTATCGTGCACTTCCTCCTCCCAGCCACGCACTAGCCCTTCTGTTTCTGGGCAAACAAAACCCTCTCTTGAGGAATCCCCACCTTCAATGCCCCCACTACTTAAATATTCCTCCTCTTCCTCCTCCTGTCTGATCTGAGTAGGACCCGCTGGAATGCTGTCTGCGGAAAGACTGGGGCCTTGAGAGCTAGGGAAGGCCTCCTCTTCCTCCTGCTGCTCTGCCTCTAGAGCCACATCTATAATTCCCCGCAGAGTGTGCTCCAGCAGGAACACTAAAGGAATTGTGTCACTGATGCATGCACTGTTTAACGTTGGGGGCTTCCAGCCTTACCTGTGTGCTTGAGGGCAGCATGTCTGATGCTGCTCACTGACCAACACCTGGTTTAAATGGAGACAGGCAGGGAGGTGGCTGCATGAGGCGTGGCCTGAGTGGGGGGCGCGGTCTGGTGAAGGTCTTTAAAAACCCTCAGTTAATTCTCAATAGTGCCAGATCGTGGTTATCCATACCTGAGCTCCTTGAACCTGAATTCTATTGTGATTTAACCTGTTATTGACCTCTGCTTGTTTTATGACTATTCTGCCTTCCGTTGCCCTAGTCTATTTTCTTGTACTACACTACTGCACTGATATCGACCCGGCTATTCCATTTGACTATTCTATACTCTGTATTCCTGATTCTGGCTCATCTGACTACCCCCGTGTTGCTAACCTGGTTTTGTTACAACATTGTCTTTTGCTTAACCCTTTTCTGTCTAGCTAGTTTATCTGGCCAATTCTAAGGACCAGACAGGGATTCTTCACGGCTACTCTGTTGGTAGCTTTTGGGCTCTGTGGAGTGTTGGGCGTTAAGTACTGCGTGGTGGGATCCGGGCAGGGCCGGCGCTAATGTAAGGCGGCACAGGCGGCCGCCTTACTGTCCTGGCCTGCTGCCAGTTTGAGGGGCGGAAAAATCAGATTTTCTAAACATACTGTAGACGGATTGATCATCTGACAGCCCAGCGATGATGGCCTGATGGGCCCAGCGATGCACTGTCATACCGCGGCGGCGCTGCAGTGTGTGTGCCTGTCTCAGTCCCTTCCCACGTTCTTAACACGAGCAGGCACACTGTGTAATTTGGCACACGTGATCCACATAGCCCAGGCAAACAACTGCAGGAGGAGCCACCAGCCTGCGTGCTTTCACTCTGCTGCGATGGAGGACCGAGGCAGAGAGGAGATTTATTACCAGGTGTGAATAAACTAATGGGAGGGGGGTGTAGATTAATATACTGGGGGGCTTTAAATTGCTGCACTGGGTCCAGGGGCTGTAAATGGATATACTGGGGTGGGAGGCAGTAAGTAAATATACTGGGGGCTGTAAATAGATATTCTGGGTCTGGGGGCTGTAAACAGATATACTGGGGGGGCTGTAAATTGATATACTGGGTCTGGGGGCTGTAAATAGATATACTGGGTCTGGGGGCTGTAAATTGATATACTGGGTCTGGGGGCTGTAAATTGATATACTGGGTCTGGGGGCTGTAAATAGATATACTGAGGGGCTGTAAATTATTGATATACTGGGTCTGGGGGCTGTAAATAGATATACTGGGGTGGCTGTAAATAGATATACTGGGTCTGGGGGTTGTAAATAGATATACTGGGTCTGGGGACTGTAAATAGATATACTGTGGGGCTGTAAATTATTGATATACTGGGTCTGGGGGCTGTAAATAGATATACTGGGGGGGCTGTAAATAGATATACTGGGTCTGGGGGCTGTAAATAGATATACTGGGTCTGGGGGCTGTAAATTGATATACTGGGTCTGGGGGCTGTAAATAGATATACTGGGTCTGGGGCTGTAAATTGATATACTGGGTCTGGGGGCTGTAAATAGATATACTGGGGGGGCTGTAAATAGAAATACTGGGTCTGGGGGCTGTAAATTATTGATATACTGGGTCTGGGGGCTGTAAATAGATATACTGGGTCTGGGGAAGTAAATAGATATACTGGGGGGCTGTAAATTGATATACTGGGTCTGGGGGCTGTAAATTGATATACTGGGTCTGGGGGCTGTAAATGGATATACTGGGTCTGGGGGCTGTAAATAGATATACTGGGGGGGCTGTAAATTGATATACTGGGTCTGGGGGCTGTAAATAGATATACTGGGTCTGGGGGCTGTAAATGAATATACTGGGTCTGGGGGCTGTAAATAGATTTACTGGGTCTGGGGGCTGTAAATAGATATACTGGGTCTGGGGGCTGTAATTGATATACTGGGTCTGGGGCTGTAAATTGCTGTACTGGGTCTGGGGGCTTTAAATTGATATACTGGGTCTGGGGGCTGTAAATTGAAATACTGGGTCTGGGGGCTGTAAATTGATATACTGGGGGGTGCTGTAAATTGATATACTGGGTCTGGGGCCTGTAAATTGATATACTGGGTCTGGGGGCTGTAAATAGATTTACTGGGGGGGCTGTAAATAGATATACTGGGGGGCTGTAAATTGATATACTGGGTCTGGGGGCTGTAAATTGATATACTGGGTCTGGGGGCTGTAAATTGATATACTGGGTCTGGGGCTGTAAATTGCTGTACTGGGTCTGGGGGCTTTAAATTGATATACTGGGTCTGGGGGCTGTAAATTGATATACTGGGTCTGGGGGCTGTAAATAGATATACTGGGTCTGGGGCTGTAAATTGCTGTACTGGGTCTGGGGGCTTTAAATTGATATACTGGGTCTGGGGGCCGTAAATTGAAATACTGGGTCTGGGGGCTGTAAATTGATATACTGGGGGGTGCTGTAAATTGATATACTGGGTCTGGGGCCTGTAAATTGATATACTGGGTCTGGGGGCTGTAAATAGATTTACTGGGGGGGCTGTAAATAGATATACTGGGGGGCTGTAAATTGATATACTGGGTCTGGGGGCTGTAAATTGATATACCGGGTCTGGGGGCTGTAAATTGATATACTGGGTCTGGGGCTGTAAATTGCTGTACTGGGTCTGGGGGCTTTAAATTGATATACTGGGTCTGGGGGCTGTAAATTGAAATACTGGGTCTGGGGCCTGTAAATTGATATACTGGGTCTGGGGGCTGTAAATAGATTTACTGGGGGGGCTGTAAATAGATAAACTGGGGGGCTGTAAATTGATATACTGGGTCTGGGGGCTGTAAATAGATATACTGGGGGGCTGTAAATTATTGATATACTGGGTCTGGGGCTGTAAATAGATATACTGGGGGGCTGTAAATTGATATACTGGGTCTGGGGCCTCTAAATTGATTTACTGGGGGGTGTAAATTGCTATGCTGGGGGGTGTAAAATCATGTACCGGGGTCTGGGGGTGTAAAATGATATGCAGGGGGTTTGAATAAACTGATATTGGTACATTACCGTTTTTTATTGCTGTGGAGCTCTGTTATACACTCATTCACACTGCACATTACTGTGAGTTTTATTGCTGTGGATTCTGTGATACGCTCATACACACTGCACATTACTATGAGTTTTATTGTTGTGGAGCTCTGTGATACGCTCATACACACTGCACATTACTGTGAGTTTTATTGTGGAGCTCTGTGATACGCTCATACACACTGCACATTACTATGAGTTTTATTGCTGTGGAGCTCTGTTATACACTCATTCACACTGCACATTACTGTGAGTTTTATTGCTGTGGATTCTGTGATACGCTCATACACACCTCACATTACTGTGAGTTTTATTGCTGTGGAGCTCTGTGATACGCTCATACGCTCTGCACATAACTATGAGTTTTATTGCTGTGGAGCTCTGTGATACGCTTTTACACACTGCACATTACTATGAGTTTTATTGCTGTGGAGCTCTGTGATACGCTCATACACTCTGCACATTAGTATGAGTTTTATTGCTGTGGAGCTCTGTGATACGCTTTTACACACTGCACATTACTGGAAGGTTTATTGAAGTGAGCTCTGTAATTTGCAGTGTGTATAAGTACATCAATAAGGTAGACGTATCTTCTAAACCTGAATTGCTCCTGGTGAGGGTATAAATAAAACCCACCAGTTTCTCTCATGACTGAGAAGCCGCATGAGGACATGTGGTTGGTTAGAAAGCAGCTTTTGGTTTCATTAGGAAGGACTAGCCTGACCCAGAGGTGTAGTGATGTGGCAGAAGAGCTTACACTTTAATGACCATTCAAATAAACCAAAACCTCTGTGTTTTGCTCAACATGGAGCTACAGGGGTGAGCAGGGCTGGACTGGGACAGAAAATCAGCCCTGGATGTCATCCAGACCGGCCCAATTTAATTATGCAAATACGCACAAAAATAGTATATAATCCAACTGGATCACTCAACCAATCGCTCTACAGATACTGGAGTTGCTGCAGAGCAATTGGGTAAAGCACCGCAGTGGCACTGAGGTCAAGTGTGCACCATGCCTTAAGGTGAGGCGGATGTGCAGAGGGTCTCACCGGCACGGTGGCCGCAATATCAGACTGCGTCTGTTTTGCAGTGAGGAAGTTCTCACCTCACCCATTAAGGGCAGCGCGAGCCACGCGGTGAACCAGCATTCACACTGGCCCACAGAGCCATCGGCCCACTGGGAATCTCCCTGTAGTCCCTATGGCCAGTACATGCCTGGGGGTGAGCGCAAATGACAACTTATTTTCTTGGTATGTTTTAGAGAGTTTTATGCATCTCAATGCTGATTGACATGGCATGGTAGGGATGGGGGGGGGCACCAAAACGCACCTTCGCCTGAGTAGACAAAAATGCTTGCACCGGCCCTGGATCCAGGAACCGTGACATTACGATCTGGCTAATATGGATCCCGCAGACTTAACACAGCATTTGAGTAACTTTGTATCCAGACAGGATGAGCAGGACCATAGGATGGATCAGTTTGCTCTTGCCTTACAAACTATCCCGACTCGCACTGCTCACCTGGAACCAGCTGGGGTTGCACCCCCGCTTGCTATACCTGTGTCCCCTGTCGTTCAGACATCCCAGGTACACATGACCGCTCCTATGAGCTTTGACGGTACTCCCTCGGAGTGCCGGGGTTTTTTGGTCCATGTGGATATTCATTTTAAATTAAATCCACAAATGTTTTTCACTGACATCGCCAAAGTGGGGTTCATTATTAACCATCTGTCTGGCAGAGCGTTGACATGGACGAATCCTTTATGGGAGGCAGAGAAGCCTATCGTACGGGATTATAAAGAATTCATAGCCGAGTTAAAACGTACATTTAATCCTACCAGAAAGGCCAAGGTAGCTGGCAAATCCTTGTTCCGCATACGACAAGGGAACAGGACTGTGTCTGATTATGCCATAGAATTTAAAAAGTTGGTTTCTGACAAGAACTGGACAAATGAGACTCTGGTTCTGGCTTTTATGGAGGGGTTATCAGAATCATTGATGCATGAATTGGCTCCACGTAAACTACCTGAGGTATTGTATGAACTCATTGATTATTGTATAGATCTGGATGATCAGAAAAGGGACAGAAGAACTCCAAGAGAGAAACCTAAGCGACCGTTACCTAGGTTGGCCCCTGTCTTTCAGGCACCACCCAGAGAGTTATCTCCTCCCTCTGAGCCTATGCAACTAGGCCATACTAGACTTACAGAGGAAGAGAGAACAAGGCGTTTTCGTGAGGGATTGTGCCTGTATTGTGGTTTAGAAGGACATTTACGATTTCAATGTCCCACTCGCCCTAGAATGCATGATAAATTGGAAAAGTACCGCACCTAAGGCAGCTGAGGAGACAGGCCTTGGGTGTGACGTGCATGTCTCCTGTCAAAGACACTAAACTTTTGTTACCAGTATCCGTGGCTTGGGAGACCAAAACCACGCATACTACCGCTTTTGTTGATTCTGGGGCTGCTGGTAACTTTATCGATGTTGAATACGCTTCTTCCATTTCTCTACCTCTGGTTGTAAGAGAGACGCCCTTAGCCGTCAAAGCCATAGACGGCAGACCGTTATCCTGCCCTAGGATTACTCACGATACGGTTACAGTGGTTCTTACCACTGGTCTCTTGCATAAAGAAGAAATCATATTTCAGGTTATCCGTTCACCTTCCAATCCTGTTGTGCTTGGTTTCCCTTGGTTGGTGGAACATAATCCTGTTATTGATTGGGCTAAGGGAGAGATACTGTCTTGGAGTCCTGCTTGTTTTGGGACTTGTTTAATACCCATTCAGCATGTTGGTGCCCTGAACACACCTACAGCTCCTCCATTGTCTACAGAGGTTCCTGAAAGTATGCCAACCTCAGGGCTGTATTTGATAAAAGAGAGGCAGAGAAATTACCTCCACATAGACCGTATGATTGCGCCATAGATATTCATCCAGGTACCATGCCTCCTCGAGGAAAAGTATATCCTCTTTCCATAAAGGAGAACCAAATCATGGAAGAGTACATAAAGGAGAATTTGGAGAGAGGTTTTATCCGACGTTCCTCTTCTCCAGCAGGGGCTGGGTTCTTTTTTGTGTCTAAAAAAGAAGGAGATTTACGCCCATGTATCGATTATAGGGGGCTTAACAAGATCACCATCAAGAACGTGTACTCTATCTCTCTCATATCAGAACTGTTCGACAGGTTAAGGGGGTCAGCCGTATACACTAAACTCGATTTAAGAGGGGCTTACAACCTGATATGTATAAAAGAAGGGCATGAGTGGAAAAGAGCATTTAACACCAGGAGTGGGCATTATGAATATTTGGTCATGCCTTTCGGTCTTTGTAATGCTCCAGCGGTATTCCAAGATTTTATTAATGATGTGCTCAGAGATTTCTTGCAAACCTTTGTTATAGTATACCTAGACGATATATTGATTTACTCTCCCGATCTGAAAACCCACCATGAACATGTCAGACAGGTATTAGCAAAATTACTTGACAATGGTCTTTATTGCAAACTGGAGAAGTGTTTATTCGACATTACTACTGTAAAATTTCTTGGGTACATTATCACTCCAGAAGGTTTTGAGATGGATCCTTCCAAACTCATGGCCATCTCAGAATGGCCTCTCCCTCAAGGTCTCAAAGCCATACAGAGGTTTCTGGGGTTTTCCAACTATTATAGGAGATTTATCAAGAATTATTCCACTGTAGCCTCTCCTATCATTAATATGACACGTAAAGGTCTGAATAACCAGGTCTGGTCTTCACAATCCAAACAGGCATTTGAAGCTCTCAAACAGGCTTTCACTTCCGCTCCCGTGTTACGGCATCCTGATCCCAGGATTCCATTTGTTCTTGAGGTTGATGCTTCTGAGATAGGCATTGGGGCTGTCCTGTCTCAAAGAGAGTCTCCAGGGAAACCTATATACCCTTGTGGGTTCTTTTCAAGAAAATTATCACCAGCAGAACGCAATTATGATATCGGTAACAGAGAATTGCTTGCTATTGTGTCTGCCCTGTCAGAATGGAGACATTTGTTGGAAGGTACTCTTGACCCTTTGTTGATAATCAATGATCATAAGAACCTTACGTACATCGGGGATGCTAAACGTTTGAGCTCGAGACAGGCCAGGTGGTCATTGCTACTGTCTCGGTTTAATTTTGTATTGACTTACAGACCAGGTGACCGCAATGTAAAGGCTGATGCCTTATCTCGTCAATATGACCCGTATGAATCAAATACACAAGACCACAATCCTATAGTCCCTCCTGAACGTATTGTGGCTTCCACGGTCTTGTCTGTCTCCTCGCCTTTCCTGGAACGCCTCCAGGCAGCTCAAGTGGGGACTCCACCTGAGAAGCCTTCAGATATGTTGTTTGTACCTGAAAAGGAAATACAAGAATTACTCATAATGTTTCATGATTCTAAACCAGCAGGTCATCCTGGTATTACTAAGACTCTTACCAGTATCTCCAGACAGTTCTGGTGGCCCACCATGCGACAGGACGTACGTCTGTTTGTTTTAGCTTGTCAAGTCTGCGCCAGAAGCAAAACCAGTAAAACCTTGCCTGTCGGTCTATTGCAGCCTTTACCCACGCCTAAGAGGCCTTGGTCTCATCTATCTATGGATTTTATTGTGGACTTGCCGAAGTCCAAGGGTCATACTGTGGTTCTGACAGTTGTAGACCGCTTCTCCAAAATGGCTCATTTTGTTCCTTTACCTAAGCTTCCTACAGCCAAAGAACTGGCGGTTGTCTTTGCTAGAGAGATTGTACAAATACATGGGGTTCTGTCTGAACTAGTCTCTGACAGAGGAGCTCAGTTCGTCTCTCGTTTCTGGAGGGATTTCTGTGCGGAGATGGGGGTGCGATTAGCCTTCTCTTCAGCATATCATCCACAAACCAATGGGGCAGCAGAGAGGGCAAATCAGGGTCTCGAGCAGTACATACGTTGCTTTACCACACAACAACAAGACAATTGGTCGGAGTTGTTGCCCTGGGCTGAGTATGCACGTAATAACGCCGTTAATGAGACCACTGGCCACTCTCCTTTTTCTGCCATCTATGTTTTTTTCCCTCCGGCTCTACCGCTTCAGTTTGCTGAACAGGCCATTCCGGCTCTCCATGAACATCTCAGTCAACTACAAGAGATTTGGAGACAGATTCGTGACAACATGGAGCGCAATGTTGACGTCCAGAAACCCAAGGCTGACAGGCATAGGTTACAAGCTCCTTCCTATAACGTGGGGGATAGAGTTTGGTTGTCCACTAGGAACGTGAAGTTGCGGGTGCCTTCTATGAAAATGGCACCTCGGTTTATAGGTCCATACAAGATCATTCGCCGCGTTAACCCTGTGGCTTATGCTCTTGCCCTTCCTAAACATCTTTGCTTGCACAACGTCTTCCACACCTCCCTACTGAAGCCTTTGTTGTGTAACAGGTACACGCGGGTCGTTCCTCCTCCTCCACCTGTTCAGGTTGATGGAGAATCAGAGTATGAGGTTAGGAAGGTTCTGGAATCTAGGCTGTGCAGGGGTGCTCTGCAGTACTTGGTCGATTGGGTTGGTTATGGTCCGGAAGACCGGTCCTGGATTCTGGCTTCCAACATGTCTGCCTCTAGGTTGGTCAGGGCGTTCCATGCCTCGCACCACGATCACCCTGGTGGTCATCCTGTCACTCACCCTGGTGGTCGTCCTGCCGCTCGCCATGTTGGTCGTCCTGCCTTTTGTCCTGTTTGTCGTCCAGTGGCCTCCCGTGGAGAGGGGGGTACTGTAACGTTGGGGGCTTCCAGCCTTACCTGTGTGCTTGAGGGCAGCATGTCTGATGCTGCTCGCTGACCAACACCCGGTTTAAATGGAGACAGGCAGGGAGGTGGCTGCATGAGGTGTGGCCTGAGTGGGGGGCGCGGTCTGGTGAAGGTCTTTAAAAACCCTCAGTTAATTCTCAGTAGTGCCAGATCGTGGTTATCCATACCTGAGCTCCTTGAACCTGAATTCTATTGTGATTTAACCTGTTATTGACCTCTGCTTGTTTTATGACTATTCTGCCTTCCGTTGCCCTAGTCTATTTTCTTGTACTACGCTACTGCACCGATATCGACCCGGCTATTCCATTTGACTATTCGATACTCTGTATTCCTGATTCTGGCTCATCTGACTACCCCAGTGTTGCTAACCTGGTTTTGTTACAACATTGTCTTTTGCTTAACCCTTTTCTGTCTAGCTAGTTTATCTGGCCAATTCTAAGGACCAGACAGTTAGGGATTCTTCACGGCTACTCTGTTGGTAGCTTTTGGGCTCTGTGGAGTGTTGGGCATTAAGTACTGTGTGGTGGGATCCGGGAACCGTGACACACTGTCCCTGCTCACCATCCTCGTTGCCTCCTCAAATGGTGACAGTACAGTGCATGCATCCTTGATCATCAGCCACTGCGAGGGGGAAAAAAAACAAGTTGACCTGAACCTGTTCTTGTGCCATACTCACACAGGTACTCGTTGATGGCCCTCTGCTGCTTGTGCAGACGCTGCAGCATTGCTAATGTCGAGTTCCACCTGGTGGGCATGTCACAGATCAGACGGTTTGTGGGAAGGTGGAATTCTCTTTGAATTTCTGCCAGGCGAACGCTTGCTGGGAATGACCGTCTGAAGTGGCTGCCTGGGTACTTGGTTAGGAAACGCTGTACCACTAGATTTAGGACGTGTGCTAGGCATGGTACATGCGTCAATTTACCCTTGCGTAGGGTGGAGAGAAGGTTGCTGCCATTATCACAGACGATCATTCCCAGCTCAAGCTGGCGTGGTGTTAACCATCTCTGCACCTGGCCCTGCAGAGCTGACAGAATTTCTGGCCCGGTGTGGCTCCTGTCCCCTAAACAAACCAGCTCAAGCACAGTATGGCTTCTTTTTGCTTGAGCCATTGCATAGACCCTGTCAGGCGTCGGTTTAACTGCCACTTCGCCAGAGACACAGAAGGAGGAGGAGGAGGAGGAAGAGGAAGAAGAGGGAGAGGTGGTGGTGGTTGAGCAGACAGACCTCATACAAGCAGCTTTCTGGAGGCGTGGTGGATGAACAAGCTCCAGCACAGAGCCCCGTCTTGGATCCTCCCAGCTGCAATCAGAGTTACCCAGTGTGCCGTGAAGGAAATGTAACGACCCTGTCCATGCTTGCTGGACCACGTGTCTAAAGTCACATGCACCTTGTTGCTGACTGCCTTTCCCAATGACTGGATAACATTGTCTTCCACGTGCTGGTATAGTGCTGGAATGGCCTTGCGTGAAAAGTAATGGCGTTTTAGAACCTGCCACTGTGGTACAGCACATTCAGCAAATTCACGGAAGGGAGCAGAGTCCACCAGCTGGAAAGGCAGCAGCTGCAATGCGAGTAATTTTGCTAAGCTGGCATTTAGACGCTGTGCTTGGGGATGGTTGGGACTATATTTTTTCTTACGCTGCAGCAGCTGCGGCAAGGTAATCTGACTGCGTAAATCTTCAGCTGCTGGGAGGATGTCACATTGTGAGGAAGGACCTGGTACATCCATTACTGTAGCATCATCCCTGTCAGTGGAGGTTGTAGGCAATGACATGGCAGGACATACAGTGGGGGTAGAGACAGATGAGGAGGACCTACGCAAAATTTTGCCTTGGACTGGCTAGTGCTACGGTTGGTCACAGAGGATGTTGTGCCTCGTGTTTGCTGTGCCTCCTCCTCCCCCTCCTCCTCACTTGATTCCTCAGTTCGATCTGGCACCCAGTTGGAGTCAGTGACCTCATCATCAATGTCATCTTCACCCCCTATCTACTCATCACTGGAGCCAACTTGACAGTATGATGCAGCTGCTGGGGCAACATGAGTGCCAGTTATATGTGTGTCATCACTGGCACCCCCTTCCTCTAGGTTGATTATACTCCCTTGCTCAACCTCAGAGATTGAATCAGAGCACTGTAGTTGCTGCACATCCTCAAGCAGCATGTCACTGTCAGGGCCGGTGCAAGCATTTTTGGGTACACAGGCAAACATGCATTTTGCCACCCCCCTCCCAATGAACTGACATATGCATGTAAATGTACAAAGACTACATGTGTATTACATTAGTGGTGTGTGTGTGTGTGTGTGTATGTGATGGCACTAAGTGTGGGGCAGCATAGAAACGTGTGTGAGTGGTCTGCCAGTGAAGTGAGTGTGTGAGCTGCCAGTGGAGTGAATGGAGAGCTGCCAGTGAGTGAGTGAGCTGCCAGTAAAGTGAGTGAGCTGCCAGTAAAGTGAATGAGCTGCCAGTAAAGTGAATGAGCTGCCAGTAAAGTGAGTGAGCTGCCAGTAAAGTGAGTGTGTGAGCTGCCAGTAAAGTGTGTGAGCTGCCAGTAAAGTGAATGGAGAGCTGCCAGTGAGTGAGTGAGCTGCCAGTGGAGTGAGTGAGCTGCCAGTAAAGTGAATGAGTGAGCTGCCAGTAAAGTGAATGAGTGAGCTGCCAGTGAGTGAGTGAGCTGCCAGTGAATGGAGAGCTGCCTGTGAAGTGAGTGAGCTGCCTGTGAAGTGAGTGAGCTGCCAGTAAAGTGAGTGAGCTGCCAGTAAAGTGAGTGAGCTGCCAGTAAAGTGAGTGAGCTGCCAGTAAAGTGAATGGAGAGCTGCCAGTGAGTGAGTGAGCTGCCAGTGGAGTGAGTGAGCTGCCAGTGGAGTGAGTGAGCTGCCAGTAAAGTGAATGAGTGAGCTGCCAGTAAAGTGAATGAGTGAGCTGCCAGTTAAGTGAATGAGTGAGCTGCCAGTGAGTGAGTGAGCTGCCAGTGAATGGAGAGCTGCCTGTGAAGTGAGTGAGCTGCCTGTGAAGTGAGTGAGCTGCCAGTAAAGTGAGTGAGCTGCCAGTAAAGTGAGTGAGCTGCCAGTAAAGTGAATGGAGAGCTGCCAGTGAGTGAGTGAGCTGCCAGTGGAGTGAGTGAGCTGCCAGTGGAGTGAGTGAGCTGCCAGTAAAGTGAATGAGTGAGCTGCCAGTAAAGTGAATGAGTGAGCTGCCAGTGAGTGAGTGAGCTGCCAGTGAGTGAGTGAGCTGCCAGTGGAGTGAGTGAGCTGCCAGTAAAGTGAATGAGTGAGCTGCCAGTGAGTGAGTGAGCTGCCAGTGAATGGAGAGCTGCCAGTGAATAGAGAGCTGCCAGTGAGTGAGTGAGCTGCCTGTGAAGTGAGTGTGAGCTGCCAGTGGAGTGTGTGAGCTGCCAGTGGAGTGTGTGAGCTGCCAGTGGAGTGTGTGAGCTGCCAGTGGAGTGTGTGTGTGAGCTGCCAGTAGAGTGTGTGAGTGAGCTGCCAGTGGAGTGTGTGAGTGAGCTGCCAGTGGAGTGTGTGAGCTGCCAGTGGAGAGAGTGAGTGAGCTGCCAGTGGAGAGAGTGAGTGAGCTGCCAGTGGAGAGAGTGAGTGAGCTGCCAGTGGAGAGAGTGAGTGAACTGCCAGTGGAGAGAGTGAGTGAGCTGCCAGTGGAGTGAGTGAGCTGCCAGTGGAGTGTGTGAGTGAGCTGCCAGTGGAGTGTGTGAGTGAGCTGCCAGTGGAGTGAGTGAGTGAACTGATGAGTGAGCTGCCAGTGGGTGGTGTCAGTGTGCGCTATGTATGATTAGTGCATTAGGCTGGAGCCACACAAGCACAGAAAGAACGTCCATGAGAATGGACTTCTTTCCGCACAGATGCCCATGTGGCCGCCTCGCTGTGTGTATGTTCGTACACACAGCTCTACAAAGCACAAGCCTCTTATAGAAGATCGCGCTTTCTAGACCCGTCTGTTTGTCGTTTTGGCTTGACGGGGAGGAATACAGCACGTCCGTAGTAATGTGTATTACTAGTACACATGTTACATCGTGTGCTTTTCCCAGTCGATCCATTGTAACGCTACATTGGGCACTGGGGGGTCGCAACAGAAGCACTTAAAGGGGTTAGTCAGAGAACACTGAAATTTTGGTGCTCTCTCGTTCGGCGCACTTCTGCGAGTTCAATTCGCTGACCCTGCAGAAAATTAAACATTCACCGGAGGGTCCCTGAAGTATGCCGAAGGGATCCGCCAATCAACCTGCCGACGACGATCTGCCGAATGCAGCTGCTAAAAAAAGCCAATCAGCCGCCAAACTGAAGGTAAAGAAAAAAACAGAAAACGTCAATATTAAAAAAAGGCATTTAAAACAAAAAATGCATGGAAATAATAAAAAAGGTCCTATAAAAAAATAACAAAAAAGGTCTGTTACAGAAGAATAAAAGCCATTAAAAAAAATGGGAATCAAAAATTTGGCCTAAAAATACAGAAAAATTACAAAAAAATTCTATATAATAAAATGAATAAAGAATTTTTGCTGCAAATGAAAGGAATAAAAAAATAATAGAAACAATATTTTTCCCCCCATTGAATCCTATGGGATTCACTTGTTTAAACCTGTCGAACTGAAGCACTGAAAATCAGGGCATTTCACTGACATTTCGGTGCTGTTCGGCGTCTCTGAATAGATTAACCATTAGGCTAGGGTCAGATGAGCGCATTTTGTAAGGACTGTGTGTCCGTGCAGTACGGACGTACTTACTGACTGACAACAAGGTAGTGGCCAAACAGTCCGTTTTTTTCACTGACGGATTTTTTGACTGATGTAGCAGGGAAAATAAATTACAATAAAAAAAACATTCTGTCCGTCAAAAATGCTGGACGTATAAATGCAGTCCGTCTGACCATGCTCCATCACTCACACACAAAGCTATGCGGACGTTGCAGACGTGGCGCACTCTGCACGTCCATTCTAGCAGTATTACGTTCTTGCCTAACCTGCGTCCGTTTGCAGCGTCCGTCAGCCCCCGCACTTCTGTGCGGACGTACTTCGTGTGTGGGGCTCCATTTAACACAATTGTATGCTATCACGGACGTACTTATGTGCGGCAACACGGACGTTAACACTGCGCTCGTCTGACCCCAGCCTTACTTCCCTAGGGGAGAATTTCACTGTCGCGGAAGATTGTTGAATTGCTGTGATTTGAGGCAAACTGCATTGTATTTCGCTGGCAATTCGCCAATATTTGCAAACTGCCTGCTTTTTATTAGCTGAATTGGGAGCGATGTCTGGACTGGCTGTGAGTGATGGGAGCGATGTCTGGACTGGCTGTGAGAGATGGGAGCGATGTCTGGACTGGCTGTGAGTGATGGGAGCGATGTCTGGACTGGCTGTGAGTGATGGGAGCGATGTCTGGACTGGCTGTGAGTGATGGGAGGGATGTCTGGACTGGCTGTGAGTGATGGGAGCGATGTCTGGACTGGCTGTGAGTGATGGGAGCGGTGTCTGGACTGGCTGTGAGTGATGGGAGCGGTGTCTGGACTGGCTGTGAGTGATGGGAGCGGTGTCTGGACTGGCTGTGAATGATGGGAGCAGGGGCGGATCCAGAGACTAGTCTCGGGAGGGGCACTGACAGAAAATAAGGTGTTTTAGCAGAGAGTCCGACTCACGAGAATTTACAGAGGGCCCGGCTCACAGGAGCTTACAATCTAGAGGAGCAGAGGGCCCGGCTCATAGGAGCTTACAATCTAGAGGAGCAGAGGGCCCGGCTCACAGGAGTTTACAATCTAGAAAAGCAGAGGGCACCCAGGAGCTTACAATCTAGAGGAGCAGAGGGCACCCAGGAGTTTACAATCTAGAGGAGCAGAGGGCACCCAGGAGCTTACAATCTAGAGGAGCAGAGGGCACCCAGGAGTTTACAATCTAGAGGAGCAGAGGGCACCCAGGAGTTTACAATCTAGAGGAGCAGAGAGCCCCCAGCTCACACATGGATTTGCCCCCAGCTCATGGATTTGCCCCAGCTCATGGATTTACCCCCAGCTCATGGATTTGCCCAGGTCATGGATTTGCCCCCAGGTCATGGATTTGCCCAGCTCATGGATTTGCCCCCAGCTCATGGATTTGCCCAGCTCATGGATTTGCCCCCAGCTCATGGATTTGCCCAGCTCATGGATTTGCCCAGCTCATGGATTTACCCCCAGCTCATGGATTTGCCCAGCTCATGGATTTACCCCCAGCTCATGGATTTGCCCAGCTCATGGATTTACCCCCAGCTCATGGATTTACCCCCAGCTCATGGATTTGCCCAGCTCATGGATTTACCCCCAGCTCATGGATTTACCCCCAGCTCATGGATTTGCCCCCCAGCTCATGGATTTGCCCCCAGCTCATGGATTTGCCCAGCTCATGGATTTACCCCCAGCTCATGGATTTACCCCCAGCTCATGGATTTGCCCCCCAGCTCATGGATTTGCCCCCAGCTCATGGATTTGCCCCCTGCTCATGGATTTGCCCAGCTCATGGATTTACCCCCAGCTCATGGATTTGCCCAGCTCATGGATTTACCCCCAGCTCATGGATTTGCCCCCCAGCTCATGGATTTGCCCCCAGCTCATGGATTTGCCCAGCTCATGGATTTGCCCCCTGCTCATGGATTTGCCCAGCTCATGGATTTACCCCCAGCTCATGGATTTGCCCCCAGGTCATGGATTTGCCCAGCTCATGGATTTGCCCCCTGCTCATGGATTTATTTTGCCCAGCTCATGGATTTACCCCCAGCTCATGGATTTGCCCCCTGCTCATGGATTTGCCCAGCTCATGGATTTACCCCCAGCTCATGGATTTGCCCAGTTCATGGATTTGCCCCCAGGTCATGGATTTGCCCAGCTCATGGATTTACCCCCAGCTCATGGATTTGCCCAGCTCATGGATTTACCCCCAGGTCATGGATTTGCCCCCTGCTCATGGATTTGCCCAGCTCATGGATTTACCCCCAGCTCATGGATTTGCCCAGGTCATGGATTTGCCCCCAGCTCATGGATTTGCCCAGGTCATGGATTTGCCCAGGTCATGGATTTGCCCAGCTCATGGATTTGCCCAGCTCTCACCTGGATATTGCTCCAGGCCTCCAGCTCCGGTGTTCAGGGGACCCAGATGCCGCCGGGCAGCGCAGGAGCGCCTGCCCGGTCCTGAAGAGTGCGTCCTTGTAAAGGGGAGGCGGCTGCGTGCGTGCGCAGGTCACGCGGTCCGGCCAGTCAGGTGGTACAGAGACTCAGTACCACCTGATTAGCCGGACCACATGACCGGCTGCGCCTGCACGCAGCCGCATCCCCTTTACAAGGACGCACTCTTCAGGACCGGGCAGGCGCTCCTGCGCTGCCCGGCGGCATCTGGGTCCCCGGCTCAAATCTCGGGGGGGGCAATTGCCCCGTTGCCCCCCCCCTGGATCCGCCCCTGGATGGGAGCGATGTCTGGAATGGCTGTGAATGATGGGAGCGATGTCTGGACTGGCTGTGAGTAATGGGAGTGGTTTCTGGACTGGCTGTGAGCGTTGGGAGACATGGTCATTATGGGAGACATTGAGTGGGACCAGAAATTAACACTGCCCCCCCCCAAGCCTGACTCTGCAGTCAGATACAGTGAGGGAGGCAGGAGGGGAGGGAAGCAGCATTTTAACTAAAACAAAAAGGGGGAAAAAAATGGGAAGAGGGAGAGAAAGGGTTAAAGGAAGGAATGTGAAGCATGAGAGTAGTCAGGAGGGGGGATTACAGCTTTACGAGGAGGAGGAACACACACACACACACACACACACACACACACGCAGATATAAAAGGAAGCATACTTACACGTCCTGCGCCCCCTCCTCTGCAGCTGCAGTCTGTCTGTGCCCTGTCTCCTCCTCCTCAGCAGCCTCTGTGTGTGCAGTGTGCATGTGATACAGTGAGCTGCGCGGGACAGGATGCTGCCTGAAGAGGAGGAGCCAGGCGGGGAAACAGGAAGCTGCACAGAATCTGCCGCTCTGAGTGCAGTGAAGAAGCTCCAGGGAGACCATGCCTGGAGGGGGCGGACCCGGATCCTGCCTGGAGGGGGCAGACACAGAGCATCTGGCTGGAGAGGGAGCAGCCAAGCCACCAATGCTGTGCAAGGGGGAGGAGGATAATTATCATAATGGGCGGCACTGAAGGGAAATCCCCGGCCAGCAGTGACCGGGGAACTTGTGGCGCCCCCCAGTTTGGCACCAGGCCAGCACAGTAAGGCGGCCGCCTGTGTTGCCTTACGTTAGCGCCGGCCCTGGTCACTGTCATTGTAGTCAAACAATTCAGCTGACTCCTCCGTGTGTGATAGCGAGGCTATGGCAGGAGTAGCTGTGGACATGGAGGCTGCATTAGATGCTTTGGCAGCTGAGGTGGACTGTAAAGCACTAGAAGCCTGGCTGGCAGAGGACTCGGAGGATGAGGATGGCCTGGCTAGTCAATCCACCAAATCCTCTGTATGTTGTTGCAGGTTAAGAAGACGGCCAGCACCAGTTATAAAGGACAAGTGTGCCCCTGCAGAGGATGCACCACGTCCACCACGACCAGAGGCACAGCCTCCCGACACAGGGGCTGCTTGCCCTCTTATCTGTGTCTGGGAGCGTCTGCCTGTCCTATTTGTTCTTTCAGACATGGTGAGTGATATATAGATTAATTATATACAGAACTCTGATTCAACTCTGGTATAAAGATTAAAGATTTACAGAACTCTGGTATAAATCAGTGAGACCCTTTGATGGGTGGCAGTGAAACCTCTTATAAATCAGTGAGACCCTTTGATGGGAGGCAGTGAAACCTCTTATAAATCAGTGAGACCCTTTGATGGGTGGCAGTGAAACTTACCATAAATCAGTGAGACCCTTTGATGGGTGGCAGTGAAACCTCTTATAAATCAGTGAGACCCTTTGATGGGTGGCAGTGAAACCTCCTATAAATCAGTGAGACCCTTTGATGGGTGGCAGTGAAACCTCCTATAAATCAGTGAGACCCTTTGATGGGTGGCAGTGAAACCTCTTATAAATCAGTGAGACCCTTTGATGGGTGGCAGTGAAACCTCCTATAAATCAGTGAGACCCTTTGATGGGTGGCAGTGAAACCTCCTATAAATCAGTGAGACCCTTTGATGGGTGGCAGTGAAACCTCCTATAAATCAGTAAGACCCTTTGATGGGTGGCAGTGAAACCTCCTATAAATCAGTGAGACCCTTTGATGGGTGGCAGTGAAACCTCTTATAAATCAGTGAGACCCCTTGATGGGAGGCAGTGAAACCTCTTATAAATCAGTGAGACCCCTTGATGGGTGGCAGCCAGTGAGAACACACAGATTATAACAATTCCCAAATATTTTGTAGAAATTAGTGACCCCAAAAATACTGCGTGGTACTGGCTGTGTGACAGACACAGATCACCTCAATTCACAAATCTTTTAAAGAAATTAGTGAGCCCCAAAATACTGTGTGGTACTGGCTGTGTGACAAGACACAGAAGATCACCTCAATTCACAAATGTTTTAAAGAAATTAGTGAGCCCCAAAATACTGCGTTGTACTGGCTGTGTGACAAGACACAGATCACCTCAATTCACAAATGTTTTGTAGAAATTAGTGAGCCCAAAAATACTGCGTGGTACTGGCTGTGTGACAAGACACAGATCACCTCAATTCACAAATGTTTTAAAGAAATTAGTGACCCCCAAAATAATGCGTGGTACTGGCTGTGTGACAAGACACAGATCACCTCAATTCACAAATGTTTTGTAGAAATTAGGGAGCCCAAAAATACTGCGTGGTACTGGCTGTGTGACAAGACACAGATCACCTCAATTCACAAATGTTTTAAAGAAATTAGTGACCCCAAAAAAACTTGCTGGCACAGTGACAAGACACACATATCAATTCCCTGATATTTTGTAGAAATGAGACCCCCCCAGACCCCCCCAGCAGCGTGGCAGACCGGCAGTAACAACACACAACAATCTCCTCTGAAATTTCCTCTGAAATGCGTGCAGAATCGGCACGTTGAAACGTTATATAGTGTGCTGCGGGACATAGCTCTGTGAGCCCATGATTGGGCAAAATTTGCCCAATCAGGACTCTGAGCGGTGATTGGCATACTGTTGAACCTGTCTTGCACCAGACCTGTGGTCAGGTGCAAGGCTGTAGCCAATTACGAGCTTCAGGCCAGTGGGAAAATGCATTGTGGGCCATTGTGATGCATTGTGGACTCGAACATGCGCCGAACACCCGGAAATGTTCGGAGTTCGCGATCTACCCGAACAGGCTAAGTTCGGGCCGAACTCCGAACTGTCCGAACCGCTCATCCCTAATTGGAAGATGGTAAAGTGAAAGGGTATTAGTGTGAGGTTTGGGTGGTGAAATATGGCTGATCAGTTGTCTGAAACTGCTGGTTGAAGGGGACTGATCTGGGTAAAGGGCCTAATGTGTGATCTAGGGGGTGGATGGAGAAGCTCTGACGTGGGTTATGTTGGAGATGATAGGATAGTTTTCTGTGGGTAGTTGTGAGTTAACAAAAGGGGACTGATGTGGATGGGGTGTGAGGGAGTTGGCCAACAGGGGGACTGACATGTGGTCGGAGGGAGTTGGATGGAAGGGAACCTATGTAGGATTGAGAGAGTTGGATGGTAACTAGCAAAGGCTACTGGGGTGGATAGGGGCTGAAATGGTAATTGGGGGGCAGGAGTGGATTGCTATGAGAATGAGGGGCATCAGATTTGGGGTGGGTTGAATTTTGATTTGGTGGTGGAAGAGGGTTGATGTTGAGTCTTAGGGTGACATGACCCCACTTGTGTAGGCCTTTCATGGTCTTGAAATCAGTGCCTTTCAGCTTACCAAAGCAGATATTTCCCAGAGTGATTCTGTTTGCCTGTGCATTAAATATTGTGCGGTTTTCCATAAATGTGTCTATTTGAAAGTGCACATGAGCCTCGATATGTCTTTGTGAGAAGTCCCTTATCCTGGTTTCTATATATTCTACTTCTGTGTACTTTTCTTGGACACAGCAATAATTAAAAAATGTGTCCACTTGTAGAGCCTGTTGGAGAGCCCATTCAATAAGATGCTAATTTTGTTCAATATTTTTATTTAGGGATTGTCACGAAACAAAATATTTAAGGCTCAGTATAAAATAGCATATAGAACAAAATAAATCAATATATACAAATGTATTTACATTTTTATACATTGATTTTTTTGTTCTATATGCTATTTTATAGTACAATTAGTAATTTAATCTGCTTGAGTATTTAGCATGCCTTGCATTGCCATGTTTATTTTGTATATCATAAATATAAATTATGAATACAGGCGTGTTGAATAAATGACTAATAATGCTTGTGCTAGTCTTCAGAACGCCTTGACTCTAGGGGAATCCAGAAATATCCTTACTCGGGAAATCTACATTAAGCACAATTAAACATGATATTTCTTAAGAGTTACACATAAAATTAGCTGTAAACAAAGCGCACTTTAATTGTATAATCATATGCTTATGCTTATGCTTAGTGAGGGGAAAATATTCGGAAAAAACCCCCAGCATAGTACTATTGCACTTCATGTGCCATCTCCTGCTGTGTGAAAAATGTAAAACAAAAGAAGGAAATGCAAGCAATGCAATTAACACACTGTTTTATATGCCTTTTAACTCACGGAGATACAAACACATAAGGTCAAATGCATTCTTTATTTCCTTTTATTTTTTTTCCACTCGCTTCCATAGAGAAAACCAAAAAATGATGCAAAGATGAAGAAAGGAGAAAAAAAAAAACAACAAAACCCTTAATGTGCGTTATGGAATTTTAACATATGGCAAAATCAGATTACAGTTTACACCCATAGGATAAAACAATATTGAATAAATATTACATGATTTGTATTTTTCTCCATATCATGAATGGAAAATATAAAAATTCTTATAGGGTTATTCAAAGAGATCCGAATAGTGGCCGAAAGGTAAATGAACAGGGAAATTCAGCGTTCGGTTACCTTTTCTGGCCATTCGGCTATTCTGAGAGCAGGCAGTTCGCCAAATGTTGGTGAATTGCCTGCACATACAGTGCCTGTTCATTGCCTGTTCGAGGGCAGTGAAATCCCCATAGAGAAACAATGCTTCGTCTATTCAGAGAACAAAAACCAACAGTGAAAAGTTGCCGAATTTCCCTGCTGTTCGGAGGTTTCATTCGACAGGTTTATTCAGGCGAATCCCATAGGCTTCATTGTTAAAAATATTCCTGTTTTAATTCAATATCTAATAAACCGTTGATTATAATATTCTGCAGTAAAAAGTCTCTTTATGTATATTTTTTTTGGATCTTTTAGGCATTTTGTGGGACTTTTTTGTCAAATTTTTTTCTGTTTTTTTTAAAATCGTTTTTTCTTTTTTCTGTAACAGCCCTTTTTATTATCATTCCCTGGACCTCATATGTAAATTTCAGACATTTTCACTCAGTAGTTTCTTTGCAAACAGCGTTTCACTTTTCAAACATTCAAGCGTACTGTATTTTTTTTCTTCACCTCTTTCGTCTGCGGTGTCGGGTTTTTCTGGCGGCTGCTCTGCGCTGTGATCGGTGGCTGCTCAGGTTTCTCCGGCGTGTTCGACGGGTTTAATCCAGATGTTTTTGCGGGTTTAGGTGTGCGTTCGCCGGGTTTTGCGGTGAGTGTTCGGCAGGTTTGCGGCAACTTTTCCCTGCACTACGGTGGCCCTGTGGTGCTTACTGAATACACCGCAGGGTCGCTGAAATGGTATCGCCAAATCACACCGAATTGAAGAGAACAAAAAGTCACCGAACGTGCGGTGACTTATCGATTCTCTTTGAATAACCCTGTATTACAGTGCTTTTAAACCTCTGATATAACTGGAAGGCCTAGACAAAAAGTTATGTATAAGGTAATATAGAGGTAAAATGTAACAGCAGATGACTTATTTGTGCACAGAGTGGGAACTAAACTCTGTAAACTAGTGGCCAAAATTGTGGATACACCTTCTGAATTTGTCAGTTTTGTTTGACATGAGAATTCCTCTGCTTCCCTGGCCTGGAAATAGCCCCGACTTGAATCCCATCGAAAATCTGTGGTCAAGATTGAAACGCATGGTCTCGAGCAAGAATCCAAACAACAAGCGAGGACTCATTGAGGCTATAATCAATTCCTGCCATCATTTGATCACAGAAGAGGATGTCAAAACACTTGTAGAGTCAATGCCTAGAAGGTATCCGGCAGTAGTTAAGGCCAAAGGCTATCCAACACGTTATTAAAAAAACACATCGTGACAAACTTGAAATTCTCATTTTTACGATATATAATAGCCAAGATGCATTATGGGACATTTCCAGCCAAAATTTAACTTATTTAGAGATTTTTTGTTGTTAAGACATTCATTTACTATATTACATTTTACTTGTGCTATGGTATTTTTAGAGATTTGTATATAAAAAAAAGTACTTTAAACGGCAAACGTTTACAAAGATGTAAGATGTATCCACAATTTTGGCCACCAGTGTAGTCTATTGCTGGCTTCCAGGTATAGTAAAATCGCGCATATTACATATACAGTGGCAAGAAAAAGTATGTGAACCCTTTGGGAATACGTGGAGTTTTGCATGAATTGGTCATAAAATGTGCTCTGATCTTCATCTAAGTCACAACAATTTGAAAAACACAGTCTGCTTAAAATAATACAACACAAACATTATATGTTTTCATGTTTTTATTGAACAGAACATGTAAACATTCACAGTGCAGGGTGGGAAAAGTATGTGAACCCCTAGCCTAATGACTTCTCCAAGAGCTAATGGGAGCCAGGAGTGAGCCAACCTTGAGTCCAATCAGTGTGATATTATTGGATGTGTTGCTGAAAGCTGTCCTGCCCTTTAAAAACACACACCAGTTTTGGGTTTACTGGTTTCAAGAAGCACTGCCTGATGTGAACCATGCCTAGCAGAAAATAGCGCTCAGAAGACCTACGATCAAGAATTGTTGACTTGCATGAAGCTGGAAAGGGTTACAAAAGTATCTCCAAAAGCCTTGATGTTCATGTGTCCACGGTAAAACAGACTGTCTACAAATGGAGAAAGTTCAGCACTGTTGCTACTCTCCCTAGGTGTGGTCGTCCTGTAAAGATGACTGCAAGAGCACATTGCAGAATGCTTAATGAGGTAAAGAAGAATCCTAGAGTGTCAGCTAAAGACTTACAGAAATCTCTGGCACATGCTAACAGTTTTGTTGACACATTTCTAATAAGGAAAACATTCAACAAGAATGGAGTACTTGGGAGGACACCACGAAGGAAGCCATTGCTGTCCAAAAAGAATATTGCAGCATGTTTGAAGTTTGCAAAAGAGCACCTGGATGTTCCACAGCACTACTGGCAAAATATTCTGTGGACAGATGAAACCAAAATTTAGTTGTTTGGAAAAAGCACACCACACTATGTGTGGAGAAAAAAGGCACAGCACACCAACATCAAAACCTCATTCCCACTGTAAAACATGGCGGAGGGAGCATCATGGTTTGGGGCTTCTTTGCTGCCTCAGGGCCTGGACAGATTGTTGTCATTGATGGAAAAATGAATTCCAGAGTTTATCAAGACATTTTGCAGGAAAACGTAAAACCATCTGACTGCCAACTGAAGCTCCGCAGAGGATGGGTGATGCAACACGACAATGACCCAAAGCATACAAGTAATTCAACAAAAGAATGGCTTCAACAAAACAAAATACGCCTTCTGGAGTGGCCCAGTCAGAGTCCTGACTTCAACCCGATTGAAATGCTGTGGCATGACCTTAAGAGAGTGATTCACACCAGACATCCCAAGAATATTGCAACACTGAAACAGTTTTGTGAAGAGGAGTGGTCCAAAATTACTCCAGATCGTTGTGCAAGTCTGATCTGCAACTACAGGAAACGCTTGGTTGAGATTATTGCTGCCAAAGGAGGGTCAACCGGTTATTAAGTTCAAAGGTTCACATACTTTTTCCGCCCTGCACTGTGAATGTTTACATGTTCTGTTCAATAAAAACATGAAAACATATAATGTTTGTGTTGTATTACTTTAAGCAGACTGTGTTTTTCAAATTGTTGTGACTTAGATGAAGATCAGAGCACATTTTATGACCAATTCATGCAAAACCCCTCGTAATCCCAAAAGGTTCACATACTTTTTCTTGCCACTGTATATATAAAGATATTGAATTTTAATACACTGTGGGGGTTTCCCAACAGCTGCAGGTGTTTGGCAAGTTTGCAAAATTGTTAAAAAAAAATCACTGTTGTAGCAACGGTGACAAACGCCGGCATTTGACGAAAATTAAATCCAGAGGCAGGAGAAGCTTCACAGTGAAGCGTCTCCTGATGCTTTCTTGCTTTCAGTTTTGTGAAACACTGACATTTTGCCACCATTGCAACAATAGTTATTTCTCATGGTGTTTGCGACTTCAGCAAACACTGGTCATTATTAAACCTTCCACTACCAAGCACTTTAAAAAAAAATATCATAGCATTTATTTCAAACATGGGTTGTGTAGTTAACAATTAAATAAAGAGTAACAGAGACATTTTGCACAGAATTTGTTGTTCCGAGATAGCTAAAAGATAAAAATAATGTATATTTATTTTCATTTTCAATGCATTCATTTATCCTTTAGATTGTTAATATGTTGGCATGAAAGATCCTGAACTATAGTTAGTGTCCCTTATCTTACACAATGTCACACAGGGTCTGCATTATCAACATACAGGCAGAAATGGCCTTTGTGTCAAATACAGTAAATATGGTAAAATTAAATAATAGAAATGGTCAGATCTCCTGTTTATGGGGGTTTGTAGTGATCATAATGAGATTATTACCAATGCAGCTCCCAAAAAATACCAATAGAATATAAACATAATATCTATATGTGACATAATGCCTTTATAGGGAAATTACAGTAACATTTTGTATCTGTGTTATACAGGGATTTTCAGCAATTATAACCCCCTAAATCTTATCCCTGAATAGGAGTGAGTGCCCTAAGAGCTCTCTGTGTATTCTGCCCTCTTCCTATTATTGTAATGCAGCAGCAATGTTTTGAGCTTTTTGTTACAGTGAGGTTTGGGACTGCTGTCTGCAGCCTGTTTTACAGTATTACAGGGGGTTCAGGTGTGAAATTTCACAGTGGATTTAATTTCTCCTCAGGGGGGCACACTAATTCTGCCTTAAAGCCTTAAAAAGATATGCAAATGGGGTTGATATGCTAATGACTGCTATGCAATGCATTACAAGGCAAAATCGAGTTGACTCGTCTTTAGCACCAAAGCGGTTAAATAACCCCCTAAATAACAAATCATGGACATGTCAGCAAAGAATTTGAAAACCAATACCTTGAGAGAAAATATCAATAAAACAGACGACACATGAATAATATAATAAAAATAGGTAAAAAAATCATATAAAGAAAATATCTGTAAGACATATTTTTTCAGATGCTGCTTCTTAAGCACAGAACTTGCTATTCATTTGCCAGTTCCATTTATTTTAAAAACATGGTAAATAGTAAAGGCCCTATCACCTGGTGTGAGCTAAAACACTATTGCTAACGGAAAAATCGAGAGTCGCTAAAAGGTAGCGCCTGACGACCCACCAACAGATAACTTTTTCCTGTGGAAGTCCGTGCACAAGGTTGTTTAGCGCACGCTAGGGAAACGCTAAGACCTAGGCTGAGACCCAGCGCTAAAGTGGTTGTGTACAGGATAGAACTGTTTTTCTTCCAGTGCAGAGTGCCGGGGAATCCCTATCTCCTGGCCTCACAAGCTCGTATAAGTATGAACACATCCAGCAAAGAGCCCTCACACCCCTGCATTATTAACCCCTTAGTGACCGGGCGGTTTTACACAAATCCGTCCGTTCGTGACCGCAGCTGTTTTTATGTTTCTGCGCTCTTAGTGTTTACGTCAAATTTTCCTCTTACTCGTTTATGTAACCCACACATATTTTACACTGTTTTTCTCGTCACTAAATGGACTTTATAAAGATACCATTTTTTTTCATCATTTCATATAATTTACTATAAAAAATATTGTGAAATATGACACAAAATTGAAAAAACACCACTTTTTCGAACTTTGACCCCCAAAATTTCTTATGTATCAACAACCGTCAAAAAAAATTTTATTCCTTAGTAGTTTCTAAATTTAGTACTGAGTTTAGCATACCCAATGTTTACATATTCTCGCTTTTTTCCTTATTTTTTATGCAACAATAAGTGCAAGTAGCACTTTGCCATTTCCAAAGAGTTTATTTTCAAAACTAGTGATAGTGACATTGTAACACTGATATCTGTCACTAATTCCTGAATAACCCTCCACATATACATATTTTTTAAAAGTACACAAATCGGTATTAAACTTGGGGTATTTTGACTCTTTCCATGCAAACCATTTTACCACAAATCTATGCCAAATTTGAAAAAAAAAAAATTTTGGTGATTTTTTTTTTTTGAACGCAATTTAAGAATACTGTACTGTGAACTTTAAGGTTTACTGCCAAAAAGCACCCCAAAATATGTTCAGCAACATCTTCTGAGTAAATTGATACCACCCAAGTATAGGTATGTCGGGTCATTTGGGGGCTAAAAGGCTTATTTGGGGGGTGCGCATTTCAGTTTTCCAACTTGGAATTTTCACATTTCGTCATCATGCACCCATGTCCTATTTGGGACATTTTTGAAGCCGGCCAAAGTAATTTACCCCCATCAAACCATATATTTTTAGAAAGGGCACACCCTAGGGTGCTTCAAAGAGTTGTATTTTAACACTTTCCATGCACTAGCTCTTTGTCAAACTTTCAGGTAGTCACTTTTTGTGTTATTTTTTCACACACAATTGTACTTTAGGCATGAATTGTCAAATCCAGTTATGGGTTACTGCCAAAAACACCCAAAATATGTTCAGCAACATCTTCTGAGTAAATTGATACCACCCATGTATAGGTATGTCGGGTCATTTGGGGGCTAAAAGGCCTTATTTGGGGGGTGCGCATTTCAGTTTTCCAACTTGGAATTTTCACATTTCGTCATCATGCACCCATGTCCTATTTGGGACATTTTTGAAGCCGCCAAAGTAATTTACCCCCATCAAACCATATATTTTTAGAAAGGGCACACCCTAGGGTGCTTAAAGAGTTGTATTTTAACACTTTCCATGCACTAGCTCTTTGTCAATCTTTCAGGTAGTCACTTTTGTGTTATTTTTTCACACACATTGTACTTTAGGCATGAATTGTCAAATCCAGTTATGGGTTACTGCCAAAAAACCCCCAAAATATGTTCAGCAACATCTTCTGAGTAAATTGATACCACCCATGTATAGGTATGTCGGGTCATTTGGGGGCTAAAAGGCCTTATTTGGGGGGTGCGCATTTCAGTTTTCAACTTGGAATTTTCACATTTCGTCATCATGCACCCATGTCCTATTTGGGACATTTTTGAAGCCGGCCAAAGTAATTTACCCCCATCAAACCATATATTTTTAGAAAGGGCACACCCTAGGGTGCTTCAAAGAGTTGTATTTTAACACTTTCCATGCACTAGCTCTTTGTCAATCTTTCAGGTAGTCACTTTTTGTGTTATTGTTTCACACACATTGTACTTTAGGCATGAATTGTCAAATCCAGTTATGGGTTACTGCAAAAAACACCCCAAAATATGTTCAGCAACATCTTCCGAGTAAATTGATACCACCCATGTATAGGTATGTCGGGTCATTTGGGGGCTAAAAGGCCTTATTTGGGGGGTGCGCATTTCAGTTTTCCAACTTGGAATTTTCACATTTCGTCATCATGCACCCATGTCCTATTTGGGACATTTTTGAAGCCGGCCAAGTAATTTACCCCCATCAAACCATATATTTTTAGAAAGGGCACACCCTAGGGTGCTTCAAAGAGTTGTATTTTAACACTTTCCATGCACTAGCTCTTTGTCAAACTTTCAGGTAGTCACTTTTTGTGTTATTTTTTCACACACATTGTACTTTAGGCATGAATTGTCAAATCCAGTTATGGGTTACTGCCAAAAACACCCCAAAATATGTTCAGCAACATCTTCTGAGTAAATTGATACCACCCATGTATAGGTATGTCGGGTCATTTGGGGGCTAAAAGGCCTTATTTGGGGGGTGCGCATTTCAGTTTTCCAACTTGGAATTTTCACATTTCGTCATCATGCACCCATGTCCTATTTGGGACATTTTTGAAGCCGGCCAAAGTAATTTACCCCCATCAAACCATATATTTTTAGAAAGGGCACACCCTAGGGTGCTTCAAAGAGTTGTATTTTAACACTTTCCATGCACTAGCTCTTTGTCAAACTTTCAGGTAGTCACTTTTTGTGTTATTTTTTCACACACATTGTACTTTAGGCATGAATTGTCAAATCCAGTTATGGGTTACTGCCAAAAAACACCCAAAATATGTTCAGCAACATCTTCTGAGTAAAGTGATACCACCCATGTATAGGTATGTCGGGTCATTTGGGGGCTAAAAGGCCTTATTTGGGGGGTGCGCATTTCAGTTTTCCAACTTGGAATTTTCACATTTCGTCATCATGCACCCATGTCCTATTTGGGACATTTTTGAAGCCGGCCAAAGTAATTTACCCCCATCAAACCATATTTTTTTAGAAAGGGCACACCCTAGGGTGCTTCAAAGAGTTGTATTTTAACACTTTCCATGCACTAGCTCTTTGTCAATCTTTCAGGTAGTCACTTTTTGTGTTATTTTTTCACACACATTGTACTTTAGGCATGAATTGTCAAATCCAGTTATGGGTTACTGCCAAAAAAACACCCAAAATATGTTCAGCAACATCTTCTGAGTAAATTGATACCACCCATGTATAGGTATGTCGGGTCATTTGGGGCTAAAAGGCCTTATTTGGGGGGTGCGCATTTCAGTTTTCCAACTTGGAATTTTCACATTTCGTCATCATGCACCCATGTCCTATTTGGGACATTTTTGAAGCCGGCCAAAGTAATTTACCCCCATCAAACCATATATTTTTAGAAAGGGCACACCTAGGGTGCTTCAAAGAGTTGTATTTTAACACTTTCCATGCACTAGCTCTTTGTCAATCTTTCAGGTAGTCACTTTTTGTGTTATTTTTCACACACATTGTACTTTAGGCATGAATTGTCAAATCCAGTTATGGGTTACTGCCAAAAACACACCCAAAATATGTTCAGCAACATCTTCTGAGTAAATTGATACCACCATATATAGATTTGTTCTGTTGTTTTGGGGTGCTACGCCAATCTTTGACATGTGCTTGTCAATTTTCTAATTTGACATACAGTATCTTCTTTGCTTATCTTCTTTTTAGGGGCCTTTTTACATACCCCAGTTTTATGAACGTGCATATATTTGGTAAGCTAACACCCCAAAGTATTGTAAATGGAGTGTTTTTATGCTATGGATGCATCCGTTTGCTCCAAACAAATTAGATACTGTTTGGTGGTCATTTTTCATTTTCACACCCACATCAGTTTTGGACTGTGATTTAGGAGACACTGTTGTTTTTTACTGCATGAAAACTCTCCAGGTTGTTTTCTGCAAGGTCTCCTGAGTACACCCATGCCCCCCATGCATAGGTTTGCCAGGATTTTGGGAAGGTTCAAATACAATTTTTATGACTTTGTCATTGGAGTTGAAATTGAGATTATTTCTTCAGCTAGGCCTAGCTTTGGTTTTGGGTCTACCGCATACCCCAGTTTGAATTATTGCCAGAAAATTGTTTATATTTGTTATGTTGACACCCCAAGGTATTGCATATGGAGTGCTTTGATGCCATGGATGCAACGGTTTTAGCCCAAAACATTTGAGAAGGTGTGTGGCGGTAATTTTTCAATTTTCAGATTTTTACGCCCACAGTAGTTTTGGACTGTGATTTAGCAGACACTGTTGTTTGTTACTGCATGAAAACTCTCCAGGTTGTTTTCTGCAAGATCTCCTGAGTACACCCATGCCCCCATGCCTAGGTTTGCCAGGATTTTGGGAAGGTTCAAATACAATTTTTATGACTTTGTCATTAGAGTTGAAATTGAGATTATTTCTTCAGCTAGGCCTATCTTTGGTTTTGGGTCTACCGCATACCCCAGTTTGAATTATTGCCAGAAAATTGTTTATATTTGTTATGTTGACACCCCAAGGTATTGCATATGGAGTGCTTTGATGCCATGGATGCAACGGTTTTAGCCCAAAACATTTGGCAACAAGGTGTGTGGCGGTAATTTTTCAAATTTCAGATTTTTACGCCCACAGTAGTTTTGGACTGTGATTTAGGCTAGGGTCAGACGAGCGTAGTGTTCACGTCCGTGATCGCGCCTAAAAGTACGTCTGTGATAGCATGACATAAAGTCCAATGGAGCCGACACACGAAGTACGTCCGCACTGAACTGCGGACGCACAACGGCCGCGGCCCACGGACGCAAGGCAGGCAAGAACGTAGAACCGCTAGAACGGCCGCACAAAGTGCGCTGCGTCCGCAACGTCTGCATAGCTTTGTGTGTGAGTGATGGAACGTGGTCAGACGGACTGCATTTATACGTCCTGCATTTTTCACGGACAAAATGGTTTTGCAATTGAATTTATTGTCCCTCCTACATCTGTCAAAAAATAAATGTCAGTGAAAAAACGGACTGTGTGACCACTACTGCGTCTTCCGTACTGACGATGTCCGTACTGCACGGACGTACAGTCCGTAGAAATCACGCTCGTCTGACCCTAGCCTTAGCAGACACTGTTGTTTGTTACTGCATGAAAACTCTCCAGGTTGTTTTCTGCAAGATCTCCTGAGTACACCCATGCCCCCCATGCATAGGTGTGCAAAGATTTTGGCAAAATACAGCACACAATTGTAGAACATAAAAATGTACGAATAAAATGTAAAAGTCTGGTGCCTGTCAAACTGGGGATGCTCTCTAGGGGAGCACAGGCTGTTGTCACTGAAGTGCATGAAACGCAAAATGTTTTCATACCTTCTACGTGACATTGATTGGAGGTAAATGGGGGTAGAGCAGATGGGGCTACTGCTCCAGCAGGAGCGAATTGAGGGCTTCTTTATGATGCCCTCAGCATAGTAAGTGCCCAGAATTTCAGAAATTCTGGCACATCTAGCGGGGTCCATTGCTGCCTTGCCAAGTAGGAGTCTGGCTTCGCAGCACAACGCTGATGGGCATACAGATTTGATTGGGCCACGATGTGGCCCAACAAATCATCCCCCATAAACACCTGCAAAAACTGTGTGGCGGTAAATCCTGCAACATCAATATTGATGCCAGGATTTGCCGTGAAAGGAGGGATATCTGGCCTCTGGCGATGAGGCACTACCCACTCCTCAGCTGGAGCTGTGCGTCTCCTGCTGGCAGGTGGTGACCCAGGATCTGCATCAGAAACATCACTAGATACATCAGCCAGCATAGATAATGTATCTAGCGACGCCTCTGAGCAGTTAGCGGGGTCGAAATGAGGGTCTGAGTCTGACGCAGATGCCTCAGATTCTGACGCCAGGATGGCATATGCCTCCTCGGCGCTGTACACCCTCTCAGACATTATATATAATAGATTATAAAATTTTATAATTATTATATATATATAAGCGGATTGTTGGTTCTTAGAAGAACCGTTGGGTTTCACAAGAAAATACAAATAAACACCTAAATTCTCTAAATCCCTCTAAACCTGCCTCAATTCTTCTAAATCTCCCTAAAATCTCTCTAAATCTGCCTCAATTTTTCTAATCTCACTAAATCTCACTAAAATCTCTACCTGTCAAATCTGATCTCTCTCTCTCGCTCACCAAAACACAAGTGAGGAGAGGGAGGGAGAATCACAGAGGTCAGAGCCAATATTTACAAAATATTGGCCTGACCTGACAAATTAGAAATTTTTTTTGATTTTTTTCTAACTTCTGATTGGATGTTGCTAGCCTGCCTCTCTGATGAGGCAGGCTAGGAACATCCCACTCAGCCCCAAGATGACCCTGCCCTTAGAACCTAACCCTAACCCTGACCCTGCCCTTAGAACCCTAACCTACCCCTGACCCTGCCTTAGCCCTAACCCTACCCCTGACCCTGCTTAGAACCTAACCTAACCCTACCCCTAACCCTACCCTACCCCTAACCTACCCTAACCCTACCCTAACCCTAACCCTAACCCTACCCTAACCCTACCCCTAACCCTACCCCTACCCCTAACCTACTACCTAATCTAACCCTAACCCTACTAACCCTAACCCTACCCTAACCCTACCCTACCCTAACCCTACCCTACCCCTAACCCTACCCCTACCTACCCCTAACCCTAACCCTAACCCTACCCTAACCCTACCCTAACCCTACCCTAACCCTAACCCTAACCCTACCCTAACTGTCAGTTTATTTTATTTATTTTTCTTTTTTTACACTTTTTTTACACACCTTTTTTTTACTTTTTTTAACTTTTTTTTACACTTTTTTTTTCTCTGCTGGGTGCCTTGATCCCTCGAGGCACCCAGCAGAGCAGCTGATCACTGAAGTGATCGATTTTGTACTGAGTGCCACGATACCTCGTGGCACTCAGTACTTCCTGCCGCTACCGGAAGTGATCGCTCGGGGGGAGCGATCACGGACGGACGGCGGCAGGTAAGTATATTACAGGATGCCTCGATGTCGAGGCATCCTTGTAATATGCTCAGAGCAGCTGGAAGCGATCCGATCGCTTCCAGCGCTCTGTAGAAGTGCCGGGCACCTCTCGGTGCAACCGGATGTAGATCGCTCCCGGGGAGCGATCACATGGTGCCCGGCACTTCTAACGGCCATTGCACGGATGCCTGGACTCCCAGGCATCCTGCAATGGCGTTTGAGCTGCTGGAAGCGATCCGATCGCTTCCAGCAGCTCAAAAACGGCAGGACGTACCATGTACGTCAGCGGGTCTAAGAGAGACCCGCTGCAATGACGTACATGGTACGTCCGCGGTCGGGAAGGGGTTAAAATCCTCCAAGGTGGCCAGATCATCCATGTTTATATGTACACATATTTTAATTAAGCCTGATGGGCATTGTATGATAAATGACATCCAACAGCATGTAGAATCATTACACTGCATTTAATAGATCCATAAGGAAGGCCAGGTGAGCTACAATAATTTCCCTGCTGCAGCATATAAATAATACATGTTTCAGGGCAAGATTTATCCATGTGTCCCTTTAAACATGGTCCACACGGTCGCCCTAATAATCAACCGCTTCCATACTATGAATAACCCCAGCATAAAATGTTTAGAATTAGGCAATGTATTAGAATTCAGATATATTTGGATAAAGGATACATATACAGTTGTGTTCAAAATGATTCAACCCCCACTGAAATTGAGTGTTTTGGCCAGTTTGACATTGATTTTGATCATTCAGTCATCTTGCTTACAATTAAATCAAAGAGGCACGTGTAGGTCAGACAAATATAACATAACATTTATAATGAAATAACCACAAATGTCTTTTCTGTGCTCACATCATTATCAGTTTTATTCAACCCCCAAGTGACATTCAATCTTAGTACTTAGTACAACATCCTTTTACAGTTATAACAGCTTTTAAACGTGAAGCATAGCTTGACACAAGTGTCTTGCAACGATCTACGGGTATCTTCGCCCATTCGTCATGGGCAAAAGCTCCAGTTCAGCACATTCTTAGGCTTGCGCACTGCAACTGCTTTCTTTAAGTCTCACCAGAGGTTCTCAATCGGATTTAAGTCAGGTGACTGCGATGGCCACGCCAAAATGTTCCAGCCTTTAATCTGCAACCATGCTCTAGTGGACTTGGAGGTATGCTTGGGATCATTGTCCTGTTGAAAGGTCCAACGTCTCCCAAGCCTGGTTTGTGACGGACTGCATCACATTGTCATCCAATATCTCCTGGTACTGAAGAGAATTCATGGTACCTTGCACACGCTGAAGCTTCCCTGTACCTGCAGAAGCAAAACAGCCCCAAAGCATGATTGACCCCCCGCCATGCTTCACAGTAGGCAAAGTGTTCTTTTCTTCATAGGCCTTGTTCTTCCTCCTCCAAACATAGCGTTGATCCATGGGCCCAAACAGTTCTAATTTTGCTTCATCAGTCCACAGAACACTATCCCAAAACTTCTGTGGTTTGTACACATGACTTTTGGCATACTGCAGTCGACTCTTCTTATTCTTTGGAGACAGCAAGGGGGTGCGCCTGGGAGTTCTGGCATGGAGGCCTTCATTACGCAGTGTGCGCCGTATTGTCTGAGCTGAAACTTCAGTACCACATCTGACAAATCTTTTCTCAGTTTCTCAGCAGTCACACAGGGACTTTTCTCCACTCTACGCTTCAGGTAGCGCACAGCAGTCGAAGTCAGCATCTTCTTTCCTGCCACGACCAGGTAGCGTTTCAACAGTGCCCTTGCCTTGAATTTGCGAATGATGCTTCCTATGGTCTCTCTTGGTATGTTTAACATCTTTGCAATCTTCTTATAGCCATTGCCCTTCCTGTGAAGAGTTATCACCTCTTCTCTTGTCTTCCTGGACCATTCTCTTGACCACCATGTTTGTAACCACACCAGTAAATGTCTAGAAGGAGCTGAGTATCACAGTCATTTTAAAGCTGCCTAATTGGTGCTTATTATGCTTTATTGCTGCTCCGTGACATCCACAGGTGTTTTCAATACCTGATTGAAAACACTTGAATGAACCTCTGTTCTTCAGAGTGGTAGTCTTTAAGGGGTTGAATAATTGTGTCAATGAAGAATTCACAAAAGAAACATTTACTACTGTATTACAACCCAATTGATGTCATTTTTAGTTGCATATGGTTCTTTAAAAAGTCCTTGTAGGATTTCATTCTGAATACAATTACAAATGTACACTAAATTCCCTAAAACCCTTTACAGCATTGGGGGTTGAATAATTTTGAACACAACTGTATATCATAATAGAGCCAACTGCAACAGCAGCGACATGTGCATTTATTGAATTGCTTTTAGGGGTAGTTCAAATGAAATAAAACTGGGTAAGATAGTACCATGTGCTTGAAAATGATCTTGCATTGAAATGTATGTAGTCAGATTCTACAAATCCAAAAAATCAAGATTTCATCAATCCTTTTTTTTTTGACAATGAGAAGTGTAAAGGAAATTGGTAGAGTCTGAACCTAATACAAAGTGTTTCCCTTTAATCATGCAATTCTGGAACATTTACGTCACCCTTATGACACCTGCAATACAAAGTCTCCATATTATCAGGACATAGTCAGGTCTTTTCACTGAAGGGTGAAGCCTGGAGAATTGGCAGAAGAGAACAATCTAGAACAAATAACCAATTTGGAAAGTGAGATAAATGGGAGAATTTTTCTGGTTTGGCTATTTTGACCCAGATTTTTCATTTCTTCTGTCAATTCTCCAGGCTTCACCCTTTAGGTAATAGACCTGATAGTGTTCCTTTTTTCTGTTTTATGCTGCCTACATTACTGATAGACCCTTACATTACTCCTATAACCCACGATCATTCCATATGACAGCTTTGTGACATCAGTTGATCTTGCGCATAACAGAAATGCTAGAAGAGCAACCAGAGCTCCTTTCAAATGACTGGTTGGTCAGCTGTAGACATGTGTAATTTGGTTTGGACCTATTTGGAAATGGTCTGAAATATTGGCAATTCAGATCAATCTGAATTCAGAATTGACGATGTCTGAACCAAATCGATATCTGATCATAATTGGCCAACTCCAAACATAAGCAGAAAAATTCAGATTTAACTGGAATTGTAAAAAAATAGAACAACAAACAGTAATCCTAACCCTATCCCCCTAACCTAACTCTAGGGATAATCATGACACCCAGAAACTGTAACCCTAATCCTAACCTAAGGCTGGCGTCAGACGAGCGCACTATGTGCGCCTGTACTGACATGCCTTCGGGCGTCCATCGCAGCATTGAGACGCTACGATGGGGCCAGCCACACGCTGTTGCGCGTGCATGAATTGCACATGCAACAGCAGCCGTGCTGCATCCGTGCAGCAGCCCTCTCCATCAAAGTGCTCAGAGGAGCGTTAGCGAAGCTGCAAAGTGTGATCCATCATAGGTGTATCGAGCCTTGCAGTGCTGAGCGCACTAAGTGCGTTCAGCAAGGTGGCCAGACGGGGGTTGAGTGGAAGGAATGTCCACCCTCAAGGATGTTCCTTCCGCTCTTCAATTACACTCATCTGATGCTAGCCTAACCTAACCATAGCACTAAACCTAGCCCTAACCCAACCTAACCCTAGCACTGACCCTAATCATATGGCACCCAGAAACTGTCGTTCTAAACCTAGCGCTAACCTAACCCTAGCACTAATCCAAGCCCTAACCTTAAGATAACCCTAGCCCTATCTCTCGCCTAGCTCTGACCCTAGGCCCCTAACCAATTTTTTTAACTTATTATACATTACTTTCCAAATATCGTAAACAAATGGATATATTGGATGCTTCCGATATATTTGAAGTAGTCCGATACCGAAATATCGGAAGCTTGCGATAGTCTGAATCAGTTGATTCCGATTATATCGGAATTTGATATCTTCGGATTCCGAAACAAACCAGAGCCGAATCTTTCAATGTTGCACATGTCTAGACAGCTGGTACATTCTCCACAGCTTGGCAGCATAGCAAACAATGAATAGAGAGACACCGAATAATGGTTTATTGGAAAAAAAGTAGCAACACTTTGGTCAGAAGATATTAGTCATACTTTCCATTGAATGTTTTACATAAACAAATCAATTTTGGATCTAGTGGGAAAAAGAGAGAGAATATGTGACATTGTGGCAATTGCAAGAAAGATTGATCCTTACCACCTTCATAAAGCAGTCGCATTCACTCTCTATATATGTTTTTTTATTAATGTTGGTCTATGTCTGCCAATTGGAAGTTAATAAAGTTTTCAAAATTCTCTTATTACACTATACCAGCGACTATCTTTGTTGTTTTGTTGGCTAATTACTAGGTTTATGCCCTTCCATACACTGGTTTCTATATAATCCCAGCACTTCCCGTTGTTCCATGAGGTTTTACAGACCAATTACTGACCATGTTGCAAGGTCAACATATGTTTCCATTCCTTGAAAGCCTCTATGTAGAGCGTTAGTAATAGTATGTATTTATTTATTTATAAAGGATTTTACCAGGAAGGATACATTGAGATTTCTCTCATTTTCAAGTATGTCCTGGGTTCAAGAACATTGAATTGTTACAGAAATACAAAGTAGTAAAATGCAAGATATTAACCCCTTAGTGACCGGGCGGTTTTACACAAATCCGTCCTTTAGTGACCGCTGCTGTTTTTACGTTTCTGCGCTGCTCGTGTTTAGATCAAATTTTCCTCTTACTCGTTTATTCAACCCACACATATTATACACCTTTTTCCCGCCATTAAATGGACTTTCTATAAATACCATTATTTCCATCATATCCAATAATTTAATATAAAAAAAATATGAAATATGATGAAAAAAATGGTAAAAACACACTTTTTCGTAATTTAATCCCCTAAAGCTATAACCACCAATAAAGACCCCGGCTAAATAGTTTCCAAATTTTATCCCGAGAATAGAAATACCCAATTTTTACATGTTTTTACCTTTTAACCCTTTCACTGCTGAGCCAGTTCACCTATGTGCGCTGCGCTCATTCTGACCATTTTGTGCTAATTATTTTTAGATGACAGCCTAGGTCCTATTTAATTAAACTCCCCCCAGACAAAAAAAACTTTTAAAAAAAAAAAACATTTTTTTATTTTATTTAATTTTTTATTATTAATTTTTTTTTACATTTTTTTTTAAAACCAAACCTGGTCATGTTTGGTATCATTTGAAAGGCCATAATCAGGCCTTTCAAATGATGGCAAATATGACCATCTAGCTGCCATGGATCGGGAGATAAAGGGATCCTTAGGATCCCCTTATCTCTACATGGCAGCTAGAGGGTTAACTGGCCCACTGACATCCTCACACATATGGTGAGGTTGTCAGTGGGTGGGGGGGGACCTGGAGGCTTGGCTGACATCCAAGATGTCAGCCCCCTCCAGGTTTGAATCATGTTTTGGCGCCAATTGGCGCCGCAACGTGATCCGGCGGCAAAATGGTTAATGCCATACACCGCTGGAAAGGGGAGGCTCTCCCCTCTCCAGCGGTGCAAACGGCATCTCCCTAGCTTCAATGGTTGGGGAGATAGAGGGCTCCGAAGGAGCCCCCCCCTCCCCTCCATTGAAACACATGGGGGCACCTTCTGATGACGTCACCACGCAGCGTGGCGACGTCATTAGCCTCGCCTGCCCATGTAAATCACATGGGCAGGCTTCCTCCCTGTCAGATCGCTGTGGGATCCGACGAGGGAGGTGAGTATCGGGCAGGAGGGGGATTTGGCGCCGCTGACGTACCCTGTACGTCATCGGTCTAAGGGAGACCCGAACACAGACGTACAGGGTACGTCAGCGGTCGGGAAGGGGTTAACACAAAACAAATATACAGATTAACAGAAAATAAATATGTAGGAAATATAGTCACTATGTTACATGTTTACAGGTGCTTTCTGTGTATAATCACTATGTTACATGTTTACAGGTGCATTCTGTATATAGTCACTATGTTACATGTTTACAGGTGCATTCTGTATATAGTCACTATGTTACATGTTTACAGGTGCATTCTGTATATAGTCATTATGTTACATGTTTACAGGTGCATTCTGTATATAGTCACTATGTTCCATGTTTACAGGTGCATTCTGTATATAGTCACTATGTTCCATGTTTACAGGTGCATTCTGTATATAGTCACTATGTTTCATGTTTACAGGTGCATTCTGTATATAGTCACTATGTTCCATGTTTACAGGTGCATTCTGTATATAGTCACTGTGTTCCATGTTTACAGGTGCATTCTGTATATAGTCACTATGTTACATGTTTACAGGTGCATTCCGTATTGAGGTATGTTAATAGGGAGCTCTTCAGTGACATAAGACTGGGGGAAGATTTGATGGCGTCTGGGAGGTTATTCCATGATTGTGGCGCTCTGTAGGAAAATGAGGATCAAGCCACTGTCTTTTTGTATTGTGGTATTGCAAGTAAGCTGCAGGTCCAGGATCGGAGGTTATAGGATGAGGGAACTGCTGAGGGAAGCAGCCTATTCAGGTAGGGTGGTAGCTTCCCAGAAAGGCTCTTAAACACCAGGTTGGAAAGGTGAAGGGTGCGTCTAGATTCCAGTGACGGCCAATTTAGCTCTTTTAACATGTCACAATGGTTGGTCATGTAGTTACATTGTAACAAATTGTAACAAATGCACAAAGTGGCAGAATGAGTTATACAATATAGTAAGTTTCTGGAGGTGTGTACAGTTTTATGTTTGCTGGATAATCTGTAAATCTAACAGAGGATATTTTATGTTCTGGAAGGCAGATTCTGGTGACGAGTGGAAGCTGCTGCAATATTATCAGGGTTATCCAAAGAGATCCGAATTGCTTGAGAAAGGTAACCGAATGCTGAAAATCAGCGTTCGGTTGCCTTTCCTGGCCATTCGGCTATCCAGAGAGCAGGCAATTCGCCAAATCCTGGCGAATTGCCTGCACATACGGTGCCTGTTAGGTGCCTGTTTGAGGGCAGTGAAAACCCCATGAAAAAGCACTGCTTCCTCTATTCAGAGAACACAAACCAGCAGTGAAAGGTTCCCGAAATGCCCTGCCATTCGGTGGTTTAATTCGGCAAATTTATTCAGGAGAATCCCATAGGCTTCAATGTTAAAAATATTCCCATTTTAATTCAACATCTAATAAACCATTGATTCTAAAATTCTGCAGCAAAAAGTCTCTTTATTTATAGATTTTTTAGGATACTTTAAGCATTTTCCTGAATTTTTTCTTTTTTTTTAAAAGTCCGAATTTGTTTTGATTTTTTTTTTCAGTTTACTTATTTTTTCTGTAACAGCCCTCTTTATTATCATTCCCTGGACCTCCTGTGTAAATTTCATACATTTTCGCTCAGTAGTTTCTTTGCAAACAGCGTTTCATTTTCCCAGATTCATACAAATGGTTTTGCTAATTTATTCACTGCCTCCTCTGCGTCTCAGCTGCTTCGGCTCTGTGTGATTCGGCTCCTGTTCGGCTGCTTCGCTGCGTGTGATCGGCTCCTGCTCGGGTTTTTCGAAGGTTAATCCAGATGTTTTTGCTTGTTTTCGGCGTGCATTCGGTGGGTTTTGCGGTTCGTTTTCGTCAGTTTTTTCCCTTTTCCCTGCAATTCGGGGACCCTGTGGTGTTTGCTGAATACACCGCAGGGTCACCAAAATGGGATCGGCAAAAGGAACCGAATTGAAGAGAACGAAAAGTCACCGAACGTGCGGTGACTTTTCGAATCTCTTTGAATAACCCTGTATGTAGAAACGATAATAAACGAGTAGATACGTTTTCTCATTTCTATGACTTTGTTCATTCTTTGTATCATTTATAGATTCTAGAATGAGGATACGACCCCAGAATATTCCTTGAATGAGTGTTCAACCACATTAAAAGGCTTCATGTATCCATGAATGGTAATTGTACTGCAAGAAGTTTTAAAATTACAATTACAATAATTAATCACCGTCACGATACGTCTAAAAGAACCATTCCGGCTATCGGCTTGGGAAAATTTCAACCCATAAAAATACAGACATAAAATAGCTTTTTTAAAGGATTTTTTTAGAATTGATATTATATATTTTTTGTAGAAATTAATCAAATTGCACTAGAAATCGCTTTCTTAATCATTTCTGCAATTCCTGAAATAAAAAAAATTAAAATATATATATATGTATTTCTCAATAAAGGGAGAAAAATGGATAGCATAAAAGTGATATAAAAAAAAAAGATAAAAGTGACAGCAAAATAAAAATCCTTTCAATGTGAAGGCAATAAAAGAATAATTATGGAGCGTTCGTTTTTTATTGTTGTGTGTGCATTAGACATGTGCATCTATTTATTTGCTCCAGAAATGTACAGTAATTGTGCTCTGAAGATAGCACCAGGTGCAGAAGGGTGACCTAACACACAGATTCGGTAGCTGACATCCATCACACTTTGAATTTTTGGATTTCATCATTTCCTGCTCTTTCTAAGGGGATCACAGCACCTGGCCCTCACAGCTGTAGTTCATTTAGAAAGCAATTTGAAAACTGAGAAAAAAAGCAAATGACATCTTGCTGCCTCAGCCTTGTCATTAAGTATAGCAGAATGGCCTTCATTTATGTGACACATGGCTAAAAATTAATATCTGTCTGTGTTTTCTGGAGTAAAGATTTCTAAACAAAAGGTTTTCAAAGGCCAATGAATAATTAGTATTGCAACTCTGACAAATGGAAATATCACCCTTTGTGATTGGAGGAAGGAGCTTCCCATTCACCATAATGGAATATTGTGTTATTAGAGTCTATTTTTCCAAGGACTGGCAGTCGCTAGTTCTGCAGCTGCGAGACTGCTTAACCCTTATCACTCTCAGCCATGTGAGCCGATCCGGAGGGATGGAAAGGCATGAATTGTGTGTCATTCCCTGGATTAGTTCTTCATTTCCAATGATGGTAGTAACTTGAAATTCGGGGGGGGGGATGTTGAAATTTTGAAAATATTCTGCAATGAATTAGATATTTTGATAATATCTGGAAGGATTAATGGAGTATCTTTTATGTCAGATATATCTTGGGACAGTTACAAGGTTACCATCATGTACCATGTCAGGTAGGATTTAGATAGAGTCAGATATTTCGGTTGGATGGGGCATTGAAGATGTCATTTTTACAATTAATTGAGCTGTGTGTTACAAGACAAAATCAGGTCATCTGCAATGGAAGCGGGCTGGAGACAAGGAACCTGACAGCAGGAGCACAGCAGGGCATTGATGGGCAGGATCACAGAAAAGTGATGAAGGGCACTGTCATGCACTCAGCAAGGAGTTGGGGTACAATCTAGTACTCAGCAAAGGGTTGTGGTACTCTTGGGTATACGGCACAGAATTGTGGCACTCTTGCGTTTACACTTTATAGCAAGGGATGGTGGTGCTCTCAAGGCGAGGAGTTGACAGACACTCCAGGTCAACAGCAAGGAGAGGGGACTCCAGGTCCATGGGGAGGAATCCAGATACAGGGCTCGGCTTTCTACAACAACCAGACAGTCTGTTACTCAGTTGCAAAAGCCACTAGCAAGGCATGAGCTTCCATTATTTGTCTTTCACTGGCACAACTAATTGCTGACCATATAGAATTACAGTAGTATCTTATCCTCTGAATGCTGCATGGCCATCAAATCATTAACCTAGAACAGTGGTTTCCAACCCTGGTCCTCAAGTACCCCTAACATGTCAGGTTTTAAGAATTACCATGGGGGAAATGCAGGAAATCATATCAACTGTGCTGTTCTTCAGATATCTGGCAAACCTGGTCTGTTAGGGGCACTTGAGGACCAGGGCTGGGAACCACTGACCTAGAAGATGATGCTTCTTAGATTTTCTAACAGGGTTATTCAAAGAGAGCCGATCTGGACCCGAATTGTAACCGGACACTGAAATTCAGAGTACAGCTACATTTACTGGCCATTCGGCTATTCAGAGAGCAGAGAACATAAAACAGCAGGGAAAAGTTGCGAAAATGCCCTGCTGTTCAGTGGTCTCACTCGGCAGGTTTATGCAGGCGAACCCCATTGACTTCAATGTTAAAAATATTCCAGTTTTAATTCAATATCTAATAAACTGTTTATTATTATATTCTGCAGTAAAAAGTCTCTTTATTCATAGATTTTTTAGCATCTTTTAGGCATTTTTTGGCAAAAAAAATCTGTTTTTTTTACATCGATTTTTCTTCTTTCTGTAACAGACCTTTTTATTATCATTCATTGGATCTTATCTGTAAATTCCAAACATTTTCGTTCAGTAGTTTTTGTGCAAACAACCTTTTCAATTTTCAATCTTTCATGCGTACTGTTTTGTTTTTCACCTCGTTCGTCTGCATGTCGGCTTTTACCGGAGGCTGCTCTACGCTGTGATCGGCGGCTAGTCGGGTTTCTCTGGTGTGTTCGGCGGGGTTAATCCAGCTGTTTCTGTGGGTTTCGGTGAATGTTCGGTGAGTGTTTGGCGGGTTTGCGGTGAGTGTTAGGTGTGTTTGCGGAGAGTTTCCCCTCCACTACGGGGGCCCTGCGGTGCTTGCTGAATACACCGCAGGGTCAGCGAACTAGGATCGCCAAATCGCCCGGAAGTGTGGGGGAACAGAAAGACACCGAACGTGCGGTGCTATTTCGAATCTCTTTGAATAACCCTGTAAGATTTTTTTTCTTTGTGTAATTAAATCCTGGAGAACCTCCAGGCATCACCGATTCTTCACCAGATTTCACAATGAATGACATTTTGCTGTGGCATACAAGTCTCTCCAGGTCACCATCTATCCATTAGGTCAGTGGTCCCCAACTATGCACCTCAGGTCCCCCAACAGGCCAGGTTTGCCAGATATCGAAACACAGCACAGATGATATGATTTTCTGCTCAGTGATTGCAGGATTCAGTCTGTATTTCACAAAGGTGATCTTAAAATATTGCCTGGTAGAGGCAGGGTTGGGAAACAATGCATTCGATGATCAGGTGGTTAGCAAACCTGAAGATTAGACTCATCAGAGATGACATTAGTCCAGTTTTCTACAATTGAATCCTTATAGCCTTTTGCAAGTCTCAGCCAGATTCTTCTTTACGTCTCGTTGATGAAGGGCCATTTTCTAGCTTTGAATGACTTCATGGTGAGGATCTGTGCTACCGGTGCCACCCGGTGGTGATGGCAAATAAACAACCTCAACACAATCAAATAAAATACAATGCAATTAGAATGGTGCAAATAGGATAAAACAATCTAGGATAAAACAAATTAATGTGACATTTACAGTCTTATCCTGTATACTCCAGGTTGTAAAAGTCTTAATGATTGTGAAAGTCTTAATAATCAGTGCAGGGAAGAATAAAAGTCATACAGTATCTCGTATTTATGGAGTCAGCTGTCTCTCCACACCACTTGCTGGTATATCCCTTTTCCACTTTGTAAGTCAGTATAAGTCAGTATAAAAGAAAGATGTGCTGGAGTTGGCGCTTCTTGTCCTGTTAGTGGTTCCTTCTGCTGCACCCCGTGCCTCAGAAGTGTGGTTTCCTCACAGGGTTACCATCCTCTGTGTCCCTCAAAATATAAAAATGACTCACATAGAGTAATATTGTATAAAATGGAGTGCAATCAAAGGAGAAGAATGTCAGACTCAACACCAGATTTTTAGGCAGCCGGTGACTTCAGAAGGTTCACTGGATCACCTATCAGCCTCAGCCACCTCCTCGGCGAATACAAGCATCCAGGACCTGGGATAGGCGTAAAATAAGGCAAGTTTTATTAGTAATAAAATATACAGTATACCAAAACGTGTTTCGCATAAAAAGCTTCATCAGTTGGTGCTACTGTCACCATGAATTACTTGATCCCTGCTCTAAGGAGACAGCTTTGCACCATCCTTGCTGCGTTCTTCAACCCACCTGCCATTTCCCATTTTCTTCATAGACCGTATCAATATCCTATGATTAGTGAGTGAAAGTCAAATGAATTGCCCTTCATCCTGGTCATTGGAGAATAGTTTTCACCCTCTACCAGTCTGTAGCTTTGTTGTCCTCAATGTCTGCTGCCTGACCTTGTTCTTATGAACCACGGTCTTTGATATTTTAAGGATGGAACAACTTGACACTCTTGACACCCCTTCTCATTTTCGGCACCGGTAGCAAGTTCCATAGTTTACACAGTCATATTATTCATCAAACACATTGCGCCATAAAACAAGAGGAATATCTTTTTTTCCAACTTTGGTTAAAAATGCATATTTCATTAAGAAAATGCAGTAATAAGTTCTTTATTACTGTTTAACACTGCTCAATTTTCTGACCAAAGCAAGAGACTCCATCCTATTTTTCGATGTGGCCACCAAACAACTCTGATGCCAGTATGGTGTTAAGCATCAATGAAAAACAATGTGAATATGGTGTTTCTTCATGTGAAATATGACTTTTTACCAACTGAAGATGAGGAAATGTTTTCAATCCATAACTTTCTTGACTTGTTTACAAGGAGGCAACTTTCCCATAGGACACCCCAGTCTGACCACCATAGCTCTCTCATTTTTAAAGAAAGTATTTTACCGGGAAGGATACATTGAGATTTCTCTCGTTTTCAAGTATGTCCTGGGTGGCGAGTATGTACCTTTAGTTGTCTTGCCCAAGGACACTTACTGAAGAGGTGCTCTTGCCAGGATTTGAACCTGTGTCTCCACAGTAATAGAGCAGTGCTGTTACGTCTACTCCATCCAGCCACTGGTGTTATAAATAATACTTACATAAAACTCTTTCCTACAATGGGCGGATACGACAATGGAAGATTATTTGATAAAGCTGTGCCAGCTGCATCTCTTGATACCCAGTCCACTGTCCCTAAAGAATAAATTGACCTGTATAATGTCTCCATGGACAATTTAACCAGAATCCTGTCTGTAATGAGAACTAACCTATATTAACCCAAGTTCTAATAATAGTGTAATCATTTTTGGGAGACAGAAACTAGCATAGATGGAAGCCAGATGGATGCGTTCAAGTGTCGGCGGGATGCATAATATTGTATTTTTTTTTATTTATGGAGCTTTCTAACTGAAACTTCAGGATATGCATAATATCTGTCAGAATCCAAATTGTATTTCTGTTTTAATAAACCAGAAAAATCACTTCTGATGACTATATGGTTGATTTAATTTAGAAAATATCGGAGAATGACAAACGCAGAGTAGGTGTTTGATCAGCCACAGCTGTCAACTGGACCGACCAAAGTATTCCTTCTGTCCATTAATGCAAGACTCGTGTTAAACTATAAATCATCTAGATAAAAGGTCTGCCTTTAAATACAGTGTTCAACGGTTTGCAGCATTTTCAGATCAATGTAATATTAATTTGCATGAATAAAAGTATTCATTTTCATGTCCCAGCTTTTATCAGCCATGACGGATACGCCCTTTATCATTGTGTTATTCTGATAAGCTATAGCATAATATACGCATGGGTGTTTGCAGCTGTGCGTGAGAAACGTCACTTCAATTCAACAAAATTGAGGACTATTATTTATTTGCCTCACATGTTGAGATTTGACCATGGAGACTGAAGATAAATCTTGGGAAATATCATCTGTCTTTGTGAAGAGATATGGTAACTGGTCAGGCATTCTGAAACAGGACAGGCTGTTAAACCCAAGATGTCTTTGGGGGTTATTCAGAGAGCACCGACATTTCAGTGATAGCACCGACATTTCAGTGATCGCTCGTTCCCTGCACTTCGGGAATCAAATTTCCCGACCCTACAGTGAATTCAGCATTCATCGCAGGGTCCCCGGAAATCCGCCGCAAAACCGCCGAACACCTGCTGAAAAAACGCATCCGATATGATCTGAAGTATCAGATCAGTTGAACCGCCACAAAAAACACGTCAAACACTTCCTTAAAAAGCCGACGAACCGCTGAACACAGTGCCGACCAGCCTCAGGAAAAAGCCGACAAGCCGACGAACTGGGTAAAAAAAAAAAAAAGTTTGAAAGTGTCAAAATTGAAACGTGTTTGCAAAAAAACTGCTGCACGAAAATACCTGGAATTTACATAGAAGATGCAATGCATGATAATTAAAAGGTCTGTTACATAAAAAAAGCCCAGAAAAAACATTTTGCCGAAAAAAATCCCCAAAAATGCCTAAAAGATCCTAAAAAAAAATCAATGGATAAAGAGACTTTTTGCTGCAGATTAAAATAATAAATGGTTTATTAGATATTGAATAAAAACTGGCTTTTTTAACATCAAAGTCTATGGGACTCACCTGAATAAACCTGCCAAATGAAAACACCGAGCAGCAGGGCACTTTGTCAACTTTTCACTGCTGTTTGGTGTTTTCTGAATTTCTATACCATTGATTCTTTATGGGGGATTTCACTGCCGTCGAACAGGCACCGTACTTGCTGGCAAATTGCCAAAATTTGGTGACCTGTCTGCTCTCTGAATAGCCTCGAAATGGCACTGTACGGGGAAATCCACTGTTCGGTGCATTTCAGGGCCAGATAGGCTCTCTCTGAATAACCCCTTTAAAAGATTTCAAGAATTTTTGAGAAACATCAGTTTTAGACTTCAGGAGCCATTACAGATACCATTACAGATAGCGTCTCCTGTAGTTATCTTAACGATGGGAATCACTATTCCACTCTATGTGCAAACTGTGCTTGTGAATCACTGTGAAGTGATTCCCTGCACATCCTTTTTGTAAGTGAAAGTGTCCTATATATTATTTTATACCATGTATAGGAGATGATAATTTGCATCTGCGAATAGAAGCGCAAGCTAATCCAAGGTAGCTTGCACTTCCATTCAATAGATGGTATTTCAATAAGAAGTAAAAATTGTTGTTAAGTCATTTTGCATTTGTAAAATCACTTAACACGCTGGGACATCCCGTGTAAAAATCCCATACTCACCTATGATCCCGCTTGGAGAAGGCGGTGATATCCACCAATTCCTCACGCCGGGAGTAGAGTGATACTGGGAACAAATAGGTTCCAGTCTCCCTCTGTGATCCAGCCATGGTGCTGCACAATCTCATGAGAGCGATCTTGTGTAGAGCTTGCAGTCTGGTCACATAGGGCTCTATGGCGTCCTATGGACTCCAGGAGGTGATACATGCGACAGTGCAAAGCGACGCTACCGATATGCCCTGTGCTTCCTTCTAGGGCCAGGCAGTAACAAAAAGTGTCACAGGCCTGGCCTAGCATGTGTGTGCAGGAGTATGGGTGTGAGTCCAATGTGCAGCGAAATAGCAGCAGAAGACAGGTTACAGGGCAATAGAGTTTATTGAGGTAACAGATATGAACCAAGATATAATAGAATACACAAGAGGATTAAATAACAGGAGAATGGCTGGGAGTAATGGGAATGGGAACTGAATATAGGAGGAACTAGGAGTCAGGATAAACAGATTTTGAATAACTAGAAGGGGAACACAGACATTACAGATAACACATAATCCAAGCGAAGGTACAATGGGAGCATGTAATAGAATTGTCAAGGTGTAGCAAGGGTCTGGTACACAAGTAAGTCAAGCATAGAATAGCAGGGGGAAAACGGGGCAAAGGAGGATACCGGTTATGAATGTCCAGGAAATAGCAAAGGGTGAACAGGAATGTCTGTAGATCAGGAGGGGTTCCAGGCAAGGATATCTCAGGAGGGATTGTCTGCACTTGGCTAAACTAGGCAACGACAATGAGGAAGCGTGGGATAAGGGGCGTAGCTTCCTCTTATGCAGGGTTCATTAGACTGAATCAAGTGCAGGTGAGATATCAGGTCCATCATGCAAATCAGAGTCCAGGAATGAGTATAGATCAGCATGAAGTCTTGGAATCTGCATATATCAATGCAGGACATGGCAAAAAAGGAGAACAAAGGGGGCGCCAGAGGGTCTGGGGGGTCAGACCGTGACAAAAAACCTATGCCAAAATAGCTGCACTAAATCAGAGACAATAATTATATCTGCAGGTGCAGATTTTCTTACTGTTTGTCTCCGTTTCAACTTGTTGTAGGGTCTGTAGATAGGAAGCAGCTAAAAGGAAATATTGGGATGAGGCTATAACCCTTAATGACTTCCTGTTACTCTCTGATACGAACGAGCCACTAAATGATACCATAGAACTCTAAGGAGACAAGCGCAACCCTCTCTATAAGCACTATTAAGTAAGGTTGTGCTGGAGCTACGGAAGGACACGTGGAGCTATTAATTCTCAATCTTCTTATACGTACAGCTGGAGGAGGAGGAGGATTGAACAGCCCTCTGCACCAAGGGATCAGAGGTAAGCATGGGATTTTTTTGAGATTGTTATTTTTTTTGTAACAAGTGATTTTGCAAAAGTAAAATCATTTAACTCGAGGGTCTGCAAGCCGGGGTTCATTTTTGAATACCAGCTAGAACCAAGAATAATTAGCTGCCAGGGAACAGTTTATTATTCTCCGCCTGGCCTTAACGCTTCCTATACAAAGTACCACTTACCTTCAAAGTATAGGAAATATTAACATACAGTAAGGAACCAGCAAAGCCATTGGTCAAAATAGTGTCTCGTGCTATTATGATTAACTAGTAGAACCGTTAAGTATAACAGCCCCACACATTAACTTAACAGCTCAGTTTGAATAATTCCCACGGTGTTTTAAAGCCAAATATTATGAGTGTCCTCTTCTATTAATGGAAACGTCTCTTTACACAGGCTGATACACCTCTATTGTTTTTATGTTCACTACTAAGCAATTTTTGTTGATTTTTTTTATCATAACAGTTATTTGAAATGGGATGTGAAGTGAACAATAAAATATTGGGTGAAATAGACATTTAGCACAGAAATTGTTATTCTGAGATAGTAACAAAAAATTTAAATAATGTTAATTTGCTGATTTTAAATTTTTTATGTATTTCTTTATCCAGAAATATTGTTGAAATGTAAGATTCTGAGCTCTAGATGGTGTCCTTTATCTTACATAATTTCAAACGGGGTCTGCATTATTATCCTACAGGCAGAAAAGACCTTTGTGTTAGATAACTGTGATAAGGATAAATAATAAAAATGGTCAGATCTCCTGCTTCTGGCAATTTATAGTGATTATAATGAGATTATTATAATGAGAGAAAATACAAATATAATATAAAATTAATATCTGTATGTGACATAATGGAAATTACAGCAACACTTTGTGTCTGTACTAGAGATATGCATTCGTTTCAGAAAAATACAGAATTTAGAACGAAATTTGATCATTCGTATTCGGAAGTACTTCTGAATAACGAATTGATACAATATGAATTTCGAAACGAAACTGTATACAACAAATTTATTTCGTTTTACACTGTCATCATGATAAAAGAAAAATTTGAATAACTGATATCAACTATGGAATTTGAAATGAACTATCAAATTGATATTAACTATTGAATTGACCTTAACTTACAATACAAGTAATAGTCAGCAAAGGACTTTATGATACAACTTAATTATGTTTCACTGTTTAATTTGACTCAAATACTAAATCTGTGACACAGCTTAAAATTTAACTCTAGCTTTTCTTTTAACAGCAAAATTTTATTAATCGGGGTTTTATTTAGTGATCCAAAATTCGAATTGATATCAACTTTCGAATTGATATATGAAATTCGAATCGATTCGAAAATTCAAATTGATCCAAAACGAAATACAAAACGAAATAAGTTACGAAATTCCGAAAACAAAATGATTTAAAAACGTAACGAAACTAAACTAAACTAAACAAATTTTTCACCCATGAACATCCCTACGGTACAGGGATTTTTCAGATTATAACACCCTGAATCTTATCCCTGTACAGCAGAGAGTGACCCCAGAGCTCTCCCTGTATTTTGCCAAATCCCTGGCAGCTATAATGCAGTGGTAATCTATTTGAACTTTAATTACAGTGTGGTCTAGGGCTGCTACTTGCAGCTGGTTTTATGTCTCTCCAGGGTGCTTGGAGAGACATGAAACTAAGGATTTAGTTTCTCCACAGGAACACACTAATCCTGCTTTCCTGCTTTAAAAAGGTGTGAAAATTGTCTTTTGATATGCTAATGAGTGCTTTTCAATGCATTACAATGCAAAATCGAGATAACTCAATTTTGGGTGTGAAGGAGTTAAAAAGATATATGAAAGGAATTCCACGTCCTCCAATGTTTCTCCAGGGGTTCATAAAAGATGTCCAAATCCTTATGCTACCATCCTTCACATCTGACACAGCTATTCCTGTTTTGCGTCAGTCTAATGGTGTACCATTTCTATAACTCTGCTAGGAGAAGGACCTAGCGGTTACGTCCTTTTCTTGTCCCAGCCAGTGGGGTTGCCAGTCGTTCTTCTTTCTTGTTCCCCTCCCCTGTCATGGTTTCCCTTTAGTGCTTTACTCTGCTGGTTTGTTCCGTGTGTGACTTTGACTTTTTTTGTGCCTACTCTGATTTCTCTAGCTCCTTGACCTTGGATTGTCTCCTTGATTCAGTGATCTCTCTGACCATTCTCTGTGTTATTTTACCCAGGTGTTACAAAGGATTGGTAACTAGACTGTTATTTCTCTCCTTGTTATGGGGTTCTGATCGGAGTGCTGAGTTGCTTGTGCATTACCATCACATCATGTTTGTGATGCCTTGCAATGGGTTCACGTTTCCTGCCCCACACATTCAGGTCTATTTACAAAAGGGTGAAGTTTAGGAGAATTGGCAGGAGAAGAGAACAATCTAGACCAAATAGCCGATTTGGAAAGTGAGATAAATGGGAGACTTAATCTGGTTTGGCTATTTTGACCTAGAATTTTCACTTCTCCAGTCATTCTCCTGAGTTTCACCTTTATTGAATAGACCTGAATGTCTCAGAGAAAAATGATTACCAACAAACTCATGGAGTAATTATCTTGCCAGTCTCAAACATCCCTGTGCTCTACGCCACGGCTATGAAGGGTGCATGATCATTAAACAAAATGTTAAACATTTTCACTGTTTCACTGGGTGTCTCAGCAAGATATTAAAAACATGGAGCTTAACAACAATACTGAGCTGTGTAGCAATTTCTAGAAAAACGATCATTTAAAAACCTGATAGATATTTATATTAAGATTGCACTTTATATTCAGATTGTAGATTATGTATCAAGAGGGAGATGAGGTGACACAGTCTGTCATTCCAAGCGTTATGTGTTCAGGGACATTTTCATAAATTTTCTTTCCAAGTGAAGGAATATTTATGCCCTAGCAGATTTATCTATTGTACACTTTAGATGTGCTATTGGCCAAAGAAGCATTTTTTTTTAATTTGTTGCCATAGATCGGAAAAACTATAACCAGGGGAAAAGGCTCATAGAAACCGAGAGTCTAATATATAAATCTGTGAGTGCTGCAGAAGCAAAATACGACACAGAAGAATTTATGATGCTCACAGTCACAACAAGTGTTCTCACAGTGTACTTGTTATATACACTATACCATTATGAGGTTTGTAGCTTCCCTCTCCTCAACCCCTGATCTACCACACTTGGCCTTCAAAACCAACGTGAGGTGCCTGAGGCTGAATTAACTTGATCTGGTCTTTTTCTAGAGGAATAAATGCAAACAAATAGTGTTTATTGGCAAAAGAAACTCATTTGTAAACACGCTCAGAGTGTATCCCTATGGTTCTAGAGAGACTGTGGGCAGTCCCTGTTGCATTACATCCGCATTAGGGATGTGCGTTTCGGGTTTCTGAATTTCTGAATTTTCACGAAATTTCCCGATTCGTGCATTCGAATTCGACTGATTTTCCGAAAATTTTCGAATCAGAAAACGGCAGATCCGAACAAATTTCTGAACCGAACCGAAAACCTTTCGGAATTTTCGAATGGACTAGAATTGTGTAAAATCGAAAATCATTTTCGTTCCATTCGTGATTTCTGCTCCATTCCTGATTTCGGTTCCATTTCAGTAATTTCGGACAACGTATTTTTCGGTTATATTGCTGATTCTGTAATTTTGTATCATTCCCATCTCAATGTATCCTTCCTGGAAAACCAGAGAAATCTCAATGTATCCTTCTTGTAAAACATGAGAATTCTCAATGTATCCTTCTTGTAAAACCAGACAAATCTCAATGTATCCTTCCCGGGAAACCAGAGAAATCTCAATGTATCCTTCTTGTAAAACATGAGAAATCTCAATGGCAGAATTATCGTATCGACAGAATTATTGTATCGAAAGAATTATCATATCGACAGAAATATCGCATCCGAAAAACCATTAGTTTACGTCAAAACAAATAGACACTTTGAAACGAGGAGAACAGACGTTCCGAAAAACACAAAAATTTCCAAAATCACAAAATTAGTCAATACGAAAAACGAACCGAAAATGAACCGAACCGAAACAGAAATCGACCGAAACGAGCCGAAACGAAAATTTACAAAGTCCGAACGAACCGAACCGAAAAAAATCGGTGCACAAGTCTAATCCGCATTGCCCTGTTTGACCAGCAGACAGAGGACCCTGGTTGTCAAATAATGAAGATAGGACCTCAATTTATTTCCTTTGGAATCATTTGAAAATGCTTATCCGATCTGTTACAAACACCTCAAATGATTTCTCTAAAAAAACATATTCTGTGCCTAATTCTAACACCTAACCAAAATTAAACCCAATCTGAAAAATATGTCTAAACTACTTTTAGCCCCAACCCTAAGCCTAGATTTTCAATCTGAAGGTTGTGGGAGCCAGTCTAGAAATTCTTTACCTGGCAGTGAAAGGCACACATACATTGTGGTAGGCTTCAATCAAGCTCTTGGGTCCAATTATTTCAAATTGCTAGCTGGCATTAAGCTGTCACCTGCAGCTGCCGAAACACGCCTGTGAGAGGTCACACTTCTCTCTCCATCTGTGGAAGCCAACCTCTAGCAATGGCTACTCCAGTGATGTGATGCCTGAGGCAACCTCAGTCTGAAATACAAGACGCCTCACATCTTCGTCACCCTGCATCAATGTGGCACACATCGGGATTCACTTATATCCTCAGTACCATGGCACACATCTGTGCAATGAAAAATTGGCATCCATCACAGTGGCATAGTGCCACGGTGATCAGGTGCCTCGTGCGGCCCGATTAAAACTGTTGCCAGGCTGCTGCACTACAGGGTACATGGGCTGTCATTCAGACATGGTGCGGTGACATTGTATCCTGTATATCGGCCTTCACAAAGAGGATCATTAAAAAAAGGAAAAACCTTTTGGGGTTGTTCTTCCTTTGGCTGCCATTCATTCCTTTTCGGTTGTTTTAATTTAGCCCAATTTGTTTCAATTTAGCCTGCCTGACTGCGCATTTTCAAGATTTGTTGGCATCTACGCATTTTAAAAATATACCATTGATCTATTTGTCTTAAATGCTTATAAATATGTCAAGCTATCATAAATATCTATAATTGTTTCTCAATACTATCACACTAAGAATATAGGTGACTGACCATCTGCAAAGTTATGACCCTGTTAGTGATATCCCACCTATTTTGAACCTATAGGTACCATGCTGCTATTGCACCCACTGTTGTAGTAAAGGTGCCTGCAGGGTCTGCCCAAATACACTTCTTAAAGTGTACCTGCCTTCTGTTATAGAGATTTTTCATATGAGTTTTGTTGTAGAATAATTAAACCCGTAAACCTGTTTAATTTACACCTCCCAGTGGAGTTTTGTGAGCTTTAGTAGTGTCTAATCTGTCTGCTCGTCTCATGGAAGCAGCCATGTTTTTTGGCTTCCTCTCCTTCTTGGGAGGGATTAAACATCTATGCTGTGTGATTGACGGCTCAGCTTGAATGGCTTAGTGGGGTGTGGGAGGGTGTTCAGCTAACAAGGAGCCTTCTTATATTAATTATGAACAACTGAAAAGTTATTTTCCCCATCCCACTATTTGGCTGCGCACACACATACACACACTATAAATATATATTGGTGGAATGGGGTGTTACTTATATATGAATATTTATGTAGTACCCCATTCCACCAAGAAACTATATTTTTCTACCTGACACCTGCAGTGGGAATCACAGCACTGCCTGGAAGTGTTAACAATTGAACCTTACTGAGCATCCAGCATCCCCATCTGTTCAGAAGATCTGTGAGTCATTTGCAAATGCTATGGATGTTTAGTTCAGACACAGCTGGCAGCGCTGGGGGAGTGTTTCCTGCTGTGTATAGAGTCATAAATCACTCCCCAGGGAAACATGTCAGCAGCATGCCACAGCAGTGACACCAAACAGGAGGCTAAGGGAGGCTTCTTTTCAATGGGTTTCTGAAAAAGCTATCCATTTGTCATAAGTTTGGCGAATACACACACTGCCAGATTTACATCTCAGGAGACTGTAAACACAGAAATATGGAGCAATGCCCCCCCACCAAAAACAAAAAAGTGTGAGATGCTGTAACCAAAGCTTTCTCCATCTTTCACCACACTATAGATGGCCTGTGTGTGTTAGAGAAGTGTGGATGGTAGCCTTCTGCCACGGGACCATGGACCAATGTGGCAAAGTCAACTCTAACAGACAATGTGCATACAAGGATTAATATTGTTATATGAATTGCTATTTTAAAACTGATTGTATTGTAGTAGTTTTGTTTATCTAAGTAATCTAATGTAGACCTATTGTTCTGGCTGTCTGTGTGATTGTTTGTCCTTAGGTTGACTTGATGTTGTTTATTTACTAATCTTGTCTAGTGTAACTGATCAGCTTTCTCTCTCTGACGGAATTCACATCTCCCTCATGTAGACAATGTATTCTGTTGATTGTCATTTTACCTCACCCTCCCTGTTTCCCATATAACTGCTCCCCTTTCAAATTAAAGATATTCTTCTTCCCTGCACTAACAGGGTTATTCAGAGAGTGGTGAAAAGCAGGAGAATGACTGGAGAATGGAAAATTCTAGGTCAAAATAGTCAATTTGGGGGGGGCGTGGCTTGCCGACTGCCTAAGATGGACGCTTGCTAGTGGAGCTCTGAACGGACCTTGACTTCTTTGCACTAAATGCACCAAATTCCCCGACATGGTGAAAGGGAAATCGCGAGCAACTAACGCTGGGACCCCAAAGGCAAACACAAGAGCGGCACCGACACAATTAGAGTGTTTTTCACACCCCGCGCTCAACAGATGCCACGTGAGGAATCTCCCAAGATGGCGACATCCCCTGCAGACTTGGGCTTCTCACTGCCGGAGCTGGGAGCTGCCACGCAGAGAATCGAGCGCTCACTGGCCGACATGCCTACCAAGGCTGACATCAGGGAAATAGTATCGGAGGTAAGAGAAGCTCTCCAGCGCGAGATCTCAGGCCTCCGTACGGAAGTAGAACAGGTGGAGGCACGAGTCAAGGGCCTAGAACAAGCCCGCTTCAGCTCGGGGGAAAGACACTGACAAAGTGTCTTCTGGCAGGAGGATGGCATCCTCCATCTCCGGTGGGGTCATGGGCTGCGGGAAAACCAGCCTGGGGGGATCCTCTCCTGGATCCGATGTGACCATTATGAAAGGTGGGCAGAGGGCATCGGCGCTCTGCCCCATCGCCAGAACTTCAACTGGGGGGATAGACACTGACACAGTGTCGTCTTGCAGGAGAATGGTGTCCTCCATATCCGGGTCTGGGCAGAGGCCAGCAGCACTCCGCCCTGTTGCCAGCGCTTCCTCTTCTGCTGCGGTCACGAGGGGGAACCAAGGGAGCGCCTCGGGCTCCAATTCGTCTGTGTCACTTTGACTGCCTGCTTCTTCCGCCAGACAGTCCCAGGTAATGGGGCTCCGGCCTAGCTGTGGAGCGTCGAACAACCTTTTGTAGGTCTTTTTGAGCTCCCATTCCTGCTCAACCATTAACTCCAGTTCCTCTGCATCACGGTCATCGTCAAGGTCTTCCAGTTCCTCATACCGGAGGTCCAGGAGTTGTTCCCGCCGCCACTCTGTGTCGTCCCCAAAACCGGGGTCTTTGCCCATCCTTGTATACAGCAGCCCTGTGCCGCCGTAGTTGAAGCCTTTTGTTGGGACATAAACCACTGGAGGGCTCTGTAGCTGGTGTCCAGTATAATTTTGCGCTGGACCAGTTCACCTAGCTCCATCAGCCATTCCTCTCGGGGCTGTTCTCCCAAAAAGGGCACCCGTAAGTACCACTGGTGCTCGTACCTCTCCATATAAGTGGGAAGGGCTTCTTCAGGGCAGTCCTCCTCCTGTTGGATGGCCTCGTTCCACATCTCCTGGCGACAAAATCTTTCCACCAGTGCTCGTCCTGCCAGGTACCAGGTTCATCCGCCTGGGCCTGGGCCATCGCCCTCCTTACTCTTCGCTGGAACCAGTCTCTTATGGACGGGGGTCCCGTTTCATCTCTTCGCTGGTCCATTTCTCACAGTTCTTTGACCAAGGCCTCTTTGTTCTTTGAGCCTGGGGTGCCTCCTCGGCTCTCCAGGATGCCCCGCAGGGTGTCTTTTTTGTAGTTGGCGTACCCTGCCATGCTGAGTGCTTTTTTCTGGGGGTTCAAAGAGCTATCACACCGCTGCCACCAGTGTGGCGGGATGAAAGTCCGCCTGCGGTCCTGCTCTATCTGACCCCCCCCTTTGATGGCGTCCGGCCCGACTACAGAGTCGCACGGCACTCGGCGTCTCGAGCGGCCTGGAGGATGAAATGGCGTTGGTCCGGCGTCTGGAGAGATGGTGCGGTGTTGCCTTGGGGATCCCGTTCCTGGGTTGAGTGGTGATGCAGGAGACCGCTGAGTGTCTCCTGCAATAGTGATTGTAGCTCTGAAATGAAGACACCAGATGTGGCTGTATGCTTTAAAACAGTGAACTGCTTTTATGGGATTTCAACAGGGTCATTTATACAACTTCACACACACAGATTAAAAACTCTCCCACCCACACAACCAGCACTGATTGGCTCCTTTCCCAGCCTCCTGTTCCCTATCAGGTCCCTTTCAGGCTCCCCCATTGTCCAGGGGATTAGGCAGATGAGGTTTTGGAAAAACCTCCAATCAGATGGTTTGCTGTATCCTCTATCTTGCCCTTTCAGGCTCCCCCATTGTCCAGGGGATTAGGCAGATGAGGTCTTGGAAAAGCCTCAAATCAGCTGGTTTGCTGTATCCTCCATCTTGGGGCCATGAGGTCCTTTGTCCTTTGGACCCATGCTGGGCTGGGCAAAATGGAGACTGGAGCAAATCACATACATACAGTATTCTACATCTGAATCTACACTCACACAATAGAGGATACATTTTAAATACACCACACTTCATAAAATCACATGAGTAATAACATACAGAGATTGTCCAGACAGTATTTAAACGCAAAATTGAAAGAAAGGAAAAATGGTCTTTAAAATTGGAGCAGAGTCCTTGTGGCTCTCTGAGGAGCGCCAGATGTCAGGTCCGTGACATCTCCAATCTAGCTATCGTCCAATATCACTCCTGAACTCGGATGTTAAATTACTGGCGGGGATACTGGCCACACGCTTGCAACAATATCTCCCACGCCTCGTTAATCCGGATCAGGTAGGGTTTATACCAGGAAGAGAAGCGAAGGACGCTACCTCAAGGGTAATTAATGCGGTGCTACTTGCTAAGCGCAATAAAGCTTCCTTTCTTTTGCGATCCACAGACGCGGAGAAAGCGTTCGACTGGGTCTTGTGGCCATACCTGATGCGAGTACTTCAAAACTTTGGTTTAGGGAAGGGGTTCTTGACCTGGATTTCTGCACTCTATACCTCTCCTTCAGCTAGAGTACGGGTCAACGGAGCACTGACGGAGAGTTTCCCCATCCTGAATGGGACGCGGCAGGGATGTCCTCTATCCCCTCTGCTCTTCGCCCTCTCTCTGGAACCTCTACTGGCCTCTATCCGTACTAACCCTGGGATTGAAGGATTACAAGGGAGGGTCTGTTGTCACAAAGTCTCGGTGTATGCCGATGACCTTATGTTCCTCCTGACTAACCTGGTGACCTCATTGCCGGCTGTGGTTAGAGAATTACATAACTTTGGGGCACTGACGGGTTTGGTCATCAATGAAGAAGAATCAGAGATACTGAATATCTCTGCAACACGAACGGAAAAACTCACTTTGACATCACAATTTACTTTTCGATGGTGCACAGACAAATTGAAATATTTGGGGATTTGGTTGTGCGCAGACGTGCCCAGCATCACAAAATTGAATTACGACTCTTTGCTACTGACTATTCAAAAGGACCTGTCCTCCTGGTCGCCCAAATACATATCCTGGTTCGGAAGAGTGGGAGTGTTAAAAATGAATGTCCTCCCCAGGATACTATACCTTTTACAGACTATCCCCCTTACTCTTCCAACTCACTATCTCCACGCATTTCATAAATGTTTCATCGATTTAATTTGGGCGGGCTCGAGACCACGACTGCAGTTCGCAATAATGTGTCGCTCAAAATCTCAGGGGGGTCTAGCCTTGCCTGATATTCGTTTGTACTATTATGCATCACACTTGACCAGAATCCTGGACTGGATGTCACCTACCTCTGCAAAAAAATGGCTGGATTTAGAGACTAAACTTGCAAACACCCCACCGTGGGCAGTGCCGTGGCTCCTCCCGAACCAACTACCACACCCATGCAGAACCGCGCCGACCCTGGCCGGAACTGTTCACCTCTGGCACCGTCTTCGGATATGCTACACACTAGCCACGTTCCCCTCGCCACTACTCCCACTCTCCCATAACCCGGGTTGCCGGGTGGAGTTCGATCTCAATTACGGGAACGGTTTACCACACATCCAGGGCTACTAGCCAAGCATGTGTTGGCAGATGGACAGTTCAAACGAATACCCCTCTCAGCGGAAGGAGCACCACCGATTTTTTTAGACAGCCTCAATTACCAGCAGATTCAACATTTCTTGAAGTCGCTCCCTAATGGCACTTCACTAACGAGACCTCTGACTCCATTCGAAAAATTCTGCGACATGGGGCTAGTCCTATCACACAGCCTCTCAACCTTATACCATCAACTCCAATCCTCAGATACAGATCTGCCGACGTATGTGGAAAAATGGGATGCACTGCTTAATACGGTAATCCCCGAGACTCACTGGTCCAAGGCTTTGGACCTCCTACACCGGAGCACCCCATCACCAAACTGAAGGAAACGTCATATAAGATCTTGACCATGTGGTATACCACACCAGTATGGCTGGCTCACATCAGTCATGCCCACACGACAGACTGCTGGCGCTGTAACCAGGAACCGGGGACATACCTACACATTTGGTGGAGGTGCCCCCTTCTTACTCCATTTTGGAGAGCCACCAAATCATTGATCTTCCACAGTACTGATGTAGATCTGGACCTGGATCCCAAGATCTTCCTACTGGGCCAATTAGCAATGCCCATGAAACAACTGAAGAAATCAGTGCTTTTAAAGATTCTGTTGGCGGCCCGCTTTCTCATACCTATCCACTGGAATTCTCCCACTACTCCCTCAGCCAGGGCTCTGGTTGCAAGGGTCGAACTCATTCACTCCCATGAAATGTCCACCGTAGCCCCAGAACAATGGGCTACGGTTCATAACGCAACTTGGTTTCATTGGGATGCCTTCATATCTTCGGCGGCTTTCCGGCAATGGTTGGAGTCGTCTTAAAACTAAGTAAATCGAAGACAGACGGTAGCGCCCCCCTCTGTGCTCGGGACTCCCCAGATACTCCATTATTTTTTGAAGCTTACTCTCCTGAACTCTTAAGGAAAACTGACCTCACTCACCAACTAGAACAGTGCCTACATTCGCATACCCCTCTCCCTGCCTCCCACTCCCCCTCCTCCCCTTTTTTTTTCTCTTTTTCTCTTCTTCTTATCCTCTCCTTCTCTCTCTTACCTCCCCCTTCTCCGTCTCTTTCTTCCTCCTCTCTCTACTATCTATTAATTCTTAGACTCACTTGAGCTCTTCTCATCTCTCCACTCATTATCTCTCACAGCGATCCTAAATTGACACCATTTACCGTCACCTACAAAGTGACTGGATCACTAACTCTGGTTGGAACGGGGCTCTTCTTATTACTACATACAGCATTTGAAATTTTTTGGAATGAAGAATCACCCAAATCTAATACTATGATATGTAATTTCTGTTACTGTTCGGAATATAATTGCTTTTCTTATATATACAAATGTTATCTGTCATCGCTTATAATCTATGACAATGTAAACTCATTGTAATATGATATTCTTTCAATAAAATGCTTGAACACTAAAATAGTATATTTGGAAAGTAAGATGAATGGGAGAATTTTTCTGGTTTGGCTATTTTGACCAAGAATTTTCCATTCTCCAGTCATTCTGCTTTACATCTCTCTTTGAATAACCCTATATGTCTTGTCTGGTGTTTGGTTAGAGATACTTAGAATTATACAGCACTCCCTCAAGTTTTGGCTGATGGTTGTGAAGGACGGAAAGCTGCTGTGGATCTGCTTGACTGGAGAGAAGGGGCAGCCGCTGTAACAGGGTTGGGTCTGGTCCTCAAGCCGGAGACCAGTAAACCCCACTTGCTGTCACAGATACTTTTTTGGACATACCAGCCACCTCTAGGCACACCAGGGTTAGCATTTGTTGGACCATCTGAAAGCATGTTTAATTCAGTTTTGCTATTAAAACCATGATAAAGGGAGTTATCTAGGTGATTATTAATGTCTCAGAACTCCGAATTGACTGGATTTTACATAGTGGTTCCTTTAAAACTGTTTTTAAAAAAATAGGTATAACTTGCTAAAGGCGGGATATAAATAATGAATGGAAATTAGGAAAAGTATTGTTTTAAAAGTTGAAATGCTGAAAACCACTGGCGTGTCCCTTTAAGAATTTTCTTTCACCTTCGAAAAAGAATATAGAGAGAGTGAGAAAATAACCAAGATGTACAGAGAGGGGGAAGATTGGCAAAGTGCTGGCTAGGCACAGAGTGCAAAGAGACATCGGTAGATAGGATTTCTCTGTAAGTCTTAAAAAAGAGAAGTTGTGTAAAAAAAAATAATTAATGAATAAGAGTTCAAATTTACAGGTCTATTCAAAGAAAGGTGAAACTCAGGAGAATGACTGGAGAAGTGAAAATTCTAGGTCCAAATAGCCAAACCAGAAAAATTCTCCCATTTGTCTCACTTTCCAAAGCGAAGCGTTAAATGTTAACACGCATAAATCAACGCTGGTATTACAGTCCTCGCGGATTTTTTCATTCGTCAAAAAATAACGCGCGTAAAACGGACGCGCACAAACGCGCGCGCAGCAACGTTACGCGCAGAAATCAGTGGGCGGACTGTTTTTTTGCACGCGATTCAGCCAATCATAATTAAGAACCACAATTGTCTCGCGTTAAGTTTTTGCACCTGTCAAAGTCAAACTGCGCATATATGCTGCATCAATAAAAAAAGCACACACAACTTTATTTATTGGTTTGGTATGTGTAGAATGTGTAACTATACAGGTGAAACTCGAAAAATTTGAATATCGTGCAAAAATTCATTTATTTCAGTAATGCAACTTAAAAGGTGAAAGTAATATATGAGACTCATTACATGCAAAGCAAGATGGTTCAAGCCATGATTTGTCGTAATTGTCATCATTATGGCTTACAACCAGGGGCGGACTGGGTCGGGGGGGCAGGGGGACAGCCGTCCCCCGTGCTGCCCCAATGTGCCTCCGTGAGTTATGTTTGTTTTTTTTTTGATTCATGTCTCGCGGGCCGCGGCCGCGCAGAAGCGTTAGCGCTGGCTGCGCCCCACATGTGATGCCTCCGCAGCCTCCTCCATGCTAGTGTGCCATGCACTAGCTGAAGAGGAGGGCGCGGTCGACGCTCAGTGACATCGGGGGAGCCTCAGCCTGCGGACGGATGCTGCGTGTTGCGCGGCATCTAAACTGCGTGGAGGAGGGAGCACCACGGAAGCCAGCCCAGCCCAGCCGCTTCCCAGGAGTGACCAGGCTGACAGAGACGGAGTGAGTCCCGGCCCAGAGCATCCATTTGGAATACAGTTGCTGGTGAGTGATCTGCTGGCTGCTGCTGACCCACAGCTGGGCCCTGGGGAGACAATAGATTGAGGGTCTGCCTGCTGTGTGGGACAATAAATTGAGGGACCTGCCTGCTGTATGGGACAATAAATTGAGGGACCTGCCTGCTGTATGGGACAATAAATTGAGGGGCCTGCCTGCTGTATGGGACAATAAATTGAGGGACCTGCCTGCTGGGTGGGACAATAACTTTTGGGACCTGCCTGCTATGAGGGACAATTAATTGAGGGACCTGCCTGCTATGAGGGACAATAAATTGAGGGACCTGCCTGCTATGAGGGACAATTAATTGAGGGACCTGCCTGCTATGATGGACAATATATTGAGAGACCTGTTTGCTGTGTGGACAATAAATTGAGGGGCCTACTGTGGGGTTGTAAATAAAGAATGGGATCGGCCCAATTTTATTTATTACTAAATTTGCTTCCCGTGGTTTTTTTTTTTATTATTTAAACAAATTATTTGCTGCGCTACGGGCCTCTGGGTTGTACTTGTCCCCTGGGCCAAAAGTTGCCAGTCAGCCTATGCTTATAGCTCATGAAAACCCCAAATCCACAATCTCAGAAAATTAGAATATTACATGCAATCAATAAAACAAGGATTGTACATAGAACAATATGGGATCTCTGAACAGTATAAGCTGCATATGTACTCAGTACTTGGTTTGGGCCCCTTTTGCAGCAATTACTGCCTCAATGCGGTAATGTGGCGTGGAAGCTATCAGCCTGTGGCACTACTGATTCAGGTCAGGCGAGTTTGCTGGCCAATCAAGCACAGTAATCCCACGGTCATTGAACCAGGTTTTGGTGCTTTTTGGCAGTGTGGGCAGGTGCCAAGTCCTGCTGGAAAATTAAGTCAGCATAAAGCTCGTCTGCGGAAGGAAGCATGACGTGCTCCAAAATCTCCTGGTAGACGGCTGTGTTGACCCTGGACTTAATGAAACACAGTGGACGAACACCAGCAGATGACATGGCTCCCCAAATCAACACAGACTGTGGAAACTTCACACTGGACTTCAAGCATCTTGCAGTGTGTGCCTCTCCATTCTTCCTCCATACTCTGGGTCCTTGGTTTCCAAATGAGATGCAAAAGTTGCTCTCATCAGAAAAGAGGACTTTGGAGCCACTGGGCAACAGACCAGGTCTGTTTTTCTTTAGCCCAGGTAAGACGCTTGTGACGTTGTTTGTTGTTCAGGAGCGGCTTGACAAGAGGAGTACGACATTTGAAGCCCATGTCCAGGATCCGTCTGTGTGTGGTGGCTCTTGATGCACTGACTCCAGCCTCAGTCCATTCCTTGTGAAAGTCCCCAACACTTTTGAATGGCCTTTTCCTGACAATCCTCTCCAGGCTGCGGTCATCCCTGCTGCTTGCTTGTGCACCTTTTTCTTCCACACTTTTCCCTCCCACATAACTTTCTATTAATGTGCTTTGATACAGCACTTTGGGAACATCCAACTTCTTTTGCAATTACCTTTTGAGGCTTTCCCTCCTTATGGAGGGTGTCAATGATGATTTTCTGCATAACTGTCAGGTCAGCAGACTTTCCCATGATTGTGATTCCTACTGAACCAGACTGAGAGACCATTTAAAGGCTCAGGAACCCTTTGCAGGTGTTATGGCTTAATTAGCTGATTAGAGTGGGACACTTTGAGCCTAGAATATATTGCACCTTTACACAATATTCTAATTTTCTGAGATTGTGGATTTGGGGTTTTCATGAGCTGTAAGCCATAATCATCACAATTATGACAAATTGATAGGATTTGACATTAACACCAGCTTTTAGGAGTTGCTAAAATTATGAGCGCAAAGGCTGTGCGTTACAAACTGCGCATAGATTGTAATACCATCCTCGTACCAGTGCACAAACGCATTTGCGCTCACAATGTTAAGAATAGGATGCGCGCAGTACAGTACGCTCGCGCAGCGTTCTGCAGGTTCACCCGCGGTAGACGTATACGCGTGTTTGTTGCGCTGACATTGTAATACGACGTTCAGCGCAAAGGGTTTTGCCCCTCGCGTTAATGCGTTTTTGCGCAGACGAAAACGTTTGCGCGAAGAATGTAATAGAGCCCTATATCGGCAGATTTGGGAGAACTTGCAAATGAGTCAAACAGGGTTATTCAGAGAGTGGTGAAAAGCAGGACTGGAGAATGGAAAATTCTAGGTCAAAATAGCCAAACCAGAAAAATTCTCCCATTTATCTCACTTTTCAAATCGGCTATTTTGACTTAGTATTTTCCATTCTCCAGTCATTCTCCTGCTTTTCACCTCTCTCTGAATAACCCTGAAAGTTGTTGTTTTGGGCACAATTTATAATAGACACCTTTTACTCTTAAATCTTGTATGAGGCACATAGGCATACAACCACACACACACACCAGTCAGAGTAGTATAATAAAGACCCTTTTATTTTGTATCATTTGTGGATTGGTTTGTTTATTTCTCAGCAGAGAGGGAATGTTCCATAGGGATTGTGCCTGCGCAATTGGACAGCGTTACATTCACACATTAATTAAGTTATTTTGCCATATGCTGTATTGCACATCATCATTTTCCATTACTTCCAAATGCCTGGAGTATTTTTGAAACGTATTACTTTTTGGATAAAAAACAACAGGCTTGTAATATGTCAATTAAAACTACTCCAAGCACACGGTTTATGAAATGCAGTATAGCTTTGTAAGACATGTATATACATACCTGGCCAAAATAAAAAGTCATACACTCCAATATTTCGCTGGGCCACCTTTTGCTTTGATTATGGCAGTGGTTCCCAATCTTGGTCCTCAGATCCCCCTTACAGGTCAGGTTTGCAGATATGTGAAGCACAGCACAGGTGATATGATTTGCTGCTCAGTGATTGCAGGATTCAGTTTGCATATACCCAAGGGAATCCTTAAAACCTGGCCTGTTAGGGTTACTTGAGGACCAGGGTTGGAACCACTGGATTTGCCGTGGCATCGTTTCGATAAGTTCATGCCATGTCACAAAATGTATTTCCCTACAGAGTTTCATTATTTTGTGGCCAAGATCTTGTGTTGATGATGGGAGAGTCGGACGCTGCGTAAAGTCTTCTGCAGAACATTATCCCAAATATTCTCAATGGGGTTAAGGATAGTGATGGGCCGAACAACCCCGTGTTCGGTTCTCATTCGACCTCGAACATCCGAAAAAGTTTGACCGCGAACTCGAACACAATTCGAACACAATGCAAGTCAATGGGGCACGACCGTTCGAAAATTAAGGTCCCCTCCAAGAGGGCATACATGCAAGATATTGGCCATAAAAGGTGTATGGGGTACTGCCCTGGGGGACAGGAAACAATGAAAAAAACAACAAAACGTTTTTAACCCTTTCACTGCTGAGTGATGAGCCATTTCACCGCTGTGCACTGAGCTCATTTTTACCACTTTTGCACATGTTTAAACGCAATTTGAAGCCATGGGAAATGATGAGCAACAAGGAGTGGGAAATGTTTGCGCAACAAGGAGTGGGAAATGTTTGCGCAACAAGGAGTGGGAAATGTTTGACCAACAAGGAATGGGAAATGTTTGAGCAACAAGGAGTGGGAAATGTTTGAGCTACAAGGAGTGGGAAATGTTTGACCAACAAGGAGTGGGAAATGTTTGAGCAACAAGGAGTGGGAAATGTTTATGAATCCCATAGGTTTCAATGTTAAAAATATTTCCATTTTGATTCAATATCTAATAAACCGTTTATTATTATATTCTGCAGTAAAGAGTCTCTTTATTTATAGATTTTTTAGGATATTTTAAGCATTTTTTGGAATTTTTTTTAATTTATTTTTTTTCCTCGAACTTTCAGTGAATGTCCCGAAAAGTTCGAAGTTTGCGAATTTTCGAACAGCCTATGTTCAAATTCAACTTTGAACCGATTGGAACCGGCAGCCCATCCCTAGTTAAGGTATGGACTGTGCGGTGGCCAATCCATGTGTGAAAATGATATCTCATTCTCCCTGAACCACTCTTACACAGCTTGAGCCTGGTGAATCCTGGCATTGCCATCTTGGAATATGCCCGCTGTGTCATCGGGGAAGAAAAAACAATTGATGGAAAAACCTACTCATCCGGGTGTTGACTTTCTTTTCTGGCCAGACAGTGTATGTGTCCCTTTATACTCATTCTTCTGGTTACTCGGTTGTATATAGACATGAGTGATTAGGTTCAGTCCAAATCAATATTTGGACGAAATATTGGAAAAATCTAATCCATCTGAATTCCAAATCACTAACATTCGAAACGAATTGCTCTCTGAATAAAAATATCCCAAATTGATCCATACCAATCCAAACATTTTCGGTTGAGCATATATCTAATTGTATATATGTGTTCCTTATATACATTATACTTTGTATATTTGTCAATAAAAGCAAATAGGTAAGAGTATTAAAACTTGTATTTCATATTGTTACAACCTGTATATCTCAGGCAGTAAACAGGATATTGGACATCTAAGACAGGATACAGAGTAATTTAGCAATAGGAACACATGTGCTGGGAGCATCATCTATGAACAGCTTGTGTCCTAGTTTTATTTATATAAACAGAATGAAGCAGCTGGTATGCCAGGCACTCTAATACAGAAACTTAATCTGCCTTCCACATACAGACAATCCCGCACCTCTGAGCACATTCTAAACATGAATATTTCTCGTCTGCGGTTTATGCACGTACCTCCTGCTCGTCCTTATTGTGGAGTCTCTTTTTAGGACACAAAACCCACATACCATTTTTTTATCCCTGTTATTCGTCTCTTCAAGGAGCACAGAAGGTTTGTTTTTTTATAATGGTGATGTCATACCAGGGAAACAGACCATTAGGTCACCTGTGTATGATTGTAACGTCACAGTGACATGTGTAAGAATGTTCGACAGAGTGAATTTTACCCATTCCTGTGTCATGACATTCAGCTACAATAAATGGGATTTGAAGAAATGTACGCTGTTAGGTATTATGTGATAACATAAACAGAAAGCAGTTGGTCTGATCACAGGTGAAGCTCCATTCCATAACAATACCTCTATACATTTGCATAGATAAACCTCACTGGGTCCTGGGTAAAAAGTATGACCCAGGAAGCCCCAGTCAGTGCCCATTGTTACCTGGTCACCCAGTCGATCCTCCAGGTCACAATGTCAGTCCCCAATTAAACCTCAGTCACCCAATTAGTCCATGATTAGACCCTCTCTAGTCATCAAGTTTGTACACTTAACAATCCACAGTCACCCTGTCAGTCCCCCTAATTAACTGTCAGTCTCATAATTAAAGGGATACTCTATTAAAAATAGTCATTTTTTCCCCCCTAAATAATTAGGCTAGGCTGCGGACAACCTCTGCCCAATTCTTTTTTCTTTGAATTTTGGGTGATTTTATTCACCTTTTGTCCCTCACCGGGTGCAGCTCCTCCTCTTCGGCTCAGGGACTTCCGAATGTCCCTGAAGCTTGTCTGCGCAATTTTCACTCGTACACATCTTGTGTAGAATAGGTACCACAAATTGTGCACCACTACGGGACTTGTACACTTTACATACGCAAGTTCTGTAGCGTCTACACAGAACACTGGATCAGAGCTGTGCACATGCTCAGATCTGATCCATCGGCTGCCTCTCTGAGACTGCTCGCTACAGCGGGTGAGTGATGTCAGCTCGCTCTCTGCATGCTGATGTCACTAATGACCAATCTGGTGACCTGCAGCCTGGAAATTCAAAAATCCCGACTGCTTGTGATGCTTGGTGAGGTGAGGAAACTCCTCCACTTCACCCAGTGATTCTGCCAGATTGGGGGAGCTGGGGAAGGTAAAGGGGGGGGGGGCACCACTTTAAAACAAGTGGTCAGGATGAGTAGAGTGTCCCTTTAACCCACAGTCACCCTACCAGTCTTTGCCATAACCCTCAGTCACCTTGTCAGTCACCCCCATTAGGCCCCATTAATGTTTGGTCTAACTCATGTCCCTACCTGAGCTGTAGGTCAAATCAGGCATTTTCCACTGGAAACCAAGAGGTCCTCAAAAAGATGCTAATAGGAAGCTGTTGCAACAGCATAATAGTACAGGAGGGGTGGGGTCGCGCTTATGCCCCGATGGAGCGGCTGCAACCACCAAATGTATCCAGCCCAGCAACATGTATAAAACATAATATGTAATGGGAATAAACGCAGATGACATTTTTCTTGTTATGCAACAGCATCAGCCACAGTTGCAGCTTCAATGGAACCCAGTTGAACGTGCCATTGGGGTCACCCTGTAGGGCAACTGCGATGTTGCAACCCCAGTGTTTGCACCACTGGTCCATTCTAAAGTCGCAGTGGAGGCTTTTGAAATGTAAAATGTTAGGGTAAAGATGTATTTTTTAATTATTTGTTGTTTCTTTTTAAGGGTTACTCTAGGAATATAATCAACCTCAGCCTATTATAAATGTTAATGTGTAAAGAATCCACCCCTGCAGTTTGAGGTTTCTAAATATTTTGTCTTTGTGAAATAGAACTTTAAAGCTGATGTTATAACTTCACCTGAAAGCAATCATTCATGGCACATGGAAACGATCTGGCTGATATGTACATGTCGTGAGGACATTGTTCTAATTTGCATTGTATGATTAAGGCTAGGGTCAGACGAACGCATTTTTCACATTGTCCGTGAAAAAGTGCGTTCGAACGAATGGACGTATTTTTTTACGGAATACGCGATAGCGGTCATACGATGCGCATTTTCATCCGTGATTTTGTACGGATCATCAATGAAACACTTTTTGTGTCTGGACGTTATGTTGACCGGACGTGTGCAGCGTCTGACGTCTCCCAATCACGCAAACACGCCACTATGCGGACGCAGCGCACTCTGTACGTCAGTAGTAGCGGTTTGACTTTCTCAAAAAAATGCGTTCGTTTGCCACTTGCGTTGCGCGGACGAACTTTCGTGCGGCCGTTCGTCGTATGTTCCCCGGCATTGGACGTCATTTGCTGCTAGCACGGCCGTGATTTCGTGCGGCTAAACGCACGTTAAAACTGCTTTCATCTGACCTTAGCCTTAATTCCTGATAAGATTTCACAGTGACGGTGCATTTTAAATCCTTACAAAATAGAGTTTAAAAAGCAAATATTTTATAATGCATGAGTGTATCTGTGTGTGCATAACATTGTGTGCATGCATGTGTATGTCAGTGTATACATGACTTTATCTGTGTGTACATATCATTGTGTGCATGAGTGTGTATGCATGAGTGTATCTGTGTGTACATATCATTGTGTGCATGAGTGTGTATGTATATATATATATTTTTTTTTTGAGAAAGGATTTTACCAGGAAGGATACATTGAGATTTCTCTCGTTTTCAAGTATGTCCTGGGTGGCGAGTATGTACCGTTAAGTGTCTTACCCAAGGACACTTACTGGAGAGGTGCTCTGGCTGGGATTGAACCTGTGTCTCCACAGTCTCTCTCTCTAACAGTCGTGTGTTATACAGAGTGCAGGGTTGGATGTTCGTGAGTTACACAGCAGGGTTGGATGACGTGACTGCAGTGGGCGGGCCCTGGATTGGTGTATGAGGAAGTAAATCCTTCCTATCTGCAGTTAATCAGAGCTTTCACTGGCATTGCGGATGCTGTATCCAGCTGATCCGCCTCACTTTTGGTGACGTAGGTGCACCGGAAGTGATGCGGTTCGCCATTATGGCAAGTTCACTCGATTGGCAGAACAACGGGAGACCTGACAAATCACAGAGGATTTATTGTACACACAAGACATGACAGAAAGAGAACAGGCGTCAACCAGCTAATGGATAAAACAAAAAGAATCACAAACCCCCCAGTCAGTTGGATTTCTTGTTAAACATTGTATATAATACATATCCATCTACTTCCCATAGAGTCCCCAAGAGGAGTCTCTCTAGGAAGCGGAAGTACCCTGAAGTACCTCCCCATTGGCCAGGATGCAATAGGGGTGTAACCAAATTACTTACAAGGGATGTATCTGTGATATACTATTACCGGAATGGTGCATCATAAGGGATGATCCATCAGCCAGGTGTAAAACAGGAGCATTCTCAGCCACTGGAGAGACAGGACACATGACAGATCACAGAGGACTTATTTCACACAGCAGAAGACATGACAGAAAGAAAATAGGCGTAATCAACCTGTTTATGGATTAACACAAAAAGAATCACAAACCCTCAGTCAGTTGGACTTCTTGTTAAACTTTGTATATAATACGTATCCATCTTCTTCCCATAGAGTCCCCAAGAGGAGTTTCTATTGTATTTACAGGGTTATTCAAAGAGATCCGAATTGCTGGCAAAAGGTAACAGAATGCTGAAATTCAGCGTTTGGTTACCTTTCTTGGCCATTCGGCTATTCAGAGAGCAGGCTGTTCGCCAAATGTTGGCGAATTGCCTGCACATACGGTGCCTGTTCGGTGCCTGTTCAAGGACAGTGAATCCCCATAGCTTTGTCTATTCAGAGAACAAAAACCAGCAGTGAAAAGTTACCGAAATGCCCTGCCATTCGGTGGCTTAATTCGGCAGGTTTATTCAGGCGAATCCCATAGGTTTCAATGGTAAAAATATTCCTGTTTTAATTCAATATCTAATAAACCGTTGATTATAATATTCTGCAGTAAAGAGTCTCTTTATTTATAGATTGTTTAGGATCTTTTAAGCATTTTCAGGATTTTTTTGCAAAAAAATGTTTTCCTTTTATTTTTTTAACGTTTTTTCTTTTTTCTGTAACAGCCCTTTTTATTATCATTCATTGGATCTCCTATGTAAATTTCAGACATTTTCGCTCAGCAGTTTGTTTGCAAATAGCGTTTGACTTTTCAAACATTCAAACGTACTGTTTTTTTTTTTACTCCATTCGTCTGCGGTGTCGGGTTTTTTCGGCGGCTGCTCTGCGCTCTGATCGGCTCCTGCTCAGGTTTCTCCGGCGTGTTCGGCGGGGTTAATCCAGATGTTTTTGCGGGTTTTGGTGTGCACTCGCCCCAGTTTTGCGGTGAGTTTTCGGCGGCTTTTCCCTGCACTACGACAGCCCTGTGGTGCTTGCTGAATACACCGCAGGGTCGCACCGAATTGAAGAGAACGAAAAGTCACCGAACGTGCGTTGACTTTTCGATTCTCTTTGAATAACCCTGTTAATCTGGTTTGACATGGGAGATTAAACTGGAAAACTCAACAGCGCAGAGCTGACATTCGGTTTTCCATGCATTTGAATTGGTCTTGAAGAGGCTAATTTTAATCCCTGTGTACAAGCAATTGGAGTGTGACAACGGACAATATTAAAAAGAGATACAACCTCTAGATATCCCAGACGTCTCTCCCTTAGGCGTCTTGACAATGTAAATTAAATAGATATGGAAAAACGGGAATCTGTAGAGGTAAAAAACAACGACTCATAGCGCATACAGATATAAAAAAGAAATTGTGCAAGAGATACCCCTGCTAGGATAGCACTCACAAGATGAAAGATCTTTAAAACTTATCGTCTCAACGGATATTTCACACCACATCTGTCGCTCATAGAATATTCGGTCAGGAAATTAGGGATGTGCGTTTCGGGTTTCGGAATTTCGGAATTTTCACGAAATTTCCCGATTCGTGTTTTCGGATGCGGCCGATTTTCCGAAAATTTTTAGATCCGAAAACGGCAGATCCGAAAAGTTTTCCGAGCCGAAACGAAATATTTTCGGAATTTTCGAATTGACTTGAAATGTGTCAAATCAAAATTTATTGCTTTGAAACGAGGAGAAAAGACGTTCCGAAAAAACGAAAATTTCCGAAATCACGAAAAGACGATACAAAAAACAAGCAAAGTGACACGAAAATACAAAAAATGGTCGATATTCCGGAAACATGTACAATTCCGAAAAACGAAAATTTCCGAAATCACGAAAAGTCGATACAAAAAACGAGCTAAGTGACACGAAAATACGAAAAATGGTCGATATTCGGAAAAAAAATGTACACGAAAAAACGAGTCGAGCCGAACCGAATCGAAACAGAAATCGGTCGAAACGAGCCGAATCGAAAAGTTTGAAAATCCGAAAAATCGAATCGAATCGAACCGAAAAAAAAATCGGTGCACAAGCCTACTGGAAATCCTTGCCGCCGCAGGAACCACCAATCACCATCCAGAGTCAGAACAGAAAATTTATTCAGGGTGTTCAAAATATAAAACATAAAATAACGTAAAACAAGGATCCAACGCGTTTCGTGCGATAAACGCACTTCCTCAGGGATAAAACATTAAATATTAAATACAAACATATACTGTTTGTATTTAATGTTTTATCCCTGAGGAAGTGCGTTTATCGCACGAAACGCGTTGGATCCTTGTTTTACGTTATTTTATGTTTTATATTTTGTACACCCTGAATAAATTTTCTGTTCTGACTCTGGATGGTGATTGGTGGTCCCTGCGATGGCAAGGATTTCCAGACCGAATATTCTATGAGCGACAGATGTGGTGTGAAATCTCCGTTGAGACGATAAGTTTTAAAGATCTTTCATCTTGTGAGTGCTATCCTAGCAGGGGTATCTCTTGCACAATTTCTTTTTTATATCTGTATGCACTATGAGTTGTTGTTTTTTACCTCTACAGATTACCGTTTTTCCATATCTTTTTTTTTTTTTTTTTTTTTATATTTAAAATTTTTTATTTTGTAAATAAGTTCGTCTGCAGATACATATCAAAATGAAGGTCACTCAAAACTGTCTTCAGAATTACAGCGTAAATACGGCGTAAGGAAAATAATAAACGTCTCCATATAGGGGAGAGGACTCAGTGGAGCACAGTATTCAAAAGGGGAGAAAAGAGGGGGGGAATAGTAAGCGTCCCCAAATAAGGGGGTTCGTAGCCGAGTATCTCTAGCAAATGGGGTATAAGGGGGACCGATAATGAACGGCCTCATATAGGGTGTTCTCTGTGAAACATAACAATCCAAGGGGAGAAAGTGAGTCAAATTATATACGTCCCCAAGTAAGGGGGTCGCTGTAAAAAAAAAAAAAAAGGGGGGGGTAGGGTGAAAAATAACAAACGTCCCCAGATAGGGGGTAGGCAGCGGTATATAGCAATCTCAGGGGGGGGAGGGTAGGGGTGAGAGGCAAGAAAACAATGCTCAAACTTCAACTAGAACCGTCAAGGAAGATCCGTAATAAACAGAGAAAGTCCAAAGAACTCGCTCTTTAAGCAGAAAAAGCGGTGAAAGGGGGATGATAGTCCTCAATCGGCTGCAACTCCAACAGATCCGGCGACAGTCCCGTTGCCGCAAGATCGGCCCAGGCCGTCGAAGGATCGGTGATCGTATAGGATAAGTTGGCATGCGTCACAACCAGTGAGCCCGCCAAGCCCCATCTGTAGCGGATCCCTTTGTGGCGAAGGGCAGTTGTCACGTCCCGAAATCGTCTGCGAGCCAGCAGGGTCTGGAACGGGAGGTCATGATATAGTGCCAGCGTAGAGCCCTCAAAATGCACGGGGTCTCGTGCGCCAGGGGTATTCATAAGCTTCACTTTGAAGGCAACATCTCGGAACGCCACTACCACGTCTCCAGACGTCCCCGTGGGGGTCGCCGCTGGTCGACGTACCCGGAATATTGGCCCAACCACATCAGGGGTATCCGGGGGGAGTCCAGCGACCTTTAGGGCCATGCGAGTCACATAAGGCGACAACTCCGCTGTCGAGATCGAAGCTGGAATTCCTCTGACCCTAATATTGCGGCGACGATGACGTGTTTCTAATATCTCCACGGAGCGGGTCTCCATATCTTTTTAATTTTGATCCCTACCAGAATTTCAACAGGAACGTGTTGTGTGTTTTTTTTTAAGGATAAACATATATGCATGATGGCACGTTGATTTTAAAGGAATAAAGAATAAGTAAATAATTAGCATTCACTCTTTCCGCTGTGTAAATGGGAAGGCACCCTGACAAAAACGAGTCAAACTGGAAACAAAAATTATAATATTCCAGACGACACGAGGGAAATCAACGCTAAGCCGTATGTAAACTGCTACGATATTATTATTACTAATGTTGCTATTATTATTATAGATTACTGGTAGAGTGCCAGAGAAAACTCTGCACGGCTAGGTACGTTGATATATGGATCCTCTCGTGAATATATGTTGTGCTTGAAAAACATCTGTAAAATGAATGTTTTCATAATGCGTAATAATTTGCAATAAATGTTGTATTCGTGCCAGATTTTCAAGTCTAGCTAACGCAGACCTTGTCACAAGGTATATAATCATAAATATAGTACATTTTAATAAACAAACGAGAGTCGTTTAATCAATATTAAGGGCGTGTAAAACAATATGACAGGTAAAAACGAGATACCGGTATTGTTCTGCGTGTGTATAACAAGTAAACAGAAATAACAGCAAGATCTAATATTTATAATCAAGTCAGGAGCACCAAGTACATGAAATAAGAGACATATGAATCATCATTTTAGCACATATTATGATCACTTATTATCCACAGAAGTGATTAATACATGTGGCGATTTTTATACGCATGTTTATTCAGTTAGAACAACAGGGCCGTGCAAGAGTCTGAGCATCTAATGTCTCTAAAGACATGAAAATAGCTGGAGAATTAATTATGCCACCTTGTCAGGGTAACGACTAATTAACTAATATCATAGTATAATGGAGCTCCTTGTGCCAACTTTGATAGGTTTTGTGGGATCCCAAGCAGCCTCTTTTAGATACTATTTTCTGGAAACAAGCCCAGGGATACAAACGGGGAGCAGAAAGACCTGTGTCCGTGCTAGTCCTGCTACCACCTAAGCCTTGCCAGCATCTCTCATGCATTTCCCCTCTGGAGTACTGCAGTATCCAAGACTGGTTTTCATCTGCACGAAGCCACCAATGTAACACTACTTAATCAAGCAGGAGATCTGCTATTTAAGGGTGTCGTCCCATTTTACTTGTGCTTCTGCATACTAGTTCACAGTGTCTCCTGAGGTCTGGTGAAGTGTTCCTTGATATCACAGCTTTGCTGTGCTCCTTGATACCCTTCCTTGTCATGTTCCTAACATCCAGCGTTGCCCTGCTTCTTGATACCCAGCATTAACATGTTCCATCACACTTGGCGTGTTCCTTGTGTGATTAACCGTCATAGTTTAGGGATCCGTTTGCACAGTCTTCTTGGGTAAGCTCAACAGACACCGGAAGGCTTTTTTAACATTAGTTTATTTGTTCAATCAAATGAGTGTTTCGCAGACACTTCAAAATAAAATTAAACAGAAAATAAATCCTCGCTCTCACTAGAGCACTAACTAAACACAAACAATTCCTGACTATCACTGGATGGCTAACTCCATTTACCAGTCCAAAACATGCATGACATAGAAACCCAAAGATATATATATATATATTTCAACCTTTCTACCCTTGGACGCTCTGTCCTCTGTTGTTCACAGCAAAAGGGAAAACCAAGGTCTTTCCTGCTCTGACTTTTTAAACACCACTGTTTTTCCCATCAATTAATATTAGGTGTGTCTCCTTAGTAATCCCTCACATGCAGAGCTGCTTGCTGGGAAACGTAGTTCAGTCTACTCCCTTTTCGCTGTGTAGGATCCTGGGTCCTAAATACCTCCCTTCCACAACTACACCTCTGACAGTCACACTTGATACCCAGCTATGGGTATCCTTGATACCCAGCTGTACCGTGTTCCTTGATACCCATCTATACTGTGTTCCTTGATACCCAGCTATACCGTGTTCCTTGATACCCAACTATACTGTGTTCCTTGATACCCATCTATACCATGTTCCTTGATACCCAGCTATACCGTGTTCCTTGATACCTAGCTATACCGTGTTCCTTGATACCCAGCTATACCGTGTTCCTTGATACCCAGCTATACCGTGTTCCTTGATACCTAGCTATACCGTGTTCCTTGATACCCAGCTATACCGTGTTCCTGACATCCAGCCTTGCTGTGTTCCCCAAGCTTCCTCATGTTCCTGTCATTCCCTTCATGTTATAATTAGTATTATTATTCTTTATTTATATAGCGCCAACATATTCCGCAGCATGACCTCTGCATGCCCATCACATAATGTATGTGTCCCAGGACATGCTTGAAAATAAGAGAAGTAGCAATGTATCCGTTACTGGTAAAACATTAAAGGCTCGTTTTTTCTAAAGACAGATAGATAGATAGATAGACAGACAGACAGACAGATAGATAGATAGACAGATAGATAGGCAGATAGATAGGCAGATAGATAGACAGACAGACAGACAGATAGATAGATAGACAGATAGACAGATAGATAGACAGACAGATAGACAGATAGATAGATAAACCACTTTATTGTGGACTGTAATGTAAAAGATGTATATTAATATTTGATTCAGCCCTGCCTCTAGCAAAGTTATTTGATTGAGATTATTCTTTCTTTTGAATGTCGTTCAGGATTTCTCAGCACCATGGACAGTGCTCAGACTGGTAATACATATTTTTCTTGTTTTTTTTTTCTAATCTGGGTATTAACTTCACTTTTAATTGCAAACTGCATGCATAGTTCTGTATGTTAACCCTCCCCATCTAAGTATCAAAATCAGTCTAAACGTATACTTTATATGATCATCTCCCAGAGATATTTCACTCAGATTTGCCCTTATGGAGGAACTTTATGCCATGTGCCTCTCGTCTCAACCAGGTTCCACACTAACAGAAGAAAAATACCACATGAGCCTCTTCTGCCCAGCAAACCCTGACATGTTTCAACCATACTCTGACTCAGTCAGAGGGGCGACCGATGACGCTCTCTGTACAGTAAGGAAAAGGTCTTTTATTCGTGATTCAGACTTAATAAACAGGATTTATCATGTATATACACTTTAATAAGTGATACAGTATATCATGTTTGCCCTTTGAGGGAATTGTAGTAATTATCGGCAGTTAAATCATAATTTATAACAAAAAATGCAGGTACGGGATAAGCCTAAAGTTCAGAAAACAGGGATAAAATGGTTTAAATAGACACTATTCATCCTGATCACTTTATTGTTTTAAAGTGATCATGAAGTGAGGAGTGCACCCCCCTGACGCCCTGATCTGGTATTAGCGCGGGCTGAAGCAAAGGAGTTTCCTCCACCCCACACAGTGGCACCAGCAGCTGGGACTTTTAAAATTTCCTGGCTGCAGGTCACCAGGTCACTAGTGACGCTGGCAGGCAGAGACTTTACTCTCTGAGACCACACACGAAAGCTAGCAGTCTAAGAAATTCAGCCGATGGATCGTATCTGGACATGCACGCACATCTCCGATCCATCATTCTGCACAGGTGCTACCAAACCTCCATATGTAAAGTACCGTAGCAGTGCACAGCTTGCGGTACCTAAACTATGCAGGTTGCGTGGGATCACAAATTACACAGAAAAGCTTCAGGGAGTTCAAGGTTTGGGAGTCCCAGAGATGAAGAGAAGGAGCTGTGCATGGCGTGGGATGAAAGGTGAGTAAAATCACCCCCCCCCCAAATGAAAAGATTTGGCAGAAGTGGTCAGCAGCATCTGGCCAATTAATTAAGAGCAAAAAAATTGAGCTCTATTTTTCATATCCTTTTTAATTCAATTAAAATATATATCATCGGAAGAAACAGCGCTGTGATAAACCTATATAAACACAAGTAGCTACATACGAGTTGGACAAAAGGAAACCTAGGCAAGAGGCAAGAGGTATGCTCTAGCAAAACATTGTGGGAGCTTTTGTCGGGAACATTCGAGTGTCTTTGTGCTGGCATTGCAGGTCTCACTTTCCAATAACTGCCAGGCGTTCACCACTGTAGCCATACAGGTGGCAAGGTGCCAGTCGCAGAGTACACTGGGTTTTCAGTTTATTGTATTCGTACAGGGGAATGATGTTAGTGGAGGATCCATTGTCTATCTTGAATCATATTCCAATCTGTTTTGGACCGACTGGCAAAGGCTTGCTTCATGTCTGGGTGGTGACTGTTTTGGATCACAGAGTCTATGACCATTTCATCATGCTCTTCTGGGTCAGCGCCATCTTTCTTTACAGAATGGACATTTTTACTGCAGCTGGAGCAGCACACTTTGGTGAAGTGATTAGGTTTTCCACATGACTTACATACTTTCCCTCTTGCAGAACATTGATAGCGAGCGGTATGTCACTTGTTTCCACAGTAGTTTCCCTTTGTGGGTTGCGCTGATTCAGAGCTACGAAATAGAAAACCTGTTCATTCTTCTGTATGTGAGGGGTGCCATCCATGTTGCCTCCAGTCCACGCCAATGTTTGCTTGGCGGGAAACCTTATGAACGTCATCACCACACGGAGTACCCGGGCCTGGGCTTCTGGAAATTGACAGTAGCTGTGCCTGGGCCAATTCATGTGATCTGGCGATATTGATTATTATTATTATTATTATACAGGCATTTATACAGCGCCAACATATTCCGCAGCGCTTTACAATAGGGGAGCACAAACAGGAGACATACATGATACATAATGAAAAGATGACCCTGCCCGTAGGATAACTGTCCAGGTAGTACAGCACTTAACCAAGTGCTCAGTCAGACATCCCATGAGCTTACAATCTAAGGAGCTGGGGTAGGTGAAACAAATAGGAGCAGAGGGAATGTGAAGATGGTTAGCAGGGCAGTATAGGAAGAACCAGAAGCCTGGGCTTAGTGAGAGTAATTAGAGAGAGAAGTGGAGACAGCTGGAAGAGAGACCTGAAATTATGGACCTGCCCTGGGTGGGAGGGAGGATAGGAGGGTTGGGTGGGACAGCAGAGGGTAAGAAGCAGTGCAGTCTGTCTGTGTGTGTGCTGTGAATAGAGTGAATAAGGTTATGAGAAAAGCACATTGTGTGACTATGGCTGGGGGAGGAGGGGAGGGGGAACAGAGGGAGTTTTTTCTAACAGAAATTGAGGGAATTTTTAAAATAAAGGCAAACATAAAATACATTTGCATAAATATGGAGGTCAGGAAAATAGGGTCGAGAATAGGGGACGTTGTGATGGATCTGGATACCTTGATGCAGGGTTAGGGGCGCAGAGGGGAAGGAGCCATGCAGTCTGTCTTGTGTGTGTGTGTGTGTTTGATGCAGGGTTAAGGGCGCAGAGGGGAAGGAGCCACGCAGTCTGTCTTGCATGCGTGCTTGATGCAGGGTTAGGGGCGCAGAGGGGAAGGAGCCATGCAGTCTGTCTTGTGTGTGTGTGTGTGTGTGTGTTTGATGCAGGGTTAAGGGCGCAGAGGGGAAGGAGCCACGCAGTCTGTCTTGCGTGCGTGCTTGATGCAGGGTTAGGGGCGCAGAGGGGAAGGAGCCATGCAGTCTGTCTTGTGTGTGTGCTTGATGCACTTTCTATTGTGTTAATTCACACCCGACATTTAATAATATCTTTCTCAGAGAGTGTACGACGAAGACAATGTGGTCTCGGATCACCTCATCGCTCTGAACATAATTGCAGTCCCAAGCAAGTAGCTGCAAATCTGTTACAACCTGCTCAAAAGGTTCCTGTGCCTGCTGCACTTTCTGGTGGAACTTATATCGTGCAAATATTACGTTAGCTTTGAGCTCGACATACGCTGCAAAACGGTCGTAATAGGACTTTAGTGACATAGCATCATCTGCAGGTATGGCCCATGTATTGAAAATGTCTCTGCCCTTTTCACCAGTCCATAGTAGGAGGTAATAACATTTTTCATCCTCACTCTTTCTTTTTAGGGGTCTCCCAAACCTAAGATCTTAGTGTTGTCTGAACCTCCGCCATACGTCAGGCAAGTTACTTGCTGCCCAGTTTATTGTGGGCATTGGGACTCCAGCGGCATCCATGCTGATAGAAGAGATCCGTTACTTCTGACACCATGTAATGTTTAGGTTTCGTGCTGCCGTGGCGTTTGTACCAATGACTCTCAGATGCCGAATTAAGGATAAGCGTGGTGCTGGTTTTATTATAATACAGAAAGCTACTGAATGACCGTTGCTCACAGAGAGGCAAACTAACAACTGACACTGATGCAGCGCAAAGGTCACCAGACAATTTGAACACTGGTCTATGGTTGGTTAGAATTTACATATGCAAACAGTACACGCTGCTCCCGGTGACAAGAAGCGGAGGATCAGGCCACGGAATGAGAAGTGAGTATGGGATTTATTGGGGGGGTTAGGGGGGGTTAAATAATTTTGCAAAAGCAGAATCCGTTAGCACCAGCTTTTAGGTAGAGCTAAAACTTTGGCTTGTGCATCCTTGCAGTAATTAGCGATAGCACTTTGTAATACCTTACTTATCGAAACGCTAATTAATGATTGTGCTCCCATGTTGAGTATAGGATGTGCAAAGTACATTAAGCTCACGGAAGCTGGTTTCATAAGGGTTTAGCGTCAGGAAGATAATATGGGGGCATGCGTTAAAGTCACTTTAACTGGCGATAACACTTACTCATCCGAACGCGAACATTAACGTTCACTAGGGAATAGTAGTGACCTGTATATGTATATGTGTGACTTTGTATCCATACATTGTATTTTTTGTTTGCCAGGAATTTGCAGAAGCAATAAAGAAACTCATCTATTGTGAGGTAGGTGTATGTCATTTGTTTTTTAGTTGTTTGTTTTATGCGCACTTCCGTTCTTTATGCTTTCGGTGCTAGATACCGTATCAGTACGTACTTTTACTTATTTTTTTTTTATTTGATTCAAGTCAGCAACATTTTCCCTCTGCAGTCGAATCTAAACAACTGCAGGAAGATTTCACCTCGTATCATCGCTTAAAATTAGGCTTTTGCACTGTCAGATGATGAGAGCTGTATCGCGGGTTCGAGAGAGCGTCTGCAGCAAAATAACAGAGCATTTCTGGAATGGAAAAAAAAAAGCGAACCCATTGTGCTAGCATCAAACAAAGATATAATGGTCCCTTAGCTGATCATTTTCACAAAGCTGGTGTAAGTAAGATAAAAAGACACCATTTCTGAAGAGCCGCTTTTATGGTCTAGGTCAGAGTGTGCTTTCCATGTTGTTCACTCCCAGATGAATTTCCTAATAGCCTATCTCCTCAGCTAACAGATGCCCAGCCTCATGTCGGAACCAGATCGAGCCACCACAGAGATACTATCCAACTCCTTTCTTATTGAGCCGTTTCCCTAGCAGATGGTGTAATGCTGCAGGCACACTCCTTCCTGTTAATTACCAGCCTTATCTACAGATGGAAATGTCAGTCAGCCTCACAGGTCCTAGTTCCTGCCATTGCCTCAGTCCATAGCCCTCTACCTAGGCAAGATGTTGCCAACACTCACCATGTGTTTTGTGACTGCTGACTAGGCAGGCAAGAAAAAACAACTCGCATTATGAATATTCATGGAGGGATGTTTAGATTTCTCCTCGCCTGTAACATTTATAGACCTGATTTAAAAAAGAATATCGCTATCCCCTCTATTAGTTTTTTTCATAACTAGGGTGCGTTACAGTTATAAAACTGCGTCGCTATGGTAACAAACAAAAGCCCATTTGATGGAAGCCGTTTGGAAAATGTTCATGTTCGCGTCAATTTCTAAATAGTGTCCCCCCCCCATCCATACCTTAAGTGCTGTTTAATTATTCCTTTCCTACAATAACAGTGCAAGTGGCACTAAGCTAAACTGATTAGCTAATAACTGTTGATTTTCATTAAACACTGATTATCTCATTATCGCATCAGTAACCAATATGAACTCCTTGATCTTTTATGGTATTATAACAGACTAAATCTAGATAAATGAATAGCGGAATATCCATTTTGTCTGCCAAATTATACTGTTTCATTGACTGTGAAAGCAATCAAAATGTTGTTTGTTCTCCGGAGCAGGGTTGGACGTTGATTGTGATTGTTCGCTGTTTCAACACAATTTGTGCATTTCTAAACACCCTTGTCTTTGTACATTACTGCGTTTTCTAAAGATTTATAAAATATTTTTAAAGCAAGGAATAAGAACAATGTACATCTAATCAAATGGAAATTCAGGAGGGGGGGAGATAAGCTAATTTGCTGATGCGCTTTTACTTTCTCATTTACAAGCGCTAGCGCAGAATGTTATCTCTCCGGAGTCTACGGACCATCCTGGGATAGTCATACATATATAATTCATTCTGCCGCTTTGTGCTACAATGTAACTACGTGACCCACCATTGTGACATGTTAAAAGAGCTGAACTGGCCATCACTGGAATCTAGACGCACCCTTCACCTTTCCAACCTGGGGCACTATTACATTCCTAACGCAAACGTTAACGCTCACTTGCGTGAGCATTAATGTTTGCTGCGGTATTTACCGCATATTACAATCCAAATGCAAACGGGTTACAAAACCCGTTTGCGTTTGCACCTTGCGCTCCTCGGCACCAGGTTACTGCACTTTGCGCTCCCTATACTTAACATGGGGAGCGCAAAGTGTTAATCAGCACTGGATTACAAAGTCCCAGCGCTGATTAACGCCTGGCTCTGGTCAACGTAAAGTTAACCAGGGTCAGGACTTGGTGTTAACGGATTCCACTTCTGCAGAATCCGTTAACACCAGGCTAAAAAAATAAAAAACACATCACATACTCACCCTCTGTCCCGTAGCAAGGACCATGGCTCTGCTCGCCTCCTCCAGCAGGCGGGAGCAGAGAAAGACTGGGGGAAAAAGTCCCCCCAGTCTCTCCCTGCGTATCACTATGCCAACCGGCCGGATCTCGTGAGGCGAGATCCGGCTGGTCACGTGACAGGCAGGGAGGCACTCAATGGAGTTCTATGGACTCCAGCGAGTGGATGCTCGTGGCTGCGCTCAGCGCTGCCACGCGCATCCCGGGATTTTACGCTCGATCACAATGCAGGCAGCGTTTTTTGCGCCTGCATTGTAATCCAGCGTTAAAACGTGGTCGCAAGGGCGAAAACTGCAGGCGCCGTTTTTCCTCCCTTGTGCCCGCGTTTTAATGCGAAGAGTGTAATAGGGCCCCTGTTGTTTAAGAGCTTTTCTGGGAAGCTGCCACACTACCTGAATAGTCTGCTTCCCTCAGCAGTTCCCTCATCCTATAACCTCCGATCCAGGACCTGCACCTTACTTGCAATACCACAATACAAAAAGAAAGTGGCTCGATCCTCATTTTCCTACAGAACACCGCAGTTATGGAATAACCTCCCAGATGCCATCAAATCTTTCCCCAGTCTAAAGTCACTTAAGAGATCTCTATTAACATACCTCAATACAGAATGCACCTGTAAACATGTAACATAGTGACTATATACAGAATGCACCTGTAAACATGTAACATAATGACTATATACAGAATGCACCTGTAAACATGTAACATAGTGACTATATACAGAATGCACCTGTAAACATGTAACATAGTGACTATATACAGAATGCACCTGTAAACATGTAACATAGTGACTATATACAGAATGCACCTGTAAACATGTAACATAGTGACTATATGCACCTGTAAACATGTAACATAGTGACTATATACAGAATGCACCTGTAAACATGTAACATAGTGACTATATACAGAATGCACCTGTAAACCTGTAACATAGTGACTATATACAGAATGCACCTGTAAACATGTAACATAGTGACTATATTTCCTACATATTTATTTTCTGTGTTAATCTGTATATTTGTATTGTTTTTAATATCTTGCATTTTATTACTTTGTATTTCTGTAACAACTGTAACAATTCAATGTTGTTGAACCCAGGACATACTTGAAAACGAGAGAAATCTCAATGTATCCTTCCTGGTAAAATACTTTATAAATAAATAAATACAGCTATCCTGGGGCTCAGGTTCATACCTTCTCATCAAAGTTTAGTAAACCTGTTATTCGTACTGCTTGCTGAAATATTTGTTAACCCTTCCACCCATTTGTAATCTGATTTGAAGTCTGAATAGCTTGGTTAGAGTTTTGACAGGGCTTATGAGAGAGCACCTCTCCCCTTACATAGGTCAGCATTTTTTCCGCTGACCTATAGAATGTAAAAAACAGAGATATTCCGTTTTGAGGTTTTCACATTTTGCTTAATATCATCAAAAGTATGAGATGGCATTGTAACTGCTCTAATGTTTTTAGGAACATCATCACTTGCAGTGCACCATCATCCTTCTCCAAAAAATACAGCTGCATTGATCCTGATCCCATTTTGGAAATGTTCCATTTTTGTTTGGCAACTGTTTACCAATAGCTTCAAAAAAGTTTCTTTTACCTAGACCTGATTTTTATCGATCTTGGCTAATGTATAAACAGCACATCATTTAAGTCCACTATTGTGCTTTATTATGTCACTATTGGCATTCTTGAATTTAGGCTATTGCCCGGAATGTTGACCACCACCATACCAATGTCCATCTTATCTATCAGGTCTATTCAAAGAAAGGTGAAACTCAGGAAAATGACTGGAGAAGTGAATAATCTAGGTCAAAATGGCCAAACAAGAAAAATTCTCCCTCCATTTATCTCACTTTCCAATTTGGTCTAGATTGTTCTCTTCTCCTGCCAGTTCTCCTGAGTTTCACCTTTCTCTGAATAACCCTGCATGTTACTTTCCTAGCTAAATAAATAATTGCAATACGACATCACAATGTCTATCAATCAATATTACCCAAACAGTATCTCAGAGTAAACCAAAATTCAACTGCACTGAGACACAGATCATTATTTTTCGCTTGAAAACAAATTGAGCTAAAAGGACATGCAAGAATATATTGCGCTCATATTAACCAGTATTGCATGTGTCCTAAGCAGGAGTCCTAAAGGTATAAGACTCTGAAGCCCGTACAATGCACTCCATGACAATACACATTATTTTAAATCCTATTTATTTCATCTGCCGGTCCTTTAATAAGATTAATGGACTGGCTGGGCTTTTGGGCCAAGACTGACCTGCCACGCGGGTACATGGGTCTTCACGAATGCTTCTTGCTTCTCCCAATGGCTTGGCTCCTCATCCAAGAAGATCAGAATTCCATATATTTTTCAGTTTTTCAAGTTTTGGTATTTTTTTTTCCATTCACCCTTTCTCTAACTTTTATGTCGCTATCACCTACTATAATGTAGTGCATTGACCATAGCCACTTTTGGTAGAAGCAAGTGTTTTACACTAGGGATGTGCATGGCTGAAAAATTTGTTTAGTTTAGTTTCATTTTGTTATGTTTTAAATCATTTCGTTTTCAGAATTTCGTAACTGATTTTGTTTTGTATCGATTTGAAATTACGAATCAATTCGAATTTCATATATCAATTCGATAGTTGATATCAATTCGAATTTCGGATCACTAAATAAAACCCCAATTAATAAAATTTTGCTGTTAAAAGAAAAGATAGGGTTGAATTTTAAGCTGTGTCACAGATTCAGTATTTGAGTCAAATTAAATAGTGAAACAAAATTAATTTGTTTCATAAAGTCCTTTGCTGACTATTACTTGTATTGTAAGTTAAGATCAATAAAATAGTTGATATGTATTTGATAGTTCATTTCAAATTCAATTGTTGATATCAGTTATTCAAATTTTTCTTTTATGATGACGACACAGTGTAAAATGAAATAAATTCGTTATATACCGTTTCGTTTCGAATTCGTATCGTATTGATTCGTTATTCGGAAATACTTCCGAATAGGAATTATCAAATTTCGGTCCAAATTCCGAATTTTTCCGAAACGAATGTACAGCTCTATTTTACATCAAAAGGACTGGTGGTGATGATGAATACAGAAATATAAAGTTTGTGCAGAAAATAAATTACACATTCTATCTTTTAGATTGTAAGCTCTTGAGCAGGGTCCTCTCTCCTACTGTACTGTGTGTTGGACCTGTATGTATATTTGTTGTTCTGTCTCCCATTGTACAGCGATGTGGAACTTCTTAGTGCTTTATAAAAACTTGTAACTGTATTTTTATCTTGAATCCAGCATGAATAGAGGATTTAAGTTGACTTATGAACTTGAGCACTGCATGTAAAATGTTATTAAATGCAAATAATCTGCAGGCATAATGCCCAAAGAGCTAAAACTGTAAAATCGGCTGAAGAATGACTGAAATCGTCAAATCTAATAAGCCGATACGGGGCGGGTGATAAAAAGAAAATCAAGCTGCATCTGTAACTCAATTTGGCAATAGATGGCACCATCTGCTGGTCAAATAGGTTTATTACCGTATGAAATAGGTTGGGAATATGCCCAAATATTTCTTAATGTATAAATAATTAAAAATGATTTTCAAAAAAAAACACTGGTTCCTGACAATGTTTTTTTGGAAAATCACTTGGTGAAGGGGGTTAAACAACCTCCTTGAAATCTTTGCGCCACCAGCAGCTGTAAATCCCATCTTCCTTCATTTTTCTTGTTGTTCTTTTATAAGACATAACAACCAAGTAGCATATTGTTGTAATGGCACCTTTATTGGCCATGTTATACTGTATACTAACAGTGCACGTCTATTATCCACACTCTCCATTTATTTCTGTTTGCTACCTGCCCACACGCTATACGTTCAGCTATATATAGGCTGTTTATGTTGAGCCACCTGTCCACTGGGACATATGTTTATTTATGAGAGTTATTTTTTATGAACTGCACCTGCATGATTTACGTCACTGTCCATTATGCCCTCACAATTATATCTTTATTATAATACAAATTCCTTGCAGGGATTTGAATAATCCTTATTCAACTTTGATTTATGCATCCAGTGCAAGACTTACAGCTAAACGTCTCTAAACAATATATTGTCCAACATGTTATAGCTGTACAAATTAAAAAGTTATAAAAATTAATTCTATTTTGAGTTAGAACATTTAAGGGGTTATTCAGAGACAGCCGAAATGGCCCCGAAATTGCACTGAACGGTGAATTTCCTCATACGGTGAAATTTTGTGTCCATTCGTCACTTATAAACCTGGCAATTCGCCATATATTGGCAAGTTGCCAGCAAAATACAGTGATCTTTTGGCTGCAGTGAACTCCCCATAGAGAAGCAATGGTTAATCTATTCAGAGAACAGCAGTGAAAAATTGCCGAAGTGCCTTGCTGTTCGTTGTTTTCATTCGGCAGGTTTATTCAGGCGAACCCCATAGGCTTCAATGTAAAAAAAAATCCCCGTTTTTATAACATATGTATTCAACCGTTTATTCTTTTCACTTGCAGCAAAAAGACTCTTTATTTATGTTTTTTTGGGATTTTTTAAGCATTTTTTGGATTTCTTCTGCGGAATTCTTTTTCCAATATTTTTTAAAAATGGCAGGGGGTTTTCTGTAGCAGACCTTCTTATTATTGTTCATAGGACCTTATATATTATTTCCAGGCACTTGTTTTTTTGCAAACAGCTTTTAAAAGTTGTATTTTTAATATTTTTTTTACCTGTTTGTCGGCTTTTGCCATTGCTCTGTTCGGCAAGTTCTCGGATTTTTTCATATCAATTCATTGTTCTTTCAGCTGTTTTTCGAGTCGATTCGGCAGATTTTTGACAGTTTTCCGGATCGATTCGGATTTTTTTCGGATGCGTTCGGCAGTTTTGAAGCAGTTTTTCTAATCTATTCGGCGGTTTTGTGGCAGTTTTTCAGATACGTTCGGCTGCTTGTTTCCTTCACTTTGGAGACCCTGCTGCTGAAATCACCGCAGGGTCATCAAATTGGACTCGCTGAGGTGTGGGGAAAGGGGAGCACCGAAATGTCAGTGACATTTTGGTGCTCTCTGAAAAACCCTGCTAGTATGAGTTCATTTTTAAAGGGGTACTCCAAGGTAGAAACAGGGAGGGGGGAACAGAGGGTTAAATATGAATCCCTTGTGACCCCCCATTTTACCTTAGAGTATCTTTAATACCCCCCTGTGAAATGTGAGGTCTTCTTCTTTCATCTTCCTCCCTGACTGCTCGCATAGTCCCTGTGGGCCATCACAGCTGGGCTGGTAACTGTCACCATTAGACATGTGCACAGCACAAAATTTTGTTTTGAACTAATGGATTAGGCTAAGGTCAGACGAAAGCAGTTTTAACGTGCGTTTAACCGCACTAAATCACGGCGTGCTAGCAGCAAATGACGTCCAATGCCGGGCTGCATATGAAGAACGGCCGCACAAAAGTGCGGCCGCGCAACGCAAGTGGCAAACGAACGCATTTTTTCGAGAACGTCAAACCGCTAGTACTGACATACAGAGTGCGCTGCGTCCGCATAGCGGCGTGGTTGCGTGATTGGGAGACGTCAGACGCTGCACACGTCCGGCCAACATAACGTCCAGACGCAAAAAGGGTTTTATTGATGATCCGTACAAAATCACGGACGAAAATGCACATCGTATGACCGCTATCGCGTATTCCGTGAAAAAATACGTCCATTCGTTCGAACGCACTTTTTCACGGACAACGCGAAAAATGCGTTAGTCTGACCCTAGCCTTAGTCCTAAAATGCAATTTATTTAGTTGCTAAAGAAATTTTTTTTTTAGTTCTTTAGTATGAAAACTAATTTCATTCATCCGAAACCAGTGGATACAATTACTATTGTAGTGGCTCCTCAGAGGGCTGAGATCGGCTGCTTGTTACAGTATCACTCACTCTCAGCACAATGTGCCAGGCAAAGCTGTTACAGTAACTGACTGCTGCTCTTCACAGTGCTCAGAGTTTCAGTAAAACTAGTAAATAATTTTTTTATATGTAAGAGGTTAGAACAATATTATTTCCTTACTTTACTGAAACTCTGAGCGCTGTTACAGTCAGTTACTGTAACAGCTGAGCATGATACATGCCGATCTCAGCGCTCACAGCCACTGGATTTAAAGGGCTAAAAAAAAGGTTCCTCTCTGTATAATGTATAGAACATCCTCCTGCATTAATTAATACCCCTCTCTGTATAATGTAGATAACATCCTCCTGCATTAATTAATACCCCTCTCTGTATAATGTATACAACATCCACCTGCATTAATTAATGCCCCTCTCTGTATAGAACATCCTACTGCATTGGCATGTGGAGGGTGCAGAACTTCGGAATGCAATGCTTATCCAGCACAGGAGAGGGAACTTTTACTTAAACTTTGTATCTCTGTGGGGGAGACACAGGAATATAAAAGCAGGGGAGAGGGAAAATATTAACGTAAATCGGTCTGAAAGCTCAGAGAAGAGATAACTGGTGCAAATTGATTTATATAATAAAATAAAGCACTTTAAATCTAGGGAAAACATTCAAATAAATCACACTGAAGGCTCATAATGACAGAGTAACTGTGAGAGCTGAATACTAAATGTATCAGACGTAAAAAAAAACCTTTATAACAAGCAGCACTGGGAGAGGAGAGGGACTTTATATAAAACGTGTATTATAGATGAGGAAAGGGGGATAGTGCTCCTGGATAATATAAAATGTATCAGACCTAAGCCCCTATTATCCAGAGTGGGAAGGGAGATAACACACGTTTTATAAAGTCCCTCTCTTCTCCCAGCGCTGCTTGTTATAAAGGGGTTTTTACTATCCAGCCCTCCTCTGTCATTAGCTTTCAGAGTGATTTATTTGAATGTTTTCCTTCTCCAGCTGCTTTTATCATCTTGTCTGCCTCATAGACATGCAAGGGTTAAGTAAAGGTTTCCTCTCCTGTGCTGGCTGTCTGCGCTGCGAGTGAGTATTCTGGAGCTCTATCACTGTCAGATTTTCAGGTAGGGGTTGGGAAGGATTACGCATACAAACCTTTTCTGTAACTTTGCGATGTTGCGCTTCATTACTGGTCTCCTTCACTCATCAATGTAATATCACAAAAAGGACTGAAACTAAAGTGTAGTGCATTTTATTTTAGTTTCTTTCGTTTTTTGTACTGAGCAGTTTCGTATCTCTTGAGTCATACTAAAACTAAATTATCCCAAAATTCAGACTAAATCGTTTTAGTACTAAAACGAATGCACATGTCTAGTCACCATTGCTGATACCTCGGTCAGGCGGAAAGCATGGAAAGAGTGGTGTGTGCTGCCTTCTCTGCTCCTGGCCACATGAGTGAGAGATAAAAAAAAGGAAACAAATTCACTCTGCACCAAACCCTTGAATATAGAAAACAAGGGGAAAAAAACCTTAACCCTGAGTGTTCTTGGCTTACCTAGTGGTCAATCTCTGGCTATCCAAATGTAGAAACATAAACCAGGCACAACTGGTGCGGTTTATGACACTTTTAAAGGAGAACCCAGCAATGTTTCGGCTGTCTATCAGCCTTTATAAATCCAACCAGGTGCTTGAGTGAGATAGGCTGAAAGACAACTGAAACGTTGCTGGGTTCTCCATTAAAACTGCTGTAAACCATAACTGGCTGGCTGGGTGGAGTAGAGGTAACATCACTGCTCTGTATCCATGAAGAGAGACTGTGGAGACACAGCTTCGATCCCAGCCAGAGCACATCTCCAGTAAGTGTCCTTGGGCAAGACACCTAACGGTACATTCTCGCCACCCAGGACATACTTGAAAATGAAAGAAATCTCAACCTTCCTGGTAAAATACTTTCTCAAAAAAACTAAAAAAAAAAAGTGGGAGAGGCTGCCCAGGGACCAAACAAGGAGCTCTAAGACCACTATGTTTGGTAACATTCTATGCAAAATGTCATATGGGTGGATTGTCAGGGTCACATGTTTATGTGTGTGCCTTTGTGTACGTCTATGTGTGTGTCTGACTGTATAATACATCCCCAGAATACTGTATATTTTAAGCCTATAATATAGACGACTGTCATAGTTACACTTAAAAAGCTCTCTCTTTGCAAACTCTGCACTCTCTTTGCAAACTCTGCTTTCTGTGCTCTTTTCAAACGCTGCTCTGTGACTTTTCAAACTCTGCTCTCTGTGACTTTCTATTCAAACTCTGCTCTTTTCAAACTGCTCTCTGTGACTTTCTATTCAAACTCTGCTCTTTTCAAACTGCTCTCTGCCCTTTGCAAACTCTGCCTTTTTCAAACTCTCTCTGCCCCTGCTTTACTCTGCATTCCTGTCTTTTTTTTTGCCTCCCTGCTTCACAGCCTGCCTTCTCCTTCCTCGACTCACTGCCAGTGCCGCCCATCAACTGTGTGGGAAAATGATGCCGCCGGCCCCACGTCACCGGGTGCCCCCAGCCCCGCGTCACCAGGCGACGCTGGCCCCGCCTCATCGGGTGCCGCCGGCCCGTCCGTCATCGGATGTGTGCAAATCCAAAAGGATTCGGTGGGCTTGATTCGGCAGTGGACCGAGAGCCACCACTGCCGGCTCCGCGAGCCACGCAAGGAGTAACAGTGGTCTAAATTGTTCACTTCCCCTGGCAATTCTTCTGAGTTCCCCCTTGAGTGAATAGCCCTGCTTGTGTGAAAATAGATGGAGATTTGGTTATAATATATAATGCATATCCATACGTCAGTGGGTAGGGTGCCGGACAAAATCCCTACAGCCAGGTTCCCTAATGCCAACATCCCGACGGCCAACTTCCAGACAGAACAAGTGCCGGACATCCCAACTTCCCTACACGGCCAACTTCCAGACATCCATAATCCCAGCGGCTAACCCTAATACTAACACCCTAACCCTAGGTTTAAGGGGGTTAGGACTAGGTTTGGGCGGTTAGGGTTAGGGCTAGGTTTAGGGGGGTTAGGGTTAGGGCTATGTTTAGGGCTAGGTTTAGGGGGTTAGGGTTATGGCTAGGTTTAGGGGGTTAGGGTTAGGGCTAGGCTAGATTTAGGGGGGTTAGGGATAGGGCTAGATATAGGGGGCTAGGGTTATGTTTGGGGGTTAGGGCTAGGTTTAGGGGGTTAGGGTTAGGGCTAGGTTTAGGGGTTAGGGTTAGGGCTAGATTTAGGGGGGTTAGGGTTAGGACTAAGTTTAGGGGGGTTAGGGTTAGGGCTAGGTTTAGGAAGGTTAGGGTTAGGTTTACGGGGTTAGGGCTAGGTTTTGGGGGGTTAGGGTTAAGGCTAGGTTTAGGGGGCTAGGGTTAAGGCTAGGTTTAGGGGGTTAGGGAGTAGGGTTAGTGTTAGCCGCTGGGATTTTTGATGTCTGGAAGTTGGCCGTCAGGGAGTTGTCTGTGTAGGGAAGCTGGCCGTGTAGGGAAGTTGGTCGTCAGGGAGTTGTCTGTGTAGGGAAGTAGCCGTCGGGATTTTGGCATTAAGGAAGCTGGTTGTAGGGATTTCGACCCAAACCCCAGTGGGTATACTGTAAAAAAGCAGTCATTAGTTTGGCATGGCATAGGACTTACCGGATGGCGCACATTGGCAACGTGGTAGGCCTATGCCATAGAAACATAGAAACATAGAAACATAGAAACATAGAAAAATGTCGGCAGATAAGAACCTTTCGGCCCATCTAGTCTGCCCAATTACATGGATACTTTCCCTGGATTTATCTTTTGTTTAGGATAGCCTTATGCCTATCCCATGCTTGCTTAAATTCAATTACTGTTTTGGCCTCTACCACTTCTACTGGAAGACTGTTCCATGTATCCACCACCCTCTCAGTAAAATAATGCCATATATGATCATTCCCTGTAACCAAATCTCTGTTTATTCCCTCAGTGCGACCCGGGTGTTTTGTGAATCAGCTGGGAAGCTTTGTATGAATATTGGGCACATTGCACCCATAGTGAGTCCTGCCCTCGCTCCCTAGTTGTGTAAGAATCTTATATTCCATTATTACAAGCATTCAAACAACACAGGGGGAAGATAACGAATAAAAAAATATTCCGATTTCTTTTTGTGAGCATTTTTTTGTAATGTTACCAACATGTTATTTAAGTAAAAGATCTTTAACTTTTTCTTTATAAAACAAGAATGTGATTTTCACAAAGGTAATTATGGTCTACTTTAAATCGAACAATTTTATCTCAAAGCCAACGACATAGAACTCGTGCTTTCTATAACGTTCAAAAAAATCAAAAAACGCTTTTCAGCCGTAATGAAAGACAATGTAGTAATCATTACCCTTAAAAACACGTATTATCTATAATTAAGCCGTATTATTATTGTAAAAGAAGGTGATGTTGTGTCGTGGTATCTCTGTATTTCAGAAGATGCATTTCGATGTAGTAATGGTGAAGCGCCCAAATCTTGATTATCAGCCACCATTTGTTATTAGGGGTAAATGATCCCAATTACAACAATGCTGCGCTGTACTAAAAGAAAGTGCATCGCATCTCCAGATTCCCTGCATTTTCTAAGCACATAAAAATGTCCTTTCCAGCCATTTGTGGTAATTGCAAACAGACAGCATGGAAGTCGGATGCGCTAAAAAAAAACAACATTTGCAAGTAATTTGTGCAGTTGGTAAATAGGACAATCAGCAGTATGTGCACCAAAAAAAGTATGTTAAACCTAGCATCACGGCTACCAGCTACAGGAACATGTGCAAAATACTCACTAGTCAAAACAAATGCTTTTTGGTAATAAGCTTGGCAGTGGCACGTTGGTTTCATTTGTTTCCTCTAGCAAATCTGTTAACAGGAGTCCAAATATGTTCCAAGTGGGGATTCGTTTGAGGATTTTGCTTGTGTGTTCAGCAGACACTTAAAAAGCTTCTCTTGATCAGAAATCGTTTCAAAGGGCACTTTAGGAGGCGCTGAAGCACGGTGCTACATTTTTAAAAGGGTCGATTGTTTCTTTGTTTCATGCTATAAATGGCGTGGCAGGTTTAGGAAATAGACGCTATGTTTTGCAAACATGCATTTTTATTCTCGTTTAAATTTCATTTTCGATGGAACGCAGACAGAGGAAAATCCAGGCAGAGGTGGCTGAAGGTTGAAATGCAGAGCTACTCCATGAACGTGGACAGAGGGCCTTATTCCATGCGGAGCTGTGATCTGTATGCGAAGCCTAAGCACAGGGGTCAGCAACCTTGGCCCTCCAGCTGTTTTGGAACTACAGTTCCCATGAGTCTCTGCAAGCCTAATGAGTGCTGATCATCAAAGGAGATGTAGTTTCAATATAATTAGTAATTTTATTGATATTTTTTGTAGAAATTCTACATAAACATGTTCTACGATGAATGTGCTAAAAAACAAGGGGCCCTATTCCGAAGTTGCAGCAAAAGCACAGTGCTCGAGGTGTTCAGCAGAACGACTTGAGTGCTTTGCTCTTTTTTTAATGTCATAGTGTCAGGCTATTGTGCAATAGCATCTCCTATACTTTGTATGGGAGAAGCTAATATGGCCTAAACAGAAGGAGAACAAGCTAGCTCTCCATCTGCGTTTGTATTCTAAAAAGAATAACATCTTTCAGATCCCGATGTTAAGTGATTTAGTTCAAGTACAATCACATAACACAGTGGTTCCCAACCACGGTCCTCAAGTACCCCTAACAGGCCAGGTTTTCCAGATATCTGAAGCACAGCACAGGTGATATGATTTGCTGCTCAGTGATTATAGGATTCAGTCTGCATTTCCCCAAGGTAATCCCGGCCTGTTAGGGGTACTTGAGGACCAGGGTTGGGAACCTCTTACATAACACATTGATTTAACACCCCATTAAATCCCATACTCTCCTTAGATTCCATGGTGTAGCGCTCACTCCTGGAGGAGCCGCTGAATTAACCTCGGGTTAGTCTCACTGCACTAGGGAATAAATATACACCAGCACTGTTGTGGATTTTATAGATTATATACTTTACTGATCCCAATAAAGTGACACATATAATGCAAATACGGTATATGAACGACAGGATTTCGTAATGCGGGAAAAAAAACACGAGGCGGCAAAAGAAAAGGATTAACCCCCTCAGTTCTGGAGTGTAAGTCCCGTGAGTGTAATGTCTCAAAAAGGTGTACGTGTGTTGATTCGTGTACCCGGGTACCGTATTCAACTGGCCAGTGAATGGAATAAGCAAATCTTCGACTAGTCACGTTGGGGCCCTGTAGAATTGAACAATAATGCAGCGTGCTGGATTTTACTTGGACTTGCGGCCTGTAAGGCCTCTCACCCATTCGTTAGACAGTCTGTCCCACTGCCCGATCAAGGATGTCTCTCCGCTTGTCCTCCGGAACTCTGTGCCACCGGATCCGCTCTCTTGCTCATCCGATAACTCGAGAACTACGGCCTACCGCCTGCACTCCCTATGGATCATCGCGGTCTCCTTACAGGGGGTCCAACTGGAACTAAAGTTCTGTGCAAACCTCTCAGAGATAATGAGTATGCCTCCGCAAGTTACTGTCCCGATCTCCAGCGCCCTCGAGGTAGCGTCTGCACTCCGGCCTGGTCTCGATCCCTGGCAGTCTCACTTGCGTCCTCTGTCTTTTGCCGCTCCACTCACTCTGGCGCTCCTCCGCACGAGGCTGCTTACATCTTTCCCCTCTGTCCCACCCCCTTCCTGTGTCCGCTGCAAAGCCTGATGGATATTGTAGTTCGTTTAGGTCCCGCATAGTCCATATGGCTTTTGTCTCCCTCTGGTGGCTAAAACTGAGTAATTGCAGCAACACAGTTTTAAACAGCGCTACAGTGGCAAGATGGGCGTGATCCGCTGCTCCTTCTCTCTGTGGGAAAGGTATCCTGGGGAACAAATAGTTCCCAGTGCAGCTCCACGGATTACTCTGCTGCCTGGCCGGATCTCATTCGCGCGAGCTCGAGTCCTGTCTTCATGACCTGGAGCAGATAACACCCACAGCACTTAGCCCCTTCTTAATACGGGTGTTAAATGGCAGGCACTAATTGAAAAACGGCAGACACTCATTAGCGTCTGAGATTTAGCACCAACTATGAAATAAGGCCTAAGTTTTACTACATACGCTGCACAGATAGATACCTACTGCAGGCTGCATACAAAGTTTTAGCTGGTTGGTGCCATTACAGAAATTACCTTGCCTTATACAAATCACACTGATGTCACCCAGAAAAGGCGGCCAGAAATGTATTGCTAATGATGCAGCAACCACTGATGATCAACTTGGCCTTGTTTGGCTTCGTCAGGGAGGTATAGCTCGTACCTCTCTAGGTACCTCTCTAGGTGCCTCTCTAGGTGTCTCAAGCAAAGGGTACTATTAGTTATGTTAAAAGGATTTCATAGACCCGTGCAGAGGACTGTTTTTATGTTTCAGGCATTTCATGAAGTGCATATAGAAAAATAATGAGATACAACATTTAATTGATGAAACAAGACCACGTAAGATGTGTGCCCAGATTTGGAGTTTTCCGTGTATTTTATGAGGCCTGTCATGATTGAACAAAGCCTATGAGAAGGATATTGTTCTGAGAATGGCAGGTATTACAGCATATCATTAATGTCAAAAGTAAGTAGAAATACTGCTCAGATGTTAGGATATATAGGGGAGTATTTAGTGGTATTGAAATTGTGGTGGTATGTGTCCTTTGTGATTTCGTCTGGAAAGTAACCCGTTTTAGGACATTCATTAGTCATTATAAAAAAACGTTGTCGCGTGAAAATTAACGTGGTATTCCGATCAGAGCGCATTTTTTCTTCCTTCAAGATTTTTCGTGCACAAATCCGACGCGCAAAGCCATTCGCAAATGAACGTTGCGTGCAGGAATCGGTGGACAGACTGTTTTGTCACGGGATTTGTCACGGGAATCAGCCATCAGACATCAATCACCCATTTCCAATAAAATATTTACAAACTAAACAAAAGGAAGAAAAAAAAACATTAACAATGACACAATTTATAAATTTTAATGTTTGGGTATGTGTAGAATGTGTAACTCTACTGTGCTCTATTTATTTCTTCTTGCTGGTGTATTTCGTTTAGCCCAGAACGATCACATTTACAGTTACCACCTGCTTTTTAAAGACATTACGAAAATGCGCGCAAACTTTCGTTGCGCAAAGATTGGAATACCATCCGTGTACCAGCGCACTAACGCATTGGGGCTCACAATGTTAAGTATGGGATGCGCGCAAGACCTTGCGCTCGCCCTGGGTTCGCGCAGGGTCACTCGCGTTGGACATTAACGCGCATCGTTTGCATGAACGTCGTAATACGACGTTCTGCGCATATGGTTTTGTCCTCACGCAAATGCGCATTTGCGTGCGCGCAAAACCGATGCGCGATGAATCTAATAGAGCCCTATATGTTTTCTAATATGCAACTGTGAAGGATTTTTTTTGTACCCGGGTACAATATTCAACTGGCCAGTGAATTATTTATGAGGTATCTTCGACTAGTCAAGTTGGGGCCCTGTGGTTTTTTTTAAACAAACAGCAGCGTGCTTTCTATTTTCACAACGGCCTGGAAGGCCTCTCACCCATCCGCCAGATACTTAGTGCTCCGCTCGACCCAGGACGTCTCTCCGCTCGATTTTGACTGGGATTCTATGGGTTACCGGATCCGCTGTCTTGCTTTCCTTTAGCTGCCGCAAGATGTCCAGCTCACCGCCTGCACTCCCTGTCAGATCGATCTGCGGTGCTCCTAACTCGGGGTCTTCCAGCTCACTCGATATCAGCGTGGGTATTCTGGTGAATCACTGGGTCTTCCTCTTGTAAGGCTGAATAACTCGGTCTTTATCTCCGTCAGGCCCCAGCTGCGCTCCGGCCTGGTCACTGTCACGCTCTGCAGCACTGTGTCTTGCTTCTCTCACTCCCTGGCGCGCTCTGCCAGCTCTCTCCACGAGGCTCAGGATGTCAGCGTCTGTGTCCCACCCACTTCCTGTGTCCACTCCCAAAGCATGCCGGGAAATGTAGTCCCAATGTTCAGTGTCTCACGTCGCACTTGTCTCCCTCCGGTGGCCAAAAACAAGTACTACAACGGCAGGGGATTTAAAACCAGCGCTACAAATGTTTGATAAAAGCCGTGACTGGGGACAGTGAGCGTTAATGACACCTTTTATAAAGGTGACCACGTTTATGGAATTTTCAGGAACCGTTACTGCTGAGAGTGTGACAACTATCTGTCATTCTACGCAGGGCAATATAAAAAAATATCAGGAGAGAAATATTATTACAAATACATAATATGGATGACATACAGGACCACATAAGCCCTGGTGAGGGCCCAACCCTACGTTATTCATTGGTCGTCTGGTAAGGCGAAGCAACAATATGTTGGGTTGCATATAAATTGTGTGGACACCAGTAAATGTGCGCCCTCACCTCTACGACCAACACAACACTGTACTACCAGAGAAAAAAAAAACGAAATCACTTGTAAGAGATGTGTTCTCGCATGGGGATTTTTTTTACAGTGCTCCACTCGACCCATGCTTAAACCATTCACTGCCATTATTGCGTATACATGATCAGCAATAGCAGACACAGCAGCCTGAGATTGTGTTAACAATGGGCTCTATTCCAAAGTTGGTGCTAACTTAACCAGAGCTGTTGTAAACCTCCCGGAGCCATTATATTCTATGGAGTTGTTAAGTTTACAACGGCTCTGGTTAAGTTAGCACCAACTTTAGAATATTGCCTAAGATCTGTAGCTATACTGTGCCATTGCAAGTGAAATTTGTTTGCTGCAAGCTAATTTTGCCTTTGGGCTCCAGAACTTGCCTTTGAAGTTTTAGTACCATGCACATGATGCCTGAGGTGTTAACATTTTTTTAAACCAGCTGAGGAACGTCTCTGACTGCTCCCCAGCAGGTCCAGCATGGGGTTAAAAACTGTAGTAACTCCATTTGGCCAGCTGGCGACATCTGCCTGTCAAATACATTATAACTCTAAATGGTAGTGGGAGTATGCCCAAAAACCAACAACACTGGTTAATGACAGTTTGTAGTGAAGGAGTTAAGACGAACCTGTTGACATAACTACTGGTCGCCTTATGTACACAAATATAAAACTAATTACATGGAACATAGAAGGATGACAGACTTTTTGACAGTGTCTTTTTAATGGACTACAGGTTATTTTACAGTCAACCAACCATACAAGGCTGTCACCACTAAGTCACTTCACAGTGGATATTGAAACATATCACAAGACCAAGACTTTGAATGGATATAAGATTTCATCTTGGAGCTACGTGTTTATCTGTCCATCAAACAAAGAGAACTCGGTTCTACTACACCAATCTCTATACTCCGTAGTAGAACAAGACCTGACCTCATTCTCTGTTTTTCCATCTCCAATTTATAAATGCATATATAAAAATGATCTGTTCCGATATATTTACAAAAATATTCTTTCCAATTTCCAGATATCTATCTATGGAAAAGATCTGTCCAATATGTATAGAACTTTGAATGTAGCACAGTCATTTAATACTTGTTTATCTGGAACAAGCAGAATCCCCATTTGCAAACTATTGCAGATTTCAAAGCAAATTGTTATATGTATGAGAGCGTATTATCATGATGCTTGAAGTCATTTCAGAAACACAGCCTTACAGCGGACTAACTAATGATACCTGAGAGGACAGCAAAAAGCTCTCTAGTTAAAGCATCGCAGTGATCATGTTTGTTGAGGGAAAAGCATATGTGCATCAAAGATGTCAAAACAGAGTGAATAAAACTCCGAGAGAATCTAAAGTGCAATGAAAGGTTACATGTAGGAAAATTAGAAAGTGAAGAAAATCTAATTTATCCTACTACAAGACCTTCCAGTGAAAATAAACCATCTGTTTCTGCAAACTAAAATCTACTTGAAAATACTAACCTTATGGCGAAATGATAATTAAACAACAGTACATCTTTTACTCTGTTTGCTATTGAAATGTGGTAAAAGTTGAAAACACACATGGAGAGATCTGAACATGGCACTACCTCATTATACTCATTCTGTTTTATTTGGAACTCAAAATTGCTGATCAAAACCGTGTGCAATATTAAACAAAATATGGAAAGTTAAGCACAATTCCAATGCTTTGCATGTACATTTGTGGCTGTTTGTGAAGCATTCTTTTATTGCTTAAGTTCTTTTTCATACCATAAATCTACTGGCTGTAGCAATGAATGTGATATTACGTGTAATATTACAAGTCCAAGAACGTTAGTTATAGTTAGTGTCCAGGGGACCTGAGTGGGAACCCACCGTAGGACAAACTAATAATCCTGTGCTTTTTTGGAGGTCTTAGTGCGGGAGTATGAGGCGAACAGGTTGGCCCTGAACACCTGTGAGGTCTTCATATGAGATCTAGCAGCTCTCATAAAGTGTGAGTAGTGAACATTACAACTCTACTATAGCAATATAGTTTGTGCAATACTGTACCATTGTCTGTATTTTTTTGTATTTTGAGGTCATCCTATTATGTTAAAAGTAACATCAGGAAGCATTATTTTACTGAGAGGGTGGTGGATAAATGGAACAGTCTTCCAGTAGAAGTGGTAGAGGCCAAAACAGTAATTGAATTTAAGCAAGCATGGGATAGGCATAAGGCTATCCTAAACAAAAGATAAATCCAGGTAAAGTATCCATGTAATTGGGCAGACTAGAAGGGCCGAAAGGTTCTTATCTGCCGACATTTTTCTATGTTTCTATGTTTCTAAGATTTTGATTGATCATCTAGTCCACGTCTAATCCTCCTTAAGGGACCTACCATTGCTTGTGAGCATTTTTCCATATTTACCACATCACTTATACACTGCATCCTTTTAAGTTGAAGCGCTGTCCCCATTTCTTTACTTCACATAATAATCATGTTGCTGTACTCTCTTGCCAAAGCCTAACAAGGCTGAAATTATTGTTGGGGGTTGCTTTATCTCTTGTATACAGGGGACTTTCTTAGCATTTCAGTACTGGCAACCCTTTTCGGGTGATATCAGTCTGATTTTCATATGGTAACATCTTCACTGTAATGGCACCATTGGGCTAAAACATTTGCATGGGGTCTGAATGGGAACACATCATAGGACAGGTTACTGGTGCTGCTGCCCATTCTCAATGTTCACGTAAACATGTTTTTGTTCTTTTTGATTTCAATGTACATGTGTAGCTGCTCATTAATGATTATTTTATTAATAATAATAAACTAATGGCTTTAATTACCACCTCTACGCTGATGACACTCAGATCTACCTCTCTACCCCTGATCTCTCTCCCCCTGTCCTTTCCAAAGTCAGTGACTGCTTATCTGGCATCTCCTCCTGGATGGCCTCCCACCACCTAAAGATCAACATGTCAAAGACTGAGCTCCTACTTATTCCTCCCTCCAATGCCTCCCCACCTCCTGACTTCTCTATCACGGTGGAGGGTATCACCATCTCCCCATCAAACCAAGTTCGCTGTCTTGGAGTTACACTTGACTCTGCTCTTTCCTTCATCCCCCACATCAAGTCTCTTTCCTCCTCCTGCCGATACCAACTGCGTAATATTTCCAGAATTCGGCCATTTCTTACCGCTGTCACCACAAAACAACTCATACACGCCCTCGTAATCTCCCGACTTGACTATTGCAATAATCTCTTATCTGGCCTCCCTCTGTCCCGCCTCTCCCCCCTACAATCCATCCTGAATGCCTCCGCCAGGCTAATCCACCTCACCCGCCGCTCTGTCTCTGCCGCTCCCCTCTGCGAGTCCCTTCACTGGCTCCCCATCCACTGCAGAATTAAGTTCAAAATCCTTATCCTTACCTACAAAACCCTCACTAACTCAGCTCCCCACTACCTGTCCTCACTAATCACCAAATACACCCCAGCCCGCTCCCTAAGGTCAAACAGCGACCTGCGCCTAGCTTCTCCCCGCATTCCCTCTTCCCATGATAGACTGCAGGATTTCTCACGCGCAGCCCCCACTCTCTGGAACACTCTCCCTCGTACTGTCAGACTTTCCACTAATTTCTCTTCCTTAAAACGCTCCCTTAAAACATTCCTATTTAGGGAAGCCTACCACCCAACTCACTGACGCAACCATCAATCACTCTCACCTTGCTGTCCTCTCCCCCTGTTTCCAACCCCAACCCTCCTAGATTGTGAGTTCCTACGGGAATAGGGCCCTCATCTCCTCCTGTACTGTTTGTCAAATGTTGTTCATTGTATTGTATTGTAACCCTGTCTATACTGTGCCTACTGTACAGCACTGCGGAATATGCTGGCGCTTTATAAATAAATAATAATAAAAATAATAATAATCTTCTATTTGTAGTAATTAACATAATAATATGTTATTAGAACGCCAAGAACGTTAGATACAGTTAGTGTTCAAACGAGTGGAAACATACTATAGGGCAGACCAGTAGCCCTGTTGGCCTTTCTCAGTGTTCTCATAGATGTGCTTTTGTTCTCCATGAGCCTAGAGGGTAATCCAGACATGGGCCTAGATGCCTAGAGTGGTATGAGCTATACTTAGCCTATCAGGGCTGAATCATCTGGGTTTTGCTGTATCTCCCAAGCAGTGGAGACTTTCAAGGCATTTCGGTACCGGCCACCCATTCAGGTTGATCACAGTCTGACTTTCACATAGTATCGTCTTCTTTGTAATGGCACCACTGGGCTAAAACCGTCCTATGGGACCTGAGCAGGGAAACATGATAGGGTAGGTCACCAGTGGTGTTGCCCATTCTCGGTGTTCTCACAGACATGTTTTTGTTCACTTATACTGTATATATGTTGGAAGCTTGAGGTAGTGAACTTTGAATAAAGTTATTCATCAATGTGGAGTTTGAACTAAGATAGTACCCAGAGCTCTGAAATAATTTTGAGTGAGTGCAGGGAGAACGAGTAGGGAGTGGAGACATGGATTTTCCATCTGTGATTTTTACCATCCGCGTTACTAGGATATGCGGCTTTCGGACATGATTGCCAGCTATTGAATAAGGGAAACCACGTGGCAGTCTGAAGCGTATCATGATGGAGAGGTAAGCATTGCAAGCATGGTGAGGAACGTGGCAATGCCTGATTGGTCACATAGACACGTGATCCGATGATTATGCAGGCACATGATGTGGAAATACTGGTGAACATACTGATTCATTACCCCCACTTGGAGCTACAGTGGCAAGAAAAAAATGAAAAATGCTTAAAGTATCCTAAAAAATCTATAAATAAAGAGACTCTTTACTGCACAATTTTATAATGAACGGTTTATTAGATATTGAATTAAAACGGGAATATTTTTAACATTGAAGCCTATGGGATTCTCCTGAATTAACTTGCCGAATTAAACCACCAAATGGCAGGGCATTTCGGGAACCTTTCACTGCTGGTTTGCGTTCTCTGAATAGCCGAAGCAGTGCTTTTTCATGGGGATTTCACTGCCCTTGAACAGGCACCGAACAGGCACCGTATGTGCAGGCAATTCGCCAGGATTTGGTGAACTGCCTGCTCTCTGGATAGCCGAATGGCCAAGAAAAGTAACCGAACGCTGATTTTCAGCGTTCGGTTACCTTTCTCAAGCAATTCAGATCTCTTTGGATAACCCTGTATGTGTGGAGAGAAAAAGGCACAGCACACCAACATCAAAACCTCATCCCCACTGTAAAACATGGCGGAGGGAGCATCATGGTTCGGGGCTGCTTTGCTGCCTCAGGGCCTGGACGGATTGTTGTCATTGATGGAAAAATGAATTCCAGTGTTTATCAAGACATTTTGCAGGAAAACGTAAGAAAACTGTCCTCCAACTGAAGCTCCGCAGAGGATGGGTGATGCAACAGGACAATGACCCAAAGCACACAAGTAATTCAACAAAAGAATGGCTACAACAAAACAAAATACGCCTTCTGGAGTGGCCCAGTCAGAGTCCTGACCTCAACCCGATTGAAATTGTAACGGGGAGCCCCCTATAGGGTGAGGGGGAACCCCCAATCTGCAGAGATGAAGCCTTAAGGACAGGTATACAGCTTCCAGGGAACAAACCAAGATATAAACAGAACTTAGAAAGATCCCTAAGCCCTGACTGAGATCCTTGAAAGATGGTCTCGAAATTCTAACTAGGCTAGGTTTGCAAGATGAATAAAATATAAAAGACAGACAATAAATGCAGGTATACAGATTCCAGGGAACAAAGCAAGATAAACAGAAACTAGAAAGATCCCTAAGCCCTGACTGAGATCCTTGAAAGGTGGTCTCGAAATACTAGCTAGGCTAGGTTTGCAAGACAAACAAAACATAAACCAGACAGACAATAAATGCAGGTATACAGGTTCCAGGGAACAAAGCAAGATATAAACAGAAACTAGAAAGATCCCTAAGCCCTGACTGAGATCCTTGAAAGGTGGTCTCGAAATACTAGCTAGGCTAGGTTTGCAAGACAAACAAAACATAAACCAGACAGACAATAAATGCAAGCATACAAATTCCAAAGCACGGTACAGTACAGGGGACAGACAGAAGAGAGATCCAGATACAAGAGCCAAAAGGTCATACACGGAATATCATTCTAGAGGGGTCAGGCAAGAGAGGGATCCTAAATACATGAGCCAGAGGTCGTACACAGCAAATATAAGTAAACCAGCAATACAGGGACTAGGTATGAAAGACTATCCTGGTCCAAGGATCAAGGGGAGTCCTGGTCGTACTTATAGGGCAGAACAGGTCATGTGACCGCAGGCCAATCAGCCCAACATATGGCCTGCAGGCTGAAAACAAAAATAAACAGGAATCCCTGCTACCACCAGCAGGGGGCAAGGCCAAGACGTGACATAACCCCCTCCCTTACGGGTGACCTCCTGGGCACCCAAGAAAGAAAACATGGATGGCATGAAAATGGACAAGACCAGTCACCAGTACCCATTGGAATCCCACTCAGACTCAGAGTAGTCGGTTTGTGCCTGAGCAAGCAAAGCTCTTTCATAAACCCCCAGGTCCTTTCTGCGGATCACTGCACCATTAGAGGCCCGTACACAATCTTCGCCAACCGGGCTAGGGTCTCGTACCTGAGGGTCCGACGGCATGAGTACCTTGGACCTTGAACGGAGTGAATCATCAGTCCCATGTTGTTTATGTTTAGTCCTCTTGCGTCTCCTGGACCGTGATCTAGGAGTTCCGTCCACACCATGGTACATAGAGGTATTAGAGGTGCTGCCAGATCCAGTGACGGTAGTCGTGCCCCGGGATTGTATATTACAACCCAGAGTGGAACCACTAGACACAGTGGACTTACTGTCTACCCCAGAGACAATGACCTTGCCATTAAACGTGGCCCGACCGATACAGTACAGGGTGTGTGCATGACTGGTACACTCTCGGGATATGGGACATCACCAGGACATGGTACAGTTGGCGCCACAATAGCCTTACACCTCTCCCCAGGAGGAGTATATTGTGAATCATCTGAATCAGAGTCTTCCACCAGCCCTTTCAGAATGTCAGGGTGTCTCTGGAGCACTACCCAGTGCCTCTCACGCATCCAAAAGCCAGAAGGCGTCCGTATATATTCCGTGGAACACAATGTGATTTAGGGATCTCAATACCCTTTAAACCACCAGCTTGCTGAATTTCCCTGATTACTGTGCGGAGTAAGGCAACCTCGGACTTAGAGGGTGTAGTATCAATGGAACCAGAACAAAGTGTGGCAGTGTCAAAACCAGATTGGCTAGGGTTGATCACCTTTTCTTGTCTTCTCTTAGAGCAAGACATAGACTTTGTGACCACCTCACAAGGCTTGACAATGGTGGGGACAACACTGGACTCACTGTGGGGCAAGGGCACAGTGGTCTCATGTGCCAATCCAGGCACATCGGCCTCATAACAAAACGTGGTCACAGCTGTCTCGTCTAACCTGGATACAGCTGTCATTGCTGACGTACAGCTTGTCCCGGACACCACTGGCAAGGTACCAGCCTCAGGCATCACGAATGACATATTGTCAGTACCCGACATGGCTGGCTTCTCATTACCAGTACCCGACATGGCTGGCTTCGTGCCAGGGGAAGCAGACATGGCTGGCTTCGTGCCAGTGGATACAGACATGGCTGGCTTCGTGCCAGTGGATACAGACATGGCTGGCTTCGTGCCAGGGGAAGCAGACATGGCTGGCTTCATGCCAGGGGAAGCGGACATGGCTGGCTTTTCATTGCCAGTGGGAACAGACATGGCTGGCTTCGTGCCAGGGGAAACAGACATGGCTGGCTTCGTGCCAGTGGATACAGACATGGCTGGCATTTCCTTACCAGTGAGAACAGGCATGGCTGGCTTTTCATTGCCAGTGGGAACAGGCATGGCTGGCTTTTCACTACCAGTGAGAACAGGCATGGCTGGCAGCGTGCCAGTGGAGACAGACATGGCTGGCATTTCATTACCAGTGAGAACAGGCATGGCTGGCTTTTCATTGCCAGTGGGAACAGGCATGGCTGGCTTTTCATTACCAGTGAGAACAGGCATGGCTGGCAGCGTGCCAGTGGATACAGACATGACTGGCTTCGTGCCAGTAGAAACAGACATGGCTGGCATTTCATTGCCAGTGGGAACAGGCATGGCTGGCTTTTCATTACCAGTGAGAATAGGCGTGGCTGGCAGTGTGCCAGTGGATACAGACATGACTGGCTTCGTGCCAGGAGATACAGACATGGCTGGCATCGTGCCAATAGATACAGACATGGCTGGCATCTCATTGCCAGTGGGAACAGGCATGGCTGGCTTTTCATTACCAGTGAGAACAGGCATGGCTGGCAGCGTGCCAGTGGATACAGACATGGCTGGCATTTCATTGCCAGTGGGAACAGGCATGGCTGGCAGCGTGCCAGTGGATACAGACATGGCTGGCATCATGCCAGTGGATACAGACATGGCTGGCATCGTGCCGGTGGATACAGACATGGCTGGCATCGTGCCGGTGGATACAGACATGGCTGGCATCATGCCAGTAGATACAGACATGGCTGGCATCATACCAGTAGATACAGACATGGCTGGCATCGTGCCAATAGATACAGATATGGCTGGCAGCGTGCCAGTGGATACAGACATGGCTGGCAGCGTGCCAGTGGATACAGACATGGCTGGCAGCGTGCCAGTGGATACTGACATGGCTGGCAGCGTGCCAGTGGATACTGACATGGCTGGCAGCGTGCCAGTGGATACTGACATGGCTGGCAGCGTGCCAGTGGATACTGACATGGCTGGCAGCGTGCCAGTGGATACTGACATGGCTGGCAGCGTGCCAGTGGATACTGACATGGCTGGCAGCGTGCCAGTGGATACTGACATGGCTGGCAGCGTGCCAGTGGATACAGACATGGTTGGCAGCGTGCCAGTGGATACTGACATGGCTGGCAGCGTGCCAGTGGATACAGACATGGCTGGCAGCACGCCAGTGGATACAGACATGGCTGGCATAGCATTCCCAACCGGAGACAATGCAACCACACTGGGAGACGAGGGCATAGTGATCCCATGATTCAACAGATTTGAGGTGGCTATTCTGCCAGTCTGGATGCCTATGGAGGACACACCAGTACCTCCATAGCGATACCTGGATACATGGTTCCCCTGCCATTGCTTAACAGGTTTTAATACACAATGTTCAATAGTGTGATTTGGATCTGCGCAATAAAAACAGAGACCATACAACCTGCGTCTTTCCTTCTCCGGTATGGGTTTGCAAGTAGTGCAGGGTGGTGCTGCATCGTTAGCTGCAGCAGGTGATAGGCTCAGAGCCTCTATTAACCTCTGCAGCTCTTTCAGCATAGCAAGCACCAAGTTCAATACAGCTTCATACATATGAGACATACCTGCCAGCTTCTATTTGGGACCAGGATAATGTAACGGGGAGCCCCCTATAGGGTGAGGGGGAACCCCCAATCTGCAGAGATGAAGCCTTAAGGACAGGTATACAGCTTCCAGGGAACAAACCAAGATATAAACAGAACTTAGAAAGATCCCTAAGCCCTGACTGAGATCCTTGAAAGATGGTCTCGAAATTCTAACTAGGCTAGGTTTGCAAGATGAATAAAATATAAACCAGACAGACAATAAATGCAGGTATACAGATTCCAGGGAACAAAGCAAGATAAACAGAAACTAGAAAGATCCCTAAGCCCTGACTGAGATCCTTGAAAGGTGGTCTCGAAATACTAGCTAGGCTAGGTTTGCAAGACAAACAAAACATAAACCAGACAGACAATAAATGCAGGTATACAGGTTCCAGGGAACAGCAAGATATAAACAGAAACTAGAAAGATCCTAAGCCCTGACTGAGATCCTTGAAAGGTGGTCTCGAAATACTAGCTAGGCTAGGTTTGCAAGACAAACAAAACATAAACCAGACAGACAATAAATGCAAGCATACAAATTCCAAGCACGGTACAGTACAGGGGACAGACAGAAGAGAGATCCAGATACAAGAGCCAAAAGGTCATACACGGAATATCATTCTAGAGGGGTCAGGCAAGAGAGGGATCCTAAATACATGAGCCAGAGGTCGTACACAGCAAATATAAGTAAACCAGCAATACAGGGACTAGGTATGAAAGACTATCCTGGTCCAAGGATCAAGGGGAGTCCTGGTCGTACTTATAGGGCAGAACAGGTCATGTGACCGCAGGCCAATCAGCCCAACATATGGCCTGCAGGCTGAAAACAAAAATAAACAGGAATCCCTGCTACCACCAGCAGGGGGCAAGGCCAAGACGTGACAGAAATGCTGTGGCATGACCTTAAGAGAGCGATTCACACCAGACATCCCAAGAATATTGCTACACTGAAACAGTTTTGTGAAGAGGAGTGGTCCAAAATTACTCTAGATCGTTGTGCAGGTCTGATCTGCAACTACAGGAAACGTTTGGTTGAGATTATTGCTGCCAAAGGAGGGTCAACCAGTTATTAAGTCCAAAGGTTCACATACTTTTTCCACCCTGCACTGTGATTGTTTACATGTTCTGTTCAATAAAAACATGAAAACATATAATGTTTGTGTTGTATTATTTTAAGCAGACTGTGTTTTTAAAATTGTTGTGACTTAGATGAAGATCAGAGCACATTTTATGACCAATTCATGCAAAACTCCACGTAATCCCAAAGGGTTCACATTCTTTTTCTTGCCACTGTATTGATTGGCAGACCAGTTAGCAGAATCAACCATTTAAAAGAAGCAGCGGATGTAATGACAGTTATGCTCTTGATGAAGCTGTGAAGTGTAATGCCAAAACGTGCATCGAGCGTTATTTGTCTTTGGGGATGGCATTTGTTGCTTTTTAACCGCTTACCATACCTGTTTTAATCCTCCTACTATTGATGGGATCTTTGTCTAATTCCTATAACCATATATATGTTTCTATGATTTTATGTGGATTCTGATATTGCAGTTATGTGTTTTTTTTTTCTTTCCCTCTATACTCCTATATGGATAAGGGATAACTGAGAAATCATTCAGAATTAGGGGCAGTATTTGTGTGAATAGCTCCACTTGACTCTTTCTCATTATTCCCACTACTTCTGTTATTCAGAGAGCACCGAAAGGTCACCGTCATTTCGGTGCTCTTGTTCGCCGCACTTTGGAGAATTAAATTCGCCGACCCTGCGGTGAATTCGGCAAAGTGCGTAGAATCGACCCGCAGAACGTATCCTCAAACTCATTAATATTTGGCGAATCACCAGCTTTTTGAACAGCCACGAAATTGTACCTACGGGAAATTAATCATTCGGTACAATTCAGTGGCCAATTCAGTGCTCTCTGAATAACTCTATTCAAGGGTTAGTTGACTATATGTGGATATAAAGTGTATTTTAATGATTTTTAGAACATCAGTGTGGAATATTCTGACCTATTGGTGAATTGTGTATATTCAATTGCTATTAGATCTTTTAGGCTGGGTTCAGTGACGACTCTAGAAACAATATATATGCGGGGGGCATATAAGATACCACAGTCAATATTGGGGGGGGCACTAATAATTTTTGCACTAAATCATACCACTGAATAAAAACTAAATTTAAAGTATATTATAAAGTACATATAAATAAGATTCCTAAACCCCAGAGTAATGTGGTGCAATGATACCTTTCTGTTGTACTAACCTGATACTTAAATTCAATATTTTATTTGGCGGTTTTTGCCGATGTCCCATAACTGCTGCAGCGACTCCGGTTTTTGCAAATTTCAGTGACCATTCGCTAAATAGGGAATTCACCACATTTTCAGCAAAATGGATTTCCCGATATGTGACGAAAAGCAAAGGATCTAAAGATACACTCTTTCGATTTTCTAACTTCCATAATAACCCCTAAAATGCCATAATGCCAGGGAAATGCAATAAAAATAATAAACAGTATGACATTTAGCCTACCTATTAACCCCTTAAACAAATCCTGCCTGAGCCCTGCAGCAAGAAAGCAGATTGTGCAACAAATGCTTATGCCGGCTATTGAATACGGAGATGTAGTGTATGCCGCTGCCCCGCAGACACACCTCCAGAAACTTACTAAATTGTATAACTCGTTCTGCCGCTTTGTGTTGCAGTGTAACTACATGACCCACCATTGTGACATGTTAAAAGAGCTAAACTGGCCGTCGCTGGAATCTAGACGCATTCTTCACCTTTCCAGCCTGGTGTTTAAGAGCTTTTCTGGGAAGTTGCCACCCTATCTGAATAGGCTGCTTCCCCCAGCAGTTCCCTCATCATATAACCTCCGATCCAGGACCTGCACCTTACTTGCAATACCACAGTTCAAAAAGAAAGTGGCTCAATCCTCATTTGCCTACAGAGCACCACAATCATGGAATAGCCTCCCAGATGCCATCAAATCTTCCCCCAGTCTAAAGTCACTCAAGAGATCTCTAACATACCTCAATACGGAATGCACCTGTAAACATGTAACATAATGACTATTTCCTACATATTTATTTTCTGTGTTAATCTGTATATTTGTGTTTTGTTTTTAATATCTTGCATTTATTACTTTGTATTTCTGTAACGACTGTAACATTTCAATGTTCTTGAACCCAGGACGTACTTGAAAACGAGAGAAATCTCAATGTATTCTTCCTGGTAAAATACTTTGCAAATAAATAAATAAATAAAGTGCCATTAATAAAGGGAAAACATGAAATTAATAAACCCGTGAAGCATGAAGCCTTGCCCCCCTGTGGAGACGCCTATGGCTGGGTCTATCCTTATAAGGACTTCTTAGGTATCCATTTGGGGGACTTTGTTTATGCATTTGACATCAATTTAAAAGTATCACCTTGTTGTAAATTTAAATTTTTATCAATTGTTTAATCTATACTATATGTATATATCTCAATAAAGTTATTATCATTATACATGTCCCTAACTCTTGGTGTAGATCATAGTTTTGAGCTTTCGCCATATTGTATTTTTTTTGAGTTGTCACAGGACTTGTTCACTTTGATTTCCACGTAGCTGCTCATAGAAACATAGACACATAGAAAAATGTCGGCAGATAAGAACCTTTTGGCCCATCTAGTCTGCCCAATTACATGGATACTTTACCTGGATTTATCTTTTGTTTAGGATAGCCTTATGCCTATCCCATGCCTGCTTAAATTCAATTACTGTTTTGGCCTCTACCACTTCTACTGGAAGACTGTTCCATGTATCCACCACCCTCTCAGTAAAATAATGCTTCCTGATGTTACTTTTAAACCTTTGCCTCTCTAATCTAAGAATATGTCCTCTTGTTTTGCTACTTTGTATCCGTTTAAATATACTCCCTTCCTCTACCTTGTGGATTCCCTTTACGTATTTAAATGTTTCTATCATATCTCCTCTGTCTCGTCTTTTTTCCAAGCTGTACATGTTAAAATCATTAAGCCTTTCCTGGTAACTTTTCTCCTTCAAGCCGTACACCATTTTAGTAGCCCTTCTCTGAACTCTCTCTAAGATGTCTATATCCTTCTGGAGATACGGTCTCCAGTACTGCACACAGTACTCCAAGTGAGGTCTCACCAGTGCTCTGTACAGTGGCATGAGCACTTCCCTTTTCCTACTGCTAATACCTCTCCCTACACAACCAAGCATTCTGCTAGCATTTCCTGCTGCTCTATTACATTGACTACTTACCCTTAGATCCTCTGAAATAATAACCCCTAAATCCCTTTCCTCAGATGTTGAGGTTAGGACTGTATCAAATATTCTATATTCAGCCCTTGGTTTTTACGTCACAGGTGCATTATCTTGCACTTATCCACATTAAAACTCAATTGCCACAGCTCCGACCATTTTTTTAGTTTACCTAAATCATTTGTCATTTGGCTGATCCCTCCAGGAACGTCAACCCTGTTGCAAATCTTTGTGTCTTCAGCAAAAAGACATACTTTTCCATTAATACCTTCTGCAATATCACTAATAAAAATATTAAATAGAATGGGTCCAAGTACTGACCCCTGAGGTACCCCACTGGTAATAAGGCCTTGCGCCGAATAAACTCCATTTACCACAACCCTCTGTTGCCTGTCACTCAGCCACTGCCTAATCCATTCAACAATATTGGAATCCAAGCTCAAAGATTGCAATTTATTGATAAGCCTTCTATGTGGAACAATATCATAAGCCTTACGGAAATCTAAATACGCAATGTCTACTGCACCACCTTTGTCTATTATTTTTGTTACCCAATCAAAAAAATCAATAAGATTAGTTTGGCATGATCTCCCTGAGGTAAACCCATGTTGTTTCTGATCCTGTAATCTATGTGGTTTTAGATGTTCAACAATCCTTTCCTTTAACATGGTTTCCATTAATTTCCCCACTACTGACGTAAGACTAACTGGCCTATAGTTCCCCGATTCCTCCCTACTACCCTTCTTGTAAATGGGCACAACATTTTCTAATTTCCAGTCTTCTGGGACGACTCCCGTTAGCAAGGATTGGTTAAATAAATCTGTTAACGGTTTTGCTATTACATCACTGAGCTCTTTTAATAATTTAGGGTAGATCCCATCAGGCCCCATTGACATATTTGTCTTTACTTTAGACAGCTGCTGTAGAACCTCCTCCTCTGTAAGCTGATATGTAAATGTCTCGTTAGTGTTTCCTCCTAACTGAGGTCCCTTTCCTTCCTTTTCTTCTGCAAAGACTGAACAAAAATATTCATTGAGGCAGTCAGCGAGACTTTTATCCTCTTTTATCCTTCCTTCCTTTGTTTTTAATTTTACTAATCCTTGTTTTACTTTTCTTTTCTCGTTTATGTATCTAAAAAATGTTTTGTCCCCCTTTTTTACTGACTGAGCTATTTTCTCTTCTGCGTGTGCTTTGGAAGCTCTTATAAATTGCTTTGCCTCTTTCTGCCTAATCTTATAGGTTTGCCTATCTTCTTCACTCTGAGTTGTTTTATAATTATTGAATGCTGTCTTTTTGTTCTTCACTATTTTGGCCACTTCTGCAGAGTACCACAGTGGTTTCTTTCCTTTTTTGCTTTTGCTAACAAGCCGAATGCAATTGCCTGTGACCTTCAATAATGCTTCCTTTAAATAATCCCATTTCTCCTGGTCTCCCTTTAAACTCCTCCAGTCTGATAATGACTCCTTCACACAAAATCTCATTTTAGAAAAATCTGTTTTTTTAAAGTCTAAAACTTTTGTTTTTGTGTGGTGCGGCTCCATCCCTGTTCTTATATTAAACCATACTGACTGGTGATCACTAGATCTCAAATTTTCACCTACAACAACTTCCGATACCAAACCTCCATTTGTGAGTATTAAATCCAATATGGCCTCTTTACGGGTCGGCTCCTCAACTACTTGTGTTAGAGATAATCCCAGTAGGGAGTTTAGAATATTTGTACTCCTGGTGCACCCAGCTGTTTTGGTTTTCCAGTTCACATCAGGAAGATTAAAGTCCCCCATGATAATAACTTCCCCCTTCATTGCCATTTTGGCTATTTCCTCAAACAGTAGATTATCTAGCTCTTCTACTTGTCCAGGGGGTCTATAGATCACACCTACACGAGCTACTGTATGATTGCCAAATGTTAGCGTAACCCAAACTGACTCTATGTTCACCTCGCTCACTTTTATTTGGTTCGTTTTTATGTTGTTTTTCACATACAGGGCCACTCCTCCTCCTTTCCTACCTTCTCTGTCTTTTCTATATAAAGAGTACCCCGGTATTGTTATGCTCATAAAAGCATTAATTTATTACATTATATAGTTCATCACCATAGTAAGAATAAATTAATCTTCTATCTGTACTAATGAATGGGTTAATATATGTAATATATTGATACTGTCCACGGGTGGAAATTTAAGGAAAACACATAATGCAGAAAGCAAAACGATTGACTTGACCATTGGAGTCAGAACTCAAAATATCTAATTAAATGGGCAGACAACTAGGTGCATCTTCCAATAATGGAGCTAATCGTAAATTATTACCATTCGCATTTTACCTACATTATCCCAAGTGAATGGTTAAATATTTTCAGCTAATCTATAATACCATACTGGTTCTCCATAGATATTCGTGGAGAGTTTGAATGAGGTAGAGATTTATAGTGCCCTCTATTAATAGTGGCACCCTTGAATAATATGAGCAAAGAACGCTGTGCAAAATTGTCTTTATTATTCAACCTTTTGATTTACACAAAATTTACCCAAAAATTCTGTTCTCGTGTATACTAAACAATTGCAAACACAACAGAGGTTTGTCCAAAAAAAAGGATCCTTGTTAAGTATATATGTGTCACTATTATTGCAACCCTTTTAGTCAATACTTTGTGCTACCTCCCTTTACCAAGATAACAGCTCTGAGTCTTCTCCTATAAAGCCTGATGAGGTTGGAGAATACATGGTAAGGGATCCGAGACCATTTCTTTACAAAAGGGTCTATTCAGAGAAAGGTGAAACTCTGGAGAACTTTTGGAGAAGTGAAAAATCTAGGTCAAAATAGCCGATTTGGCAAGTGAGATAAATGGGAGAATTTTTCTGGTTTGGCTATTTTGACCTAGAATTTTCACTTCTCCAAAAGTTCTCCAGAGTTTCACCTTTTTGTGAATAGACCTGAAAGAATCTCTCTGGATCTGTAAAATTTCCAGGTCAACACAAGTGGACTCTCCCCTTCAATTCACAGGATTTCTATGGGGTTCAATTCAGAGGACTGGGAAGTCCATGGCAGGACCTTGACTTTGTGGTCAGTAAACCATTTTTGTGTTGATTTGGTTCATGTTTTGGATCACTGTCCTGCTGGAAGATCCACCCACGGCCCATTTCCTTTCACTGTATACCAACCCCTAGGTTAACATGCTTTTCCTATTTCTCTCTTTCCAGTGCTATACATGTATATTTGTCTTTTTCTGTTAAACAAAAGATCTAAAGTTGCTGAAAACACATCTGTGTTTTGCTTCATTGTCCAATAACGCAATTAAAACTATCTGGATGTGTAGAGCACACAAATAAATAATACTCTCTTAATAATATTCTAGTGGTTTGAATGGTAATTATATTTTGATTAAAACAATACCATTTTTATATTATGCAGAGAAAGAATTAATTAAATCTCCCTCTTAGTTTGAATAAATAATTTCTATGATTATTACAATTACAAGCACCAATTCTCGACAAGAGCATTAACTTGTTATAAAGCATAATATAGATCCTAATCAAAGCATATATTAAGTACCGAGTTCTTATTTACATGTGAATATACTCATTTGCACTACATTGCTCATTCTCAGTTAAAGACAACAGCACATTTGGATACCGCATTTGTTTTGGTTACTTATTTTGTGGAGGAGGGGGGGTTGCAAATTGGTAGCTTTGCTGAGCTATCCATCTTTTTTCCATAATATAGTCGCCACCTTGTGGAGGATTTTTCTTACTGGCGACTAAAAATAGTCGCCGGGTGAAATAATACCAGTTATTTTATGTTGAGTATATAAAATAGCCGAGAATACCTTCAAACAATTTGCAGCTGTTTGAAGTGGAAATCAACAACACTTGCTCAAACAATGATGCTTTCGTTGCTTGAATTAAAGTGCACTCTTCAAACAACGGCAGTGTTGAAACGAAAATCAACAGCGTTTCTTCAAAAAACAGTAATGCTGTTGTTCCAATAACCTTTAGTGTTTTTTTTGTAAAACCTAACCAAAACCCTTACCATAGTTCTAACAGTATCCCTAAACCTACTTCTAAACATAACCATAAATCAAACCCAATCCCTAACTCTGATTCTAACTAGAGTTGTGCATTAGTTTAGGAAAAATTCGGAATTCGGAACGAAATTAGTTAATTCGTATTTCGGAAGTACTCCGAAATAACGAATCAATAAGATCCGAATTCAAAACGAAATGGTATCTAACGAATTTAATTTGTTTTACACTGTGTCATCAAAATAAAAGAAAAATATGTATTTTTTTGTGTTCTGGAATATTAACTAGCGAATCGATATCGAATTGATATATCAAATATCGAATTGATATATCAAATTGATCTTAAATTAAAATACATACAAGTAATATAGTCAACAAACAACTTTATGAAACAAATTAATTTAGTTTCACAAGCACCTTTCCCTGTTAAATTGACTCAAAGACTAAATCTGAGAGACAGCTCAATATTTAACCCTAAATTGTCTTTTAACAGCAAAATTTGGTTAATTAGAGTTTTATTTAGTGATCCAAATTTCGAATTGATATCAATTATCGAATTTGATATCAACTATTGAATTGATCTTAACTTACTATACAAGTATAGTCAGCAAACGAGTTTATGAAACAAATTAATTTCGTTTCACTGTTTAATTTGACTCAAATACAAAATCTGTGACACAGCTTAATATTTAACCCTAGATTGTCTTTTAACAAAAAGATAGCATTCAATAATTATAAAAAAACTCAGTGAAGAAGATAGGCAAAAATATAAAATTAGGCAGAAAGAGGCAAAGCAATTTATAAGAGCTTCCAAAGCACACGCAGAAGAGAAAATAGCTCAGTCAGTAAAAAAGGGGGACAAAACATTTTTTAGATACATAAACGAGAAAAGAAAAGTAAAACAAGGATTAATTAGATTAAAAACAAAGGAAGGAAGGTATGTAGCAAAACCGTTAACAGATTTATTTAACCAATCCTTGTTAACGGGAGTCGTCCCAGAAGACTGGAAATTAGCAAATGTTGTGCCCATTTACAAGAAGGGTAGTAGGGAGGAATCGGGGAACTATAGGCCAGTTAGTCTTACGTCAGTAGTGGGGAAATTAATGGAAACCATGTTAAAGGAAAGGATTGTTGAACATCTAAAAACATAGATTACAGGACCAGAAACAACATGGGTTTACCTCAGGGAGATCATGCCAAACTAATCTTATTGATTTTTTTGATTGGATAACAAAAATAATAGATACAGGTGGTGCAGTAGACATTGCTTATTTAGATTTCAGTAAGGCTTTTGATACTGTTCCGCATAGAAGGCTTATCAATAAATTGCAATCTTTGAGCTTGGATTCCAATATTGTTGAATGGATTAGGCAGTGGCTGAGTGACAGGCAACAGAGGGTTGTGGTAAATTGAGTTTATTCGGCTCAAGGTCTTGTTACCAGTGGGGTACCTCAGGGGTCAGTACTTGGACCCATTCTCTTTAATATTTTTATTAGTGATATTGCAGAAGGTATTAATGGAAAAGTATGTCTTTTTGCTGATGACACAAAGATTTGCAACAGGGTTGACGTTCCTGGAGGGATCAGCCAAATGACAAATGATTTAGGTAAACTAAAAAAATGGTCGGAGTTGTGGCAATTGAGTTTTAATGTGGATAAGTGCAAGATAATGCACCTGGGGCGTAAAACCCCAAGGGCTGAATATAGAATATTTGATACAGTCCTAACCTCAACATCTGAGGAAAGGGATTTAGGGGTCATTATTTCAGAGGATCTAAGGGTAAGTAGTCAATGTAATAGAGCAGCAGGAAATGCTAGCAGAATGCTTGGTTGTGTAGGGAGAGGTATTGGCAGTAGGAAAAGGGAAGTGCTCATGCCACTGTACAGAGCACTGGTGAGACCTCACTTGGAGTACTGTGTGCAGTACTGGAGACCGTATCTCCAGAAGGATATAGACATCTTAGAGAGAGTTCAGAGAAGGGCTACTAAAATGGTGTACGGCTTGAAGGAGAAAAGTTACCAGGAAAGGCTTAATGATCTTAACATGTACAGCTTGGAAAAAAGACGAGACAGAGGAGATATGATAGAAACATTTAAATACGTAAAGGGAATCCACAAGGTAGAGGAAGGGAGTATATTTAAATGTAGGGTTGCACAGATACCGATACTAGTATCGATATCGGTGCCGATACCGGGTACTGCAGGAGTACTTGGTACTCGTGCAGTACCCCCGATATTTTTTTCTGATACCGGAAGCCGGCATTGAGCCGGCTTGCCGGCATCCTAGGGGCTGGGGCGGCTGTCCGAATGCTCTATCTGCATTCGGACAGGCCCTGCAGCTGCTCTCGCCACTTTGTTTATACTTACCTTCCTTTAGCGACGACGGGAAAGTCTTCGCGCGCGCGCGCTCGTTGGAAGGTCCCCAGCCGCACCATGTGGGACTATGTGATCGCGGCTGGGGTCCTTCCAACGAGCGCACGCGCGGAAACTTTCCTGCCGTAGATATGATCTATCTATTTTAAAATGAATAAATGTTTTTAATTTTTGAACAACTTTAATTGCTGTCTGCCTCCATAACTCTTGTAAAGAAGGTTTGGGGAACACCTTACGATTCCCTATGCGCATTGTGACGGAGCCAATAGAGGCTCAATTAAGTGTGAGTTTGAATTTGGCAAATTCTCTTCTAAAATACAAAGCTGCTTTTGATTTATTGCACTAGGAGGTGCCTTTTTGGTTTTTGCCAATTTCTCTACAGTGTTCCCATCTTTGGAGATTTCTGGAGAAGTCATTTGGAGGTCTTATGGGCACCTGAAATAAAGTCCCAGCCCGCCTTATTCCTAAGAGCCGGTTGTAGGCTCCACAGAATGTGAGTTTATCACCAATACGCATTACTTTCATTCTGAGTACTGACATACTGCGCAATTTTGGTCCCTCCTTTTTGTGTTTCCTCCTTACAGTTCATACTGCATCTGTACTTTTGAGAAGATCTACTCCTAAAGATAGCGACTTCTGCCTGTGGACATATTGGGTGTCTACCCCACTGTCTTATTTGGACTTTGGTCTTTTTAAGCGCTGTGTTGTATTTCTGTTCATTCAATTGCCACTTGGGTATTTAGAGAAACCCCCATACACAGCATTCAGCGAGTGGGATAGACACTTTTCCGGTGGGCGCTTCACCTCTCCCCCTTTTTTTTTTTTTACATACTCCCAGCTGTTCAAAGATTGTTAGCACCCCTATACAGGTCTATTCAAAGAAAGGTGAACCTCAGGTGAATGAGTGGAGAAGTGCAAATTTTAGGTCAAAATAGCCAAACCAGAAAAATTCTCCCATTTATTTCACTTTCCAAATCGGCTATTTGGTCTAGATAATTCTCTTCTCCTGCCAGTTCTCCTGGTTTTCATCGTTCTCTGAATAACCCTGTTGGTGATTAAACTTTTTGGGCATGCTCTTAAGCCCAATTGAAAACGAATTTAATTCCCAATAATGCATTTCCTTGGTATTGCTCTAGTATAACAACGTATCAAAAATACTCCATATTTCAGGGCACCAGCAGGTGCTTTGCAAGTCGAATATAATGAAGCTTGGCATTGAAGGAGTTATATTATACATCCAAGAAACTCAAGACACAGTTACTTCAAATCTATACTTTTTTGATTAGTTGTTTTTGCACAACCTTATTAATATAGTTTTCTGTGTTCAGAGGCAGAATTTCAGAAAAACAGAATGTTGACAAAATACATAAACACAAATTGGTATATCCTGGAAGATGTTACTTACAAAATGCATGGGTACTACACAGGCCATAATGTATGACCAAATATTCAAAATGGCCAGATTTTGTAGAGAACGCAAATTTCCATTCAGCCAACCTACTGAAAAATTTGTAGACACCGCATATAACCAATTTGAAAAATATTTTTGAAGTCTTCAACTCTCCATGAGCTCCGAAAACAAACACAATAGTTGTTTTTAATGGTAATGGAATTTAACTCATAATAGTCTATGTACGTATGTAGACACCACCCCCTTCCTCATTCTGTCTATTACATCAAAGAAGATAAAATACCAAAGAAGACCACACTTGAGTGCAATGTAGTTAATAGAATAAACAACTAGTACCAGGATGACTCTCGCGCACCGATTGGCCAGAGGCTTGATGTGTACCCCTTTTTATACGAGGAAGGAGAACCTTTGAACTAGCGACGTTTGTTTCCATATAATTGCTCCAGATGAAGCCGAGTTTTTATCTGCGAAACATATGTTGAGCAGATCGTGCAATTAGTTGTTTTTACTATGTGTGTCTGATTGTGATTATACAGTATGAGGGTGAGAGCAGAAATCTAAAGCATTAGGGCTAGTGTATGGTGGCTGTTTATTATTAGACCCATTGCTGGTCTGATTATTGAGCGCATTGGTGGGGAATCCTTTACTTATCATGGTCACAATTATGTTTATAGCCCCTTGGCTCTTGAGATAATCTTGCATATTTCTAGCCGCTGATTATTATCTCCCAGCACCCTCATATTTGTCCTTGTCTAATTGTGGTTTTATATTAGTATCTGAGAGTGTCTTTTTCAATATATTAAAGTTGTATTTACTTTACTGCCACTTCTCGGATAATCAGTCTTCAGTCTTTATGACTGTCGGCTGGTTCATTTTTGTTTGTATTTCGTAGTACCAGTACTAAAAAATATATATATTTTAAATTTTTTACAGTTTCAGACACTAATATTTTTTTTCTCCTTTTCACCCTCTTACCGTGCACACAATGCCTAAACAGCCTCCAGCTAATTACAAGTGATAATTGCTCACATACCAGAAATTCCACAATTACTGCATTACTAAGTGAGCTTTCAATCTATTTTCACACCCCATTCTATCGCCCTTTATCCTACTCTGTCAGCCCTAATCCCACTGTATCTCCCATCACATCATCCATCATATTGTCTCACAGTGAGGATTTTTCAAGAAGCACTGTTGTTTGTCTAAAATGCAAACGATGGTGAAAATCTGCAATTCAAAAACCTTCTGCAATTCAAAAAGAGAAAAGCAAATGACCTCAGGAGAATCTTCACCAGTGAAGCTTCTCCTGCTGCCTTTTGTATCTCCCTTGTCTGAAACATCGAGGTTTGCCACCATTAACAGTGATGTTTTTTACCGTTGTTCACAACTTCTGCAAACAACGTTGCTTCTTGAGTAATTCCCAGTATCTACATTCCATCATTCTGTCTCTCATCAGCCCATTCTGTCACTCATCACCCCAGTGAATAAGCCATATGTGCATTACATTATATAATTTTGTCTCACACACCACCATTATTTCATTCCCAAACCCCAATATGTCCGTCTTCATCGTCCACCTAACCGATTTTAGTTCGGCCAGGTGAGATCCTACTCCAATGTTATTCTACAAAGACAAGATACTCCCTACAATCTTAGGGGACATAATGGATAATAATAGATTAATGGATAATAGAAATCGGCCTAAGAGCGGCACTGAGAGAGGAGATAGGCACTGGATTTGGGTCTAAAGACCCTCCGATCTGCATCTTCAGCAACTGTAAATACTTTTAAATGCTGTGTTGTTTAATAACTCCAGTGTAATTGTATCCCAACACTCATCTAAGCTGCCAATATAGATTTAGTGGATTATTCATAAAGAGCTGGTGTTTGCCGATGTTGCAGCATTCAATAGAGTGCACACTAAAATCCATTTAAAATAAATTTTTAAGCAGAAAAAAAAAGAATGCGTAGTGTTGTTATTGGCAAAAACTGAAGTTGTTATTTTTATACGTTTTACGTTTTGAACTTTACTAAATAAACCTCTGTTTTGTTACCAGAATAATGTTAAACACCGGGTCTTGTAAGCATAGTTTGACTGATTGGCTTTGAGTCGGGATAGAGAAGGTCATCAGCATTAGAAGAGAACTAGAACGAGCTCAAAATTAGTAAACCATTCTCAAAGAACTAATGACCATCTGGATTGCAGATGCAGCATCCAGATTGTCTGTTGTCTCAACCAAACGAGTTGTCTTACCCAGGGAAAAACTGTCATCTGTCTGTCCTGCCCTACAGACATAAGCTTTCTTCCAACCTGTCTACATGGATTTACTGGTGGCAAGGTCATCCAGCTCGCTGAAACCTCACTTGCTCACAATACAATTTCTGGCTGGATAACAGCTGCACACATGCTTGAAATAAAATTGGACAGGTCATTGCTTCAATAACGCAGAAATTCAGCATTTTAGTAACACATTGCTGATGCGTTTGCTAAATAATTATTGTGTAAATATGGATATATAGTCAACATGCATACTAAACATTTCATAGACTGTTCATTTTTGTATTATTCGTTGTTAACCCTTTTTAATAGGAGTGAAATTAGTTTTATTAAACATTTGGTGTATGGAACCTTTCAAAATGCAAATGTTTTGGACCCCATTTATTTGAGGTTCAACATGTCCATGATAAAACATGCAAGGCAAATATCCTCTGTGGTGGTTAGAACAAAATCTACAGTAATAATAATGATAATTAATCATCACCTGTTTATAAAAGTTGATAATATACACAGTAGATTGTTAGTTATTTGTTGTTAAAGGGACATGCATGTTTTCTTCTTAATTGACAGTTAAGCACTTTTATACCTATAGACAAACTAGAAAAAATCTATAAAAGTTTTAAGAATATGTAAATAAATGTTTATTTTCTTGCTTTAAACTCTGTCATTTAATCTTCTCTGGTGACGCCCCTCAGCTAGGGGTGTTTCTTCAGCTCCCACTTCCTGTATATTCCCCGCCCACTTCTCCACCCATCAAAGCTTCTGTCAGGCTCCCCACCACTGACTGTGTAATACCTGCTGCTTACCAGTGGGCAACACATGAAGAGTGCTGCTCAGCCTCAGTACTGGCTTTCCAGACCAGTAACAGTTAATCACAGTGCACATACACCACACCCTCCTGCTCAATAAAGATCCACTCTTCCCTTCCCACAATGCTTCAGCATTGTCTCCTTTACTCCCCTAGTGTTCAGACCTATACCTGCTTTAGTCCTGACTACCAGTGTACCAGACCACTTGCTTTGCCACCGATTACCGCCTTCTACCAGCCTCTGACCTATGGACCGTCCTGACTACACTCTCTGGATAACCCATTGTACCTCACTCTGGATTTCCCCTGTATCTATCTGTTTGTTTGCCAAAGGTACCATCAGTCTATCCCATCCAGTATATTCATCTGCATACTGGGCTCATATAAACACACCAGTACCCCTGCGGTGCCATCCATGTCACCCAGCGGTGCTGTTCATGACAGCTTCACATGAACTAGCACAAGCTGTGCACGTGAAACTCTGTGTTCACTCAGGACCTCAGACTGGGGAAACTGAGGAACAGAATATTAACATCTCTGCAACTGTGAAAGCAAGACTCACTCACTAACTCCCTCACTCACCTACGACTCGCTTACAAGCTCGTTCATTCACTTTGGCTCTTTCATGGTTTACATATCCACTGTCTCACTCAAACTCCCTCACAGGTCACTTACTCTCACACCCTTTTTTGTGCTGTTTCTTGTGTGCGCGCTCTCTTGCTGTTTCTCTTGCGTGCTCTCTCACTGAGGTTACTCTTGCGCTCTTGCTGCTTTATCTTGCTGTCTCTGTGTTATGGTTTTGCTTTGTTGCTGTACCTCTCTCTGCTCTTTCTTTTTCTCGCTGTGTGTATTGATTTCTTTCATTCCCTGTCTGTACAATTGCTGGGGATGAAAGAGTTACAGATTGGAATGGCACTCAGCCCCGCCCCTCTCAGCTCACAGAGCAGGAGGGAGGAGGAGTAACTCAGTCGCACATGCTCCGTACATTTTTTTACATATTCCACAGAATACACACTGATTGGTTAGCTCAAAGTGCCTCCTGAGGTGGGTGTGGAAAATGGCAAGAAAGAAAACCAGGTAAATATGAAAAAATATCATATTTACTTGCTTTTTATACCTGCTGAATAAGACTACTGGCTTATACAAAAGGCTTTACATGGTTTTTAAAGCACACGAACAAAGCATGCATGTTACTTTAAATAAAAAAAAGAAAATGAATACAGATACATTGAAATGGCAACAACACATGACACAAGCCCTATATAAAGAAAAATTATTTAAAAAAATTATATTTTGGTGACTAGGAATCCGATCGGTCTCATGATAATCTTTCCGGTTTGAATCTCTCTACACATTTCTCTTACAACCTTTAAACTAGGTAAATTGTATGTTAACTAAGGGTGTTATCTCTTTTTAGGATCATGATCTCCTGCAGGCAGGGGATGGGGGGTTAATGTTACTGTAATCTCTGGATTTGCAATGATACTTGTATACTTTAAACTGTGACATATTCCTGTGAAATATTTTCTACTGATGCAATCCAACATATACACTATAGGTTTTTATTCCTTTAACAGAAAAATAAAAATTGCTTTGGAAAAAAAATTGAAGAATAAAAGCAGTAGATAAAAATAGCAGTGGTATTACACAATTCAGGTTCCCATGACCCTCTGAGAAAGCTGCATGAGATTTTTTTTGCATATATGTAGATTGCTATTTTTAATATTATGGTCCAATCAAGCCTGTCACCTCCTCTGGTCAAAGGCATTCTATGTTGTGTGGACCAGAGTTAGGGTCTTGTTCTGGTCCAGTAGGTATTAGGAAGCTGTAAAAGCACACATTGGGCATTAGCCATTATATCTTTGAGGCTCTTTAACACCAGCTTAAAGGGACATGCATATCTAGATTTTTTTTTTAAATTGACAGCTCAACACTTTTATACCAAAAGACAAACTAGAATAAATCAATAAAAGATTTAACAATATGTACAAAATTTTTTATTTTCTTGCTTTAAACTCATTTAATTTCATTTTAAAGTAATTTAATCTTCTCTGGCGCGTCCCTCATAAGAGGGACATGTGCAATCTCGCTGGATCGTACGTTGTGCCCCTTTATGTTAGAAGGACACCAGAGATATATTTGTTCTTCATGTCCTTCGATACTGTAAGAGATGCTGGTGGATTCTTTAGTATTTTTTATCCCTTTAGGACTGCTAAGATGAACAACTGGTCGACGGTCGTCACTCAGTATCCTCTGACTCCCACTATATATATGCTTCCTATAGAAAGTACAGGGGGCATAGATGTAATGTAACCTGCTCAGCAAGCAGAACTGCATCAAGAGTTATAATTATCATGTTTACCATATTTTACTGAAACGCCATTTCTTTTTGCTTAAAGTGAGAAACCTTGGGCCTCATTCCCAAGTTGCCGCAAAGTAAAGCACTCGAGCCGTTCAGTAGTGCCCTAAGGAACAGGTTGCCTTATATGAAATTGTGCAATACAAGGGGCACCATCTAGTGTCTAGTACTTTTTTTTATCATAACAATATTCATAAAAAAGATGATTGAAGAACTTAACATTTTAAATTGTGTAAATGTATTCTATTTATTTAATTATCTCTCATATGACGCCACTACCTGTGTCCACTTGTTGCTCACCACCACTACAATTATAAGCTGCTAATATAATGGCTGGCTCTTAATTAAGCCTGTAACAGGGAACCACTAGGACTTAATTGCTCACAACTGTCTCAATCACTTCCTATTAACAGCTATGACGCAACATAGCCCATCCTATTTTATAGTCATAGCATTTCAAGTCCCAAGCTACTAACCAGGCCATAAGAGTTACTCGCCACCAGTTGATCCACCAAACCTCTACCCAGCCCTTAACTCTGCCCCTAAGCACAACCCCTTAAATTATCTTATGAAATTACACTGTTAAAGGTTTAATTTAGAATAAAGTTACAAAAATAACATTAATACCCAGACATCAGACCCCAGTGTGAGCAGATTGAGGAGGCAGGGAAGCTCCTCTCCAGGTGACAGAGAGGAGCTGGATCAAGTTAGGCAGCGGATCCCTCACCACCTTTCAGCCTGGGGAATGGAGGGCTGCACGGTGGCACTGCCAAAATATACAGCAGGAAATAATTTATTGTGCTGCCTGCGTGTGCATTTCCACTCGCCCTCACTTAATTTCCACTCGCCAAATGCGAATAGGAGAGTGGAAATTTTGAGCACTGGTCATCTTTGACAGGTGGATTTTTGGATAAGATTCATGGCATTAACCCTATCCTTAATCTCTATTTATACACATGACATACCTTAGAGCAACAATAATAGAGAAAATGACTGTTTTTTTCCTGCATACTTTAAAAACTTTGCTCTTTGATATAGCAAATGTTCCGTTGCGTTTGTTGGCTTAGCAGTTGGCTTCATAAACAAAAATCATTATAGGAGATATTGCACATGTCTCTCCCTCCCACTCCACTGTAACTAATTAAGTTCTACCCTACACACGTCTTCATTCGTTGACCTGACCAACTGTCAAAAGTAAGGTTTACTCCTTTATGCCCCACAATCTGGAACGGCTTATCCTTCCCAACTGCGTGCGTAATTATCTGCAGCATCACATTTAGATGAAACATCTTATCATTTCTCTATTTTTATTTTTACCCACATGTCTGTTTTTTCTTTTTTTTATAGTAAGCGTTACATACAGTGACGCATCTCTCTGGAAAAACATGGACATACTGTAGAATAATACAAATAAATACCCGGCAGGATTATTTTTGCTTAATTAAATCGGGCAAAGGTGTGCAAGAGTTATAAGATTATTGATAAACTCAAAAAAAAGCCTATTTTTATTGTTTCAGAAATGTTGATAGACAGCTATTATAAAATTTATCTGAAGGCAAAAAATTAGTCAGTCGATTACTGATTAACAAAAATTATATATAAATGTTGGAACCAGGAAGAATTTAACATAGTTTATATTATATTGTAATTAAAATATATTTACTAAAACTAGTCAGTCTATTACTAATTAACCAATATATATATATAACTCATCAAAAAGGCGTGCACTCCTGGGGGGCGTGACCGGATGCTGGATCGGGTGGACGTGCGGCAGTGGAGCTCCTGCTTCGATCCTTCCATTAAGTGTTTTTTGTGTGTTTTTAGCTCCCTGCTCGTGACCCGACCCGGTTCCGGAGCTGATCAGCAGAGTTTGCTTCTCTCTGAGTGACACCTCCAACCCCCCGGGAGGTGTATTGAACGGACTTACTTTCTTACTGTCGGCGGCCATTTTGGATAAGGCCTGCATCACAGCCTATCTCAGCTTCCATCATGGGTAAACGTGGTAAGAAGGTGGAGACACCTACCACATTTTTTTATGATCTTTTAAGCATTTTTGGGATTTTTTCGGCAATTTTTTCTTTTTCTTTTTAGAGGATTATTCAAAGAGATTCGAAAAGTCACCGCACGTTCAGTGACTTTTCGTTCTCTTCAATTCAGTGCAAATCGGCTTTCCCATTTCGGCGACCCTGCGGTGTATTCAGCAAGCACCACAGGGCTGTCAAAGTGCAGGGAAAAGCTGCCGAAAACCCGGCGAAAACCTGGCGAATGCACGCCGAAAACCTGCAAAAACATCTGGATTAACCTGTCGAAGACGCCGGAAAAAGCCGAGCAGGAGCCGATCAGATGCAGCGCAGCCTCCGGAAAAGCCGACACCGCAGAAGAAGGCAGTGAATAAATTAGGAAAACAGTTTGCATGAATGATTGAAAAGTGAAACGCTGTTTGCAATTAAACTACTGAGCGAAAATGTCTGAAATTTACATATGAGGTCCAGGGAATGATAATAAAAAGGGCTGTTACAGAAAAAATAAGTGAAGTTAAAAAAAAAAAAACCAGAAAAATGCTTAAAATATCCCAAAAAATCTATAAATAATGAGACTCTTTACTGCAGAATTTTATAATGAACGGTTTATTAGATATTGAATTAAAACAGGAATATTTTTAACATTGAAGCCTATGGGATTCTCCTGAATAAACCTGTCGAATGAAACCACCGAATGGCAGGGCATTTCGGGAACCTTTCACTGCTGGTTTGTGTTCTCTGAATAGCTGAAGCAGTGCTTTTTATGGGGATTTCACTGCCCTCGAACAGGCACCGAACAGGCACCGTGTGTGCAGGCAATTCGCCAGGATTTCGTGTATTGCCTGCTCTCTGGATAGCCAAATGGCCAAGAAAGGTTTTCAGCATTGGGTTACCTTTCTCTAGCCATTCGGATCTCTTTGAATAACCCTGTTAATTTTTTCTGTAACAGCCCTTTTTATTATCATTCATTGGATCTTATATGTGAATTCCAGACACTTTCGTTCAGTATTTTTTTTGCAAACAGTGTTTCACTTTTCAAACATTCAAGCCTACTCTTTTTTTTTTTTACTACGTTCGTCTGCTTGTCGAGTTTTTCCCGTGGCTGCTCTACGCTGTGATTGGCAGCTCGTCGGGTTTTTCCGGCGTGTTCGGTGGTTTTTGCAGTGGTTTCTGACGGCTTTCGGTGAGTGTTCGGTGAGTGTTCTGCGAGTGTTCTGCGGATTTGCGGTGAGTATTCCCTGCACTACGGGAGCCCTGTGGTGCATGCTGAATACACCGCAGGGTCGGCGAACTAGAATCACCGATTCGCCCCGAAGTGCAGGGAACGAAAACTGGTTGAACGTGCGGTGACTTTTGGTTTCTCTGAATAACCCTGATAGTTAAAATACTCCAGGAGTGCGCGCCTTTTTGATGGGTTGTATACCCTCGGCAGCGGTCAGCACTGGAGCAATTAGTAGTAGATATCCTGGCTGCGGGTCCCCTGGTGAATCTTGGTAATATATATATATATATATATATAGATACATATATATAACAGCCGCAGTGGAAAGAACACTCACAGGGTTATCCAAAGAGATCCGAATTGCTTGAGAAAGGTAACCGAATGCTGAAAATCAGCGTTCGGTTACCTTTCCTGGCCATTCGGCTATCCAGAGAGCAGGCAATTTGCCAAATCCTGTCGAATTGCCTGAACATACGGTGCCTGTTCGAGGGCAGTGAAATCCCCATGAAAAAGCACTGCTTCGGCTATTCAGAGAACACAAACCAGCAGTGAAAGGTTCCCCTAATGCCCTGCCATTCGGTGGTTTAATTCGGCAAATTTATTCAGGAGAATCCCATAGGCTTCAATGTTAAAAATATTCCTGTTTTAATTCAATATCTAATAAACCGTTCATTATAAAATTCTGCAGCAAAAAGTCTCTTTATTTATAGATTTTTTAAGATACTTTAAGCATTTTTCTGAATTTTTTAAAAAAAATGTAAAAGTCCGATTTTTTTTTGATTTTTTTTTCAGTTTACTTATTTTTTCTGTAACAGCCCTCTTTATTATCATTCCCTGGACCTCCTGTGAAAATTTCAGACATTTTCGCTTAGTAGTTTCTTTGCAAACAGCGTTTCATTTTCCCAGATTCATACAAATGGTTTTGCTAATTTATTCACTGCCTCCTCTACGTCACAGCTGCTTCGGCTCTGTGTGATTCGGCTCCTGTTCGGCTCCTGTTCGGGTTTTTCGAAGGTTAATCCAGATGTTTTTGCTTGTTTTCAGCGTGCATTCGGTTAGTTTTCGTCAGGTTTGCGGCAGCTTTTCCCTGCAATTCGGGGACCCTGTGCTGTTTGCTGAATACACCGCAGGGTCACCGAAATGCAATCGGCAAAAGGAACCGAATTGAAGAGAACGAAAAGTCACCGAACGTGCGCAGACTTTTCGAATCTCTTTGGATAACCCTGTATGTCCCAAAAAATAAATTACTAAGAGATAGGCTGCCCAGGTGCTTGCCAAAAAAAAAGGATATATACGAAAAACAGATGTAGGAGCACTCTGGGGCTTCTCAAAAGATATGTTTGATAGGTATACATTAAAAAATAACTGACGTTTCGGCTTCTCAGAACCATTATCAAGGTATAAAAATACATATATACAATATAAGCTTATATCACTAAGAAATAAACTGTTTATAAAGAGCTATAATAAATTTTATCTGAAGGCAAAAAATCAGTCAGTCGGTTACTAATTAACAAAAATTAAATATATATATATATACAGTATATACAGTATATATTGAAACCAGGAAGAATTTAACTTAGTTTAAATTATTTTGTAATTAATATATATATATATATATATATATATATAAATATTAAAACTAGCCAGTCTATTACTAATTAACCAATATAAATATATATAAAATTTTATTTAATCATTAAAACGCTGACATTTCGGCCCCTAAAGGAATATACTTGAAAAAGGCCTTTAGGTGCCAAAACTTCTGCATTTTTAATAGATAACTAATATAGATTCTTTAGATTTCTTAACAAATCTTCGAGGGCATCTATGATAGAGTTTGATATAGTTATTACTTGGAGTGGCAAATTCCTTCTTGGCATTGACAGGACAGAGTTCTGATGTCTTGTTAAAAATTTAGGAGTGGCTTTGACCTGTTGCATAATCCTTATCTCTGCTACAAAGCCACAGTGTGGCATAGCATTGATTTTAGGGCTCTGTGTAATAACAGACCCAGGATGCATAAAAGTGAGACAGATGTCATTAGCATATCCTACCCAGAATTCCTTGCTGCATATGGGGAATGTGGCACAGGAGCTCTGGGATGCTATTCATCGAATTGCTGTGATGTGCAAGTGGCTTCTGCAATAATAAACACACTATATATATATATATATATATATATATATATATGACCAAGTTGGCTACACACAAATAAAATAAAAACAACAAAATTTATTTATGGCATATTCAAAAAGAACCAACTTCACTCTTCAGCCAACTTGGTCACTTTTCTATATATCTGAATTGTGGCTTGCACCGATTTAGTTATTTATTTTTCAAGAGAAAAAATTATTTTTGCTGAAGGAGGTGCGGGAATTCAGCTTCAATATATATATATATATATTAAATATATATAAAAACCAGCAAAAGGTTGCACTCAACCGCAAAACTAAGCGGGTGCATCTAAGACATCAAATACAAAACACCAAGAAAGAGCACTCCATATTATTGACCACCTTTTCCCACCATTTTTTGTGAAAAAAACCACAGTTTTAAAAATGCTAAAAAAGCCTGACTGAGGTAAAATGATGGGGATTCAGTTCGCAAAGTATGATCATAATTTGCTTAAGCCTGTCACAGTCACCAATGTATCTCATCTTTGACAGGTCCTATCTAACTTGACCGAGTTCTCACTTACAGGATCTACTCACCCTGGAGCTCCCCGGCAGCTCGAGGCCTTTATAGGCTGCCATGGTGGAGCACCTATGAACAGGTAGGGGTGCACACCAAATGAGAGTTGTCAGCTCTCTATATATTAAGCCTGTCACAGTCGCCAATGTTGATAGGTCCTATCTAACTTGACCGAGTCCGCACTTACAGGATCAACTCACCCTGGAGCTCCCCGGCAGCTCGAAGCCTTTATAGGTCTTCATTGGTGACTGTGACAGGCTTAAGCAAATTATGATCATACTTTTTGAACTGAATCCCCATCATTTTACCTCAGTCAGGTTTTTTGAGCATTTTTTAAAACTGTGTTTTTTTTCACAGAAAAAGAAGGAAGAAGGTGGTCAATAATATGGAGTGATCTTTCTTGGTGTTTTGTATATATATATCTATATATCTATATATATAGATATATATATCCAAGGAACCCCCACACACTGGTATAGCACATTATTCAAAGGTAGTACTTGCTTCGGTACCTTGATCCGACTACTAGTCCACATAGATAGAAAAAAAATCTGATGCACTCAAAGACTTGTAATCAAGATTTAATATTTATTCCTTAAATCACCATTTCTTGAGGAAAGTCTTGGATGGGACTGATAAGTCGATTTATGGAATAAATATTATATCTTGATTACAAGTGTTCACTTGCATCTGAATTTTTTCTATATCTATCTATCTATCTATATAGAAAATTTGGTATTCTGCCACATGGAGACTTGTAATAAATATCAACAATGTGTTTTATTAAGTGTCAACATTTCAGTCCTGCCAGACTTTTCTCAAGGCAATAATAAATGGTATTGTCTTGAGAAAAGTCCGGCAGGACTGAAACGTTGACGCTTAATAAAACACATTGTTGAAATTTATTACAAGTCTCTGTGTGGCAGAATACCAAATTTTCTGTTGGTGATTGTACTGAGTTACAGCACCGGAGCCAGAAATTTGCCTACAGGGTGTGCGGGGATCGAGGCGCTTGTATATATATATCATCCATGATTAAGGCTCGTGTCTGAGCCGAAACGTCAGATTTTTTTTAAATGAGCATTTAATAAAGTTTATTGTTTTTTAACCCTTTCGTTGCTGAGGCATTTCACACCTCTGTGCTGAGGTCATTTTTACCGCTTTCGCTCATCATGTTTAACCGCGTTTTGAAGACATATTATATATCGTTCTTTCCGGCAGACTCGGCAGAGTCATAATATATCATTATTATATGTATACGTCATGTCCTGTCTGTATATTATAACAAAAAATGCAATAAAATTAGAATTTTCAATAATTTACAATGTGTAAAGTGATTTTTTTCACATTTTAACATGCGAGCATTTGCGGTTATATTTTCTATGGGGTGCGTTGTTAAAAAAATTTGAAATGGGGACTCATTATATTTTTTTTTGGGGAAAATTTCACTATTTCTAACAAACGCACTGCATACAAAAATCGTTAGTGCAGCATCATTGTTCACATTATAATTGAAATGGGAACAATATTGCTGCATTAACTTGTTTATTTATTTTTTTAGAATTTGTTTTAAATATTTTTTTTAAATTTTTTTTACATGGTCATGTTTGATATCGTTGGAAAGGCCATGCTGTGGCCGATCCAATGATAACAAACATTAACCCCTAGCTGCCACGGATCAGGAGATAGGGGGTTCATTGGAACCCCCTATCTCCACCATTGCTGGCACCTAGGGGTTAACTCCAGGATCTCAGGGGGAGTTCCCAGAGGCTTGGCTGACATCCAAGATGTCGGCCAGCTCCGGGAGAGGATCACGATCCGGTGCTTTTCAGCCCCGAATCGTGATCCGGCTCCCCAGGGGTTAATGTCAGCCACCGTTTGGAAGGGCAGGCTGTGCCCTTCCAAACGGTGCCTGCCTTAACCCTGTGGCCCCCGGGGATCGGGAGGGAGAGAGGTCCAAAGGACCTCCCTTTCAGGCACCTCCTCCGCACACACGGGGGGACGCCTGAATTAGATGTCATCGCGCCGCCGCAATGACATCTAATGGCCCCGCCGGGGTCCTGGACTGCTGGGCTGACATCCAAGATGTCAGCCCGCACCGGGGGGGCGCAGCAATCAGCCGGAATCCGGCCGATTGCTGCCTCCTGTGCATGGACGCGCTCAGCGTGTCCATAGCACAGGAGAACCACTTGGCTGGATGCGCTGAGCGCGTCCATAGCAGCCAAGTGGTTAAACACGCCCGTAAGTGTCCCCGTGCTTAGTTTTGTATGCTATCTAGTTGGGGTTTTTTTGGAGCACCGTGGCAACACCTTTGCATGGACACAAGAGCTGGAGTGCTGATCTTATTGACTTTATATATATATATATGAAATTTAGGTTAATTAGTAATACACTGACTAGTTTTTAATAAATATAGCTTTATTTTTTTAATTGCAATATAGTATAAACTATATTAAATTCTTCCTGATTGCTTATACATTTTTTTGAAAGACTATTCCATTTCCAAGAAGTATATTGTTAAGACAGTTAAAATACCAGATATCGGATGATTATTTCACCTAGTATTTTTATCCCAGTACGAAAATATTTATTGTGGGTACTGAAATAGTTTTGGAACTACGATACCATTATTAAAAAAAGGAAAAAAAAAGGACATCTGTTGTTTATCATCCGTTATCACAGCACTTTGGAACTACTGTGGGAACGTATCTATTTTTTTCACTAGTTAAATGTGAGTTCCTCTTATGTTCTTTCTAAATCAGAAGGAAATAAATGTGTTCAGATATCCGCATGCTGTTTTTAATTAACTGCCTAAATTTGCAAGGGAGTAAATGATTCTGAAACATTAAATAACTATTAGAAATAATTTGCCACATGTATATTTAATTGTCTTTGTCTCCGCGTCTTGTTGGTATTGCATATTGTAATTACATTGATAATATGGCAATCAATTCACTTCGTTATATGGGAGACGTTAGGCATTTAAAGGGAAAATATTGAGATATACTGTAGATTTGCCACTCTGTGTCTACGAAAACAGGGACAGCTAGTAACGCCAGCGAGAAGTGCACAGTCCTAGTAAAATGGGTTGGTGCTTGAGAATTACTGTGCCAGGTAAAAACCCTGAAATAAGGCTACCATTTATCTTTTTGGAGGCCATTTTGAACTTTTTAAGACAGTATCTCTTGGGAAAGTGTTTATCGCCTAGTTATTTAATCTGGCTTTATGGGTCACTTCTCAATCAATCCTACATCACAGGCACTTGTACTTATTCTTTTTGCATGTGTCTGTATTTTCCTGTTAGGGACCACAGATGAAAGGCACTTGCAGCAGATGGTAGGGGATTTTTTTATGTTTGAAATTATTACAGAACATTTATCTATCAATACTACGTCAGACTTCGTATCGTAACTTAGTCCAGTTGATTTCCCGGTCAAGGTTATGCCCGGCAACATTTTATGTAGGAACACAAAATCACTGCGAAGTAAGGTGCTCCATATCAAAAAGGTCACTTTATTTGGAGGTGAGTGTGATGGGAAAGCTGCTGAAGGAGTGGGTTCTGGGGATATCTGCAGTTGTTTATTGAAAGACTATTTTTGATAACTGTCGCCGGAGCAGGGCTACAAGGTCATTGTGTGGGGTGTTATATTCTGTTTTATATGTGTATTCTTTGTTATGTATTTTAGTGCTGTTCACTTTCATCATAAAATTCCCTCACGCTCCCATCAGGTCTACCCAGCATGAGCAGGTATGGTTTGCTATGTCGCAGCCTGTGGTTTCATTTTGGTTAGGACTCGCCCTTATAGAGGTGCCGTGACGTTGGCGGGCGAGCTAGTCTTATAATGGCCATTAATAAGAAACCAAACCTCTAATTGTGTTTAGTTTCACACGGTATAATTGGAGTAAGCGCAGATGCCATTTTTTTCTTTGTTAGGTTCTACACATGTTGTTGGGCTGGATGCATTTGGTGGTTGCAGCCAACTCTTCGGGGAATAGGCGTGACCCCACCCCTCCTGCACTATGTATGTTTCAATGTACTTCCAGCCAGGTCATCCCTGCAGCAAGACTCCGCTCCTTGTCTTTGTCTTGATCCCAAAGTGGATTTTGTTTCTGGGGAGCATAAATAAAGGCCCACCAGTCTACCTCATGTTTGACAAGCAGCATGAGCAGGTATGGTTTGCTATGTAGCAGCCTGTGGTTTCATTTTGGTTAGGACTCGCCCTTATAGAGGTGCCATGACGTTGGCGGGCGAGCTAGTCTTATAATGGCCATTAATAAGAAACCAAACCTCTAATTGTGTTTAGTTTCACACGGTATAATTGGAGTAAGCGCAGACGACATTTTTTTCTTTGTTATGTTCTACACATGTTGTTGGGCTGGATGCATTTGGTGGTTGCAGCCAACCCTTCGGGGAATAGGCGCGACCCTACCCCTCCTTCACTATGTATGTTTCAATGTACTTCCAGCCAGGTCATCCCTGCAGCAAGACTGCGCTCCGGGTCTTTGTTTGATCCCAAAGTGGATTTTGTTTCTGGGGAGCAATAAATAAAGGCCCACCAGTCTACCTCATGTTTGACAAGCAGCATGAGCAGGTATGGTTTGCTATGTAGCAGCCTGTGATTTCATTTTGGTTAGGACTCGCCCTTATAGAGGTGCCGTGACGTTGGCGGGCGAGCTAGTCTTATAATGGCCATTAATAAGAAACCAAACCTCTAATTGTGTTTAGTTTCACACGGTATAATTGGAGTAAGCGCAGACGACATTTTTTTCTTTGTTATGTTCTACACATGTTGTTGGGCTGGATGCATTTGGTGGTTGCAGCCAACCCTTCGGGGAATAGGCGCGACCCCACCCCTCCTGCACTATGTATGTTTCAATGTACTTCCAGCCAGGTCATCCCTGCAGCAAGACTGCGCTCCTGGTCTTTGTTTGATCCCAAAGTGGATTTTGTTTCTGGGGAGCAATAAATAAAGGCCCACCAGTCTACCTCATGTTTGACAAGCAGCATGAGCAGGTATGGTTTGCTATGTAGCAGCCTGTGGTTTCATTTTGGTTAGGACTCGCCCTTATAGAGGTGCCATGAGCTAGTCTTATAATGGCCATTAATAAGAAACCAAACCTCTAATTGTGTTTAGTTTCACACGGTATAATTGGAGTAAGCGCAGATGACATTTGTTTCTTTGTTATGTTCTACCCAGATATAGAAGCACCCCGGTAGCACTCCTGTAATTGTTCCCCAATCCCTCCCTGGGGGGGGAAACACTGAAAGTGAATATAAGTAGACCAAAGGACACAGAATAATGACATTGGACAATATTACATATCATATCAAATCTTGCTACTTTCACCTAAAAAGCATTGCATGTGTCCGTCCCTTTCTTAATCCAGACTCTACTAAAATGCTCGTCCAAACTCTAATTATTTCCCGCCTTGAGTACTATAACCTCCTTCTCTATGGCTTTAAGAGATCCCAGATTATCCCTCTGCAGCCTAATGAATGCCTGTGCCAGACTCATACACCTCACCCCCCGCACCTCTCACACCTCACCCCTCTTTCAATCTCTACACTTGCTCCCTGTTTCCTATAGAATCAATTTCAAAATACTGGTGCAATGCTGCTGAAAATCAGTGCGCCAGCAATTGCAAATCCAGTCGCAACCCTAATAAATGAGTCACTGGCAACTGGTTACATACCCAAGCTCTGGAAGACTGCAAGAGTGGTACCTATCCATAAAAGTGGTGACAGTACTTTGGTATCCAACTACCGTCCGATATCGTTGCTCCCTGTAATGTCAAAAGTCTTGGAAAAATGTGTCTACACACAATTACGTGATTATTATCAATATTGGATCTACTTAACCCCGGATCAATCAGGCTTTCGCCCAAATCACTCAACCACAACCGCCCTTTTAAAAGTCTGCAATGATATCCAAGCTGGGATGGAACAAGGAAACCTAACTGGAGCCATCTTCCTTGATTTTGCAAGGCCTTTGACACGGTAGACCATGGCATCTTGTTAGAAAAACTTAAAAACTCTGGCATTGGTGATCGCACGCTAACCTGGTTTCAATCATATGTATCCGACCGATCACAATATGTGTCAATTTCTGGCAGCTCCTCCCTCCCGCTCCCAGTCACTTGCGGTGTACCCCAAGGCTCAATACTAGGCCCCCTGCTATTCACAATATTCATAAATGATCTGCCCAACGTCTGCAAAGCCTCAACTGTACATATGTACGCAGACGACACTGTGATCTATACCAGCAAACCAAATCTCCCGCAGCTGGAGGCCGTGCTGCAAGAACAATTCACAGAGGTAGAAAAGTGGATCAAAAACAACAAACTTTTTTTAAATACTGACAAAACTGTAACGATGCTCTTTGGAACAGCACCTAAACTACACAAATTGCAAAATCCCCATCTATGTGTTGGGACAATATCAAATGGCACGCTGACCACAGTCACATCTCTCAAATATCTAGGTATGTGGTTGGATCCTAATCTATCCTTTGGCCCCCACATCGAAAAACTTTCATCTAAACTTTACCCCAAACTAGGTGCCCTGTACAGAAACAAATCCTGCCTGAGTCCCGCGGTAAGAAAGCAGATTGTACAGCAAATGCTTATGCCGGCTATTGATTACGGAGATGTAGTGTATGCAGCCGCCCCGCAAACACACCTTCATAAACTTACTACACTGTATAACTCATTCTGCCGCTTTGCGCTACAATGTAACTACATGACCCACCATTGTGACATGTTAAAACAGCTAAACTGGCCATCGCTAGAATCCAGACGCACCCTTCACCTTTCCAGCCTGGTGTTTAAGAGCATCTCTGGGAAGCTGACACCCTACCTGAATAGACTGCTTCCCCCAGCAGCTCCCTCATCCTATAACCTCCGAACCAGGACCAGCACCTTACTTGCAATACCACAATACAAAAAGACAGTGGCTCGGTCCTCATTTTCCTACAGAGCACCACAATTATGGAATAACCTCCCAGACACCATCAAATCTTCCACCAGTCTTAAGTCACTCAAAATTTCCCTATTAACATACCTCAATACAGAATGCACCTGTAAACATGTAACCTAGTGACTATATTTCCTACATATTTATTTTCTGTTAATCTGTATATTTGTGTTGTTAATATCTTACATTGTATTACTTTGTATTTCTGTAAATGTAACACCTCAATGTACTTGAACCCAGGACATACTTGAAAATGAGAGAAATCTCAATGTATCCTTCCTGGTAAAATCCTTTATAAATAAATAAATAAATAAATACAAAACTCTCCATAACCGCGTCCCTGCCTACATCTCCTCCCTTATTAACAGGTACATCCCATCCCGACCACTTTGCTCTGACAATAATCTGTTGCTATCTGTTCCTCATACCTGCACCCCCAACTCTCGCCTTCAGGACCTCCCCCGCAACATTAGACTCTCTCCATCTCTCCAGTCCTTCAAAAAGTCCCTGAAAACGCATTACTTTAGAGAAGCCCATAGGCTCACACCATGATCCCCCACTGTCATTTCCTGCTCCTCTTCCCATTGAACCCTCCTGCAACCCACCACTTCACATACCCTATTCAACCCTCACCTAATGGGTCACCCCTCTCCTCTTAGATTGTAAGCTTTCGAGCAGGGTCCTCCCTCCTTCTGTTCGGTGTATGTATATTTGTTATTCTGTCTCTCCCTGTGTACAGCGCTAAGGAATTTGTTGGTGCTTTATAAATACTTGTAACTGTAACTGTACATAGTTGGTGCTAACTTAACCAGACTTGTTGTAAGCTTAACAACTCCATAGACTATCAGGTATTTTCAAAGAAAGGTGAAACTCAGGAGAATGACTGGAGAATTGAAAATTTATAAGTCAAAATAGCCAAACCAGGAAAATTCTCCCATTTATCTCACTTTCCAAATCAGCTATTTGGTATAGATCATTCTCTTCTCCTGACAGTTCTTCTGTCGTCACCTTTTAGTGAATAGACCTGTATCATGGCTCTGGTAAGTTTACAACAGCTCTTGTTAAGTTAACAATTTTGTGATATAACCCTTCACGTTTTCCCTCAACACTAATTCTGTCTGGGGCTTGGTGTAATCTGCACCTAATCAACACTTTTCTCTGGCTGTTAATCTGCCATTCCTGCTTGGTGAAGTTCCCGAATGCCGTCTTGGGCTAAAGGAGCATGGTTTTCAGCGGAAGTACCCAGTTGGGGTACAGAGAGTTCCATGACAGTGAGCAACATTTCAGCTTCTATATTGCCTTTGACAAGGTTTATCTTGAGAAAGGCTGTATAACAGACAAAATGTTGCTCACCAGCAAATCAGTTTTCCATTTTGATCTGGGGTGCTTGGCTTTGCTTTGATTTTGTCCTAGACTGGTTGACAAGTGAGTCACTCTATCAGCCAAGAGCAGCTGGTGCTGCGGTAATGTCACATATGCCCATTTATTATGACATCCTTACGTCATTCTAATGATGCTCGTTTCACCTTGCATCATTCTAATGATAATCGCTCCAATTTGCATCATTCAAATAACGCTCGTTCAATTGTCTTAAGCCTCGACATTTCACCGATGCTGGTCTTGGTCTTTGTCATTCCACTGCATCATTCTGGTAAAGCGCATTCTACATGTGTGTCTTATAACTCCTTGTTATGCCCGGCCAATCAGCGCATACTATAACCTATATAGTACTTCCTCTTCCTCAGGAAGCTGCTCTGGTCTGTTTCTCTGGACACTCAGTGCCTTGTTGCTTTGTTTCCGGTTTGGTAATCTCTGCTTTTGGCTCCACTCCTAAACCGCAGTCTATATGAGCACCTGTCTCTGTGTTATCAACCATGGCTTGTTTTCTTGTGTTTGTAATCCTCTCCTATCTCAGACCCAGGCTTGTTTAATAGACTATTCTAGTGTTATCCAGTCAGTACAAGAACCAGTATAGTTAGGGATTTGATGGTTAGGTTTGCGCACCACCACTGTGACATGTAAGTACCATGTGGATTACCTGTCATGTGCACTGCTGGTCCTCGACATCTTGTTTGACACCTGACACTTTGAAGCTGACTTCATCACTCATAATCCAATGAGTAACCCAATGGCAGTAGTGGGTTACCTGGAGTAGTGAATTTACAAGTGGTAAAGCTCATAAGACAAAGTTGCCATCGGATTACGGGCCCTTTTTTTTCCCCCTTAGTTGAGGGAATTTCTGTAGCTAGCATTCTATTATACCTTTTTGTGAGCATTTCTTCTGGAAAAGGATCGTTAAGGCTAGGGTCAGACGAAAGCATTTTTCCCTGCGAACGTGAAAAAGTGCGCCCGAACGCATTTTTTCACGGAATGCTCAAAAACGGTCAGACGACGTGCATTTTCGGGCGTGATTTTGTACGGATCGTCAATAAAACTCTTTTTGCGTCTGGATGTTATGTAGGCTGGACATTAGCAGTGTCTGACATCTCCTAATCACGCACACACGCCGCTATGCCGCAGCTGCGCACTCAGTACGTCAGTACTAGCGGTTCAGCGTTCTCAGAAAAATGCGTTCAAATTCCACTTGCGTTGCACGGCCGGACTTTTGTGCGGCCGTACATCGTATATATTGTCCATCATTGCCTGTCATCTGCTGCTAGTGCGGCCGTAATTATGTGCGCCAGAACGCACATTAAAAGTGCGCTGGTCTGACCCCAGCCTTAGGCATTATGGAAAAATGTTTCATATTTACGTCATGAGCTGCTTTTGTCAATAGGTACTGTATCTCCAAAGTGATTCAGACAGTGGTGGAAGAGATGCAATGGTTGTAATTGTGGGTACTTTTCAGAAAACTGGAAACATTCCAAGGGCTAGTGTCTGGTTAGCCACTCTGGGAAACACATTTCTTGAAGCCATAATTGGCCCCATCACTACTACGATCTGATATACTGAATAAAAACTTCTGCTTTTATTCTGGAGCAATGGAAAGAAATTTCATTTATTGCATATTAAATTAATTTGTAAATGGGCTCCAGAATGTGCCACTGAGGTTTCAACTAGAAACTAGATGTGCATTCGTTTTGGAAAAATTCAGAATTCGGAATGAAATTCATTAATTCGTATTTCAGAAGTACTCCGAAATAACAAATCAATAGGATCCGAATTCGAAACGAAACAAAATGGTATCTAACAATTTAATTCGTTATACACTGTCATCAAAATAAAAGAAAAATTAGAATTTTTTTATGTTCCGGAATTCGAATCGATATTAACTATCGAATCGATATCGAATTGATACATCAAATTGATCTTAAATTAAAATAAATACAATACAAGTAATAAGTCAGCAAACAACTTTATGAAACAAATTAATTTTGTTTCACAAGCACCTGTCCCTGTTAAATTGACTCAAATACAAAATTTCTGAGACAGCTTAATATTTAACCCTAAATTGCATTTTAACATCAAAATTTGATTAATTGGGGTTTTATTTAGTGATCCAAATTTGAATTGATATCGATTCTTGAATTTGATATCAACTATCAAATTCGATATCGATTATCAAATTGATCCTAACTTACAAGTAATAGTCAACAAACGACTTTATGAAACAAATTAATTTAGTTTCACTGTTTAATTTGACTCAAATACAAAATCTGTGACACAGCTTAATATTTAACCCTAGATTGTCTTTTAACAGCAAAATCTGAATAATTGTGATTTTATTTAGTGATCCAAAATTCAAATTGATATCAATTATCGAACTTGATATCAATTATCGAATTGATATATGAAATTCCAATCAATAAAAATTTTTGAATCGATCCAAAACGAAATGAAACGAAATCCGAAACGAAATTAGTTCTGAAATTCCGAAAACAAAATTAATTTAAAACGAAAGGAAACTAAACAAATTTTTCAGCCGTGCACATCCCTAGTTTCAACACACCGGACATGACAGCTGATATTTGGAATTGTTTCTTAAGCTTTGAAACTCAGTTTTTCTTCAAGGATCCCAGAGCCCAAGCTGAAATGCACGTGCATTAGCCATTTTTGGTCAGCAGAGGGGGCTTATATACAGTGAAAAATTACTTTAGTGACACCTCTGTATATTTTTGATGTGTGGGTAATAGAAAGTGATTTTTTTTCCATAAAACCACTGGGTTCTACAAGAGGGAAACCACCTGGTAGTCAATCGGTTAAATCAGCTGATAAAATAATGCCTGTAATGTGACTTGCCATGAGCGGTGAGACATTCTGTCTACAGGCAAAGTCTAGACTGAAAGTAACATGATTTTCTGATAATACATTTAGCAAAGAAGTGTTTAACAATTATGGTTTTAAAGTTCCATCAACTACTACGAATATTCAGGCTCCACAACTAAAAATCTCTGATCAATCCCGGATGTAGAACAGCCAACTGTGAGCTGCTCATTCTCGTGTGTATATGCCAAGCATAAAGCAATGGTGTATGGAACATGAAGTTCATCTTTTGGCAATTATTCCTGTGATCAGATAAAGTAGATGGAACAGCTGCCAAGGCTGACGACAGCTTAGCGCGACTGTTGTAAACCATATAAGGAGTCGTCCCAGAAGACTGGAAATTAGCAAATGTTGTGCCCATTTACAAGAAGGGTAGTAGGGAGGAATCGGGGAACTATAGGCCAGTTAGTCTTAAGTCAGTAGTGGGGAAATTAATGGAAACCATGTTAAAGGAAAGGATTGTTGAACATCTAAAAACACATAGATTACAGGATCAGAAACAACATGGGTTTACCTCAGGGAGATCATGCCAAACTAATCTTATTGATTTTTTTGATTGGGTAACAAAAATAATAGACACAGGTGGTGCAGTAGACATTGCTTATTTAGATTTCAGTGAGGCTTTTGATACTGTTCCGCATAGAAGGCTTATCAATAGACATGTGCACAGCACAAAATTTAGTTTTGAACTAATGGATTAGTACTAAAATGCAATTTATTTAGTTGCTAAAGAAATTCGTTTTCAGTTCTTTAGTATGAAAACTAATTTCATTCATCCGAAAACCAGCAGATACAATTACTATTGTAGTGGTGGCTTCTCAGAGGGCTGATATCACTGCTCATTACAGTATCTCTCACTCTCAGCACAATGTGGGCCATATTAGATAGTCAGTGCTAACTTAACCAGAGCTGTTGTAAAAGCACCAGAGCCATTATAGCCTATGAAGGTTTTCAGTTTACAACAGCTCTGGTTAAGTTAGCACCAACATTGTAATACTGCCCCGTGTCAGGCAAAGCTGTTACAGTAACTGACTGCTGCTCATCACAGCGCTCAGAGTTTCAGTAAAACTAGTAAATAATATTTTTATATATAAGAGGTTATAACAATATTATTTCCTTGTTTTACTGAAACTCTGAGCGCTTTTACAGTCAGTTACTGTAACAGCTGAGACTGATACATTGTACTGAGAGATAATATAACAAGCAGCCGATCTCAGCGCTCACAGCCACTGGATTTAAAGGGCTAAAAAAAAAGGCTCCTCTCTGTATAATGTTTAGAACTTCCTCCTGCATTAATTAATACCCCTCTCTGTATAATGTATACAACATCCACCTGCATTAATTAATACCCCTCTCTGTATAATGTATAGAACATCCTCCTGAATTAATTAATGTCCCTCTCTGTATAGAACATCCTCCTCAATTTATACCTTTCTCTGTATAATGTATATAACATCCTCCTACATTAATACCCCTATCTATATAATGTATAGAACATCCTCCTGCATTAATTAATGCCCCTCTCTGTATAGAACATCCTACTGCATTGACATGTGGAGGGTGCAGAACTTCAGATGTTGCGCTCTTCATTGCTGGTCTCCTTCACTCAATGTAATATCACAAAAAGGACAGAAACTAAAATGTAGTGCATTTTATTTCAGTTTCTTTCGTTTTTTTGTACTGAGCAGTTTCGTATCTCTTGAGTAATACGAAAACTAAATTATCCCAAAATTCAGACTAAATCGTTTTAGTACTAAAACGAATGCACATGTCTACTTATCAATAAATTGCAATCTTTGAGCTTGGATTCCAATATTGTTGAATGGATTAGGCAGTGGCTGAGTGACAGACAACAGAGGGTTGTGGTAAATGGAGTTTATTCGGCGCAAGGTCTTGTTACCAGTGGGGTACCTCAGGGGTCAGTACTTGGACCCATTCTCTTTAATATTTTTATTAGTGATATTGCAGAAGGTATTAATGGAAAAGTATGTCTTTTTGCTGATGACACAAAAATTTGCAACAGGGTTGACGTTCCTGGAGGGATCAGCCAAACGACAAATGATTTAGGTAAACTAAAAAAATGGTCGGAGTTGTGGCAATTGAGTTTTAATGTGGATAAGTGCAAGATAATGCACCTGGGACGTAAAAACCCAAGGGCTGAATATAGAATATTTGATACAGTCCTAACCTCAACATCTGAGGGTTGGGATTTAGGGGTCATTATTTCAGAGGATCTAAGGGTAAGTAGTCAATGTAATAGACCAGCAGGAAATGATAGCAGAATGCTTGGTTGTGTAGGGAGAGGTATTAGCAGTAGGAAAAGGGAAGTTCTCATGCCACTGTACAGAGCACTAGTGAGACCTCACTTGGAGTACTGTGTGCAGTACTGGAGACCGTATCTCCAGAAGGATATAGACATCTTAGAGAGAGTTCAGAGAAGGGCTACTAAAATGGTGTCCGGCTTGAAGGAGAAAAGTTACCAAGAAAGGCTTAATGATCTTAACATGTACAGCTTGGAAAAAAGACGAGACAGAGGAGATATGATAGAAACATTTAAATACGTAAAGGGAATCCACAAGGTAGAGGAAGGGAGTATATTTAAAAGGAAACATAATAGCAAAACAAGAGGACATAGTCTTAGATTAGAGGGGCAAAGGTTTAAAAGTAACATCAGGAAGCATTATTTTACTGAGCGGGTGGTGGATACATGGAACAGTCTTCCAGTAGAAGTGGTAGAGGCCAAAACAGTAATTGAATTTAAGCAAGCATGGGATAGGCATAAGGCTATCCTAAACAAAAGATAAATCCAGGTCAAGTATAGATGTAATTGGGCAGACTAGATGGGCCGAAAGGTTCTTATCTGCTGATATTTTTCTATGTTTCTATGTTTCTATATAAGTACTTTACATACATATGTACAAGGAGCCTGCATCCCTTTTATTATAACCCAGCATCTTTAAACTATAGGATCTATCTACTTCTGGATACACAATTAACCCCTTCAGTAGCAAGATCCTCAATATGCAAGCCACCTACTGGCGCCCCATTATTGACTATACTCAATGTGGGCTAATACTGGAGTAATGCAAAGGAATTTAATTTTTTTTCAAACAAATTACAATTGCAAATGCCTTCCGGAATGTTCCCCCAAAGAATCTAAGAATCCAAAACCATTTAAACAGCTGGGACTCCTTTCTTTTCTGCGAGGAAAACACATATCTCAAGCTGTACTATGGAGATGTAGTTTTATTAATTGGCCAGCAGGTGGAGCCATCTGCCTGTCAAATAATCTATCCATTTGAAAGTGTGCTTTTGATATTTGAAGCAGAGTTTCAATGTATGTGACATGTAAATTTGTTTTCTACTAATCCACTGGGTCCTGGCAATATCTCAAATATCTAGGAATGTGGTTAGACCCAAATCTATCTATTGGCCCCCACATCGAAAAACTCTCATCTAAAATTTACCCCAAACTAGGTGCCCTGTACAGAAACAAATCCTGCTTGAGCCCCGCGGTAAGAAAGCAGATTGTACAACAAATGCTTATGCCAGCCATTGAATACGGAGATGTAGTGTATGCAGCTGCCCCTCAAACACACCTCCAGAAACTTACTACATTGTATAACTCATTCTGCCGCTTTGTGCTACAATGTAACTACATGACCCACCATTGTGACATGTTAAAAGAACTAAACTGGCCATCGCTGGAATCTAGACGCACCCTTCACCTTTCCAACCTGGTGTTTAAGAGCTTTTCTGGGAAGCTACCACCCTACCTGAATAGGTTGATTGCCCCAGCAGTTCCCTCATCCTATAACCTCAGATCCAGGAAAAGCACCTTACTTGCAATACCGCAATACAAAAAGAAAGTGTCTCGATCCTCATTTTCCTACATAGCACCGCAAATATGGAATAACCTCCCAGACACCATCAAATCTTCCCCCAGTTTAAAGTCCCTTAAGAGTTCCCTATTAACATACCTCAATACAGAATGCACTTGTGAACATGTAACATAGTGACTATATACAGAATGCACCTGTAAACATGTAACATAATGACTATATACAGAATGCACCTGTAAACATGTAACATAATGACTATATACAGAATGCACCTGTAAACATGTAACAAAATGACTATATACAGAATGCACCTGTAAACATGTAACATAATGACTATATACAGAATGCACCTGTAAACATGTAACATAGTGACTATATACAGAATGCACCTGTAAACATGTAACATAGTGACTATATACAGAATGCACCTGTAAACATGTAACATAATGACTATATACAGAATGCACCTGTAAACATGTAACATAATGACTATATACAGAATGCACCTGTAAACATGTAACATAGTGACTATATACAGAATGCACCTGTAAACATGTAACATAATTACTTTATTTCCTACATATTTATTTTTCTGTTAATCTGTATATTTGTTTTGTTTTAATATCTTGCATTTTACTATTTTGTATTTCTGTAACAATTCAATGTTCTTGAACCCAGGACATACTTGAAAACGAGAGAAATCTCAATGTATCCTTCCTGGTAAAATACTTTATAAATAAATAAATTAATTAAATAAATAAATAGATTTATTTAAAACATATTGTTAGTGAAGGGGGTTAAGTAATTATATTTCTAATTTGGACTTTTGATAAAAAATCAAGGGATGAATAGGGAGTGTAAATTGCATTGATTGTCTTTTTATATCCAGAACATGCTAAACATAAAGGGACATATAAGCAGTATTTTAACTATACTTAATTCAGTGTGATAAATATAGCATTTTCCTAATTTACATAAATTTCCTGGTTTTGTGGGCTATTTATACTTCATAAAAGAGTCAGCATACTTAACTTAAGCTAAGCACATCCACGTTACTTAACGCCTAAGTCCCTACACCAGTCGCCCCTGCTGGTGCACAGCTATGACAGACGTTACGCTGGAAAAATTTATGATTTTGTATGCAACAAATAAATAAGTAATAACTTCACCTGTCTTATATTTATTGGCTTTATTACCCTGTTTTAACAAAATGTGACACAAGATGACACTTGTTTAGAGCAATACAGCTTATAAACAGACTACAAAATGTGTTGCAGTTTTCAAACACCGGCCGTATGGAATTTTTAAGCAAATAAGTGAGAGGATCATGATTACATGGGGTTCTTTTATGGTGAGTCAAACCTTTCATAACACTAAATAATACAAACATATATTCTTTGTATGTTATTTGCCATAAAGGATTAAAAAGAGAGAACAGCAAGCATCAGGTTGTCTCATAACCATTTTGATGGGACTATTTATAGGTTCTTTCCCTTTAATGTTGATATGCCTTATTTTAATCAATATTTATTTTGTAAAATTAGATTATTCATATTTACTTTCGAGCTCTACGACACGGATAGAAATTTCCAGTAACAGTGTCATTTTTAGGCATTGATACCTGTTGCAAGGAGTTAAAAATGTGTCAAGTTGTGTGCAACCTTGGTGGTTGCCAGGCAACAGCATTCTTATTTGAAATAGTCATAGTTATTAAAGTAGATGTGCAGTATACAAAAGTAAACAAAACAATAAACGAACAAAGTACACAGAAAATGAAACAGACGCAAGATGCGTCGCCCTAAAGCATAAACACAGCAGATGGTTATAATATAGAACCAGGATTGATGTGAGTAACAAAGTATTCGAAATTAATAACAGCGATCTGCACCAGGAATTTTCATAAAAGAAATAAAAAACATGTAGGAAACCATAAAATTAATTTATATTCACACTGGTAGATCAAATGAGACGCAGGCATAATATATTACTATTACTCTTCACATAACCATTAAAGTAGTAATAAAATACAAACAAGTTAGATTAGTTATTACCAGGAAAGTCTATGAGCTTAACAGTGGCAATATTGCAAAAATTAAAGTCACAATTTCTCAAATCTGATTCCAAGTCTGCCATAGGCTGTATATCATTCATGGCTGAGATCAATGAACTATTGTTTACCCTTGCATTCTCTGTTATGCATTAGTGATGGGCCGAATACCCCCCACCCCCATGTTCGGTTCACATTCGAGCTCGAACACCCGAAAAAGTTTGACCGCGAACTCGAACACCATGCGACACCATGCGAACACAATGCAAGTCAATGGGGCTCGAACATCCGAAAATATATGCAAGATATTGGCCATAAAAGGTGTATGGGGGTCCGGGTCCTGCCCTGGGGGACAGGAAACAATAGAAAAAAAAGTTTTTAACCTTTTCACTGCTGAGTGCTGAGCCATTTCACCGCTGTGCGCTGAGCTCATTTTTACCGCTTTAGCTCATGTTTAAACGCAATTTGAAGCCATGGGAAATGTTTTATCACCAACGAGTGGGAAATGTTTGACCAACAATGAGTGGGAAATGTTTGACCAACAATGAGTGGGAAATGTTTGACCAACAATGAGTGGGAAATATTCCCAGTTTAATTCAATATTTAATAAACCGTTTATTATTATATTCTGCAGTAGAGACTCTTTATTTTTAGATTTTTTTAGGATCTTTTAAGCATTTTTTGGAATTTTTTAGAATTTGTTTTTCGAACTTTCAGCGAACGTCCCGAAAAGTTCGAAGTTCGCGAATTTTCGAACAGCCGATGTTCGAATTGAACATCGAACTGATTCGAACCGGCAGCCCATCCCTATTATGCATAAGAGGCTCATTTTGACACCTCCGCAGGGATGTCAGACTGGACCAGATGTTGCTGACCTGCCACTGCAATGGTTGTATGGTCATTTATTGTAATCAAAGATTTCTGAGAATCGTAGGCCAGGAACATTTGAGGGGCCAGAATTTGACACCACTTCCCTACCGGCTAGACCAGTGTTTCTCAACCCTGTTCTCACGTAGCACTAACAGGGTGGATTTTAAGGTTTACCTTGGGGAAATGCAGACTGATTCCTGCAATCACTGAGCAGCAAATCATATCACCTGTGCTGTGCTTCACATAATTTGCAAACCTGGCTTGTTAGTGGTACTTGCATACCAGGGACAGGAACCACTGGGCTGGAGCAATGTTTCCTAACCCGGACCTAACAGGGCGGATTACCTTGGAAATGCAGACTGAATCCTGCAATCACTTAGTAGCAAATCATATCACCTGTGCTGTGCTTCAGCTATCTGCAAACCTGGCCTGTTAGTGCTCCCTGAGGACAGGGTTGGGAAACGCTGAACTATAATCTACTCTTAAAAAAAAGACATTTACATTTCGGTCACATATATATTTTTAAAGATAATTGTCAAAATGTGATTTGAAATATGTTCATTACCTAACCTTTCATAAAGTGTAAGGATTTAAAACACTGATTTTCCAGTTTGTTACATATTCTCTGATGGACTTTCTAAGGAAGCAACTGATATTCATTGTCGGATTACAGGCTTTGTGAGCCTGCACGTGATGATTTCGATAGCAACACCTGGACTCTACCTTGCCTTTATCTATTTATATTTTTCAATATGCAGCCATATAAGGTTACGTTAAGTATATTAAAATTCTGATTTCATTGTCTCATATACGCCATTCAGGAAGAACATTATGATGCTTCTTTAAAGATTATTTTATGAAATTTCTCATAAAATATTCTGTTTTTTTTTTTTTTTATCCTTGGGTTTGTAAAGTAGTTAATGTTGTCCTGCCCCCAATTTTTTTGCATCTTATGAATTTCCTTTTTTTTATTTTTATTTGAAATTTTCAAGATAATATACAAACATAAAACATATACAATTAAAGACTAGGTAATAATGTGTATTTTGCATAATTTCCTCTCCTATTATCAATTTCTTCAGCTTCAAATACATAAAACAAAAACATATAAACACACTTTACACAATAAGGGTTCTATTAAATTCTTCGAGCAAACGTTAACGCGTGCGCAAAAACGCATTAACGCGAGGGGAAAAACCCTTTGCGCAGAACGTCGTATTCCAATGTCTGTGCAAAAAATGCGCGTTAACGTCTACCGCTGGTGAACCTGCGCGAGCGTAATGTACGTTGCGCATCCTATACTTAACATTGTGAGCGCAAATGCATTTGTGCGTTGGTACGAGGATGGTATTACAATCTATGCGCAAATTTTAACGGACAACGTTTGCGCGCATAATTTTAATGTCTTTTAAAAGCTGGTGTTAATGGCAAATCTGAATGTTCTGGCCGAAACCAAATACACCGTCCCGAAAAAAAATACAGCAATGAATAGTTACACATTCTACACATACCCAAACAATTAAATGGAGAAGTTGTGCGTGTTTTTATTATTGCAGCAGCATGTATACTCAGATTGATTTTGACAGGCGCAAAAACCGAAAGGGAGACAATTGTGGTTCTTAATTCTGACTGGCTGAATCGCGTGAAAAAACAGTTCGCACACCGATTTCTGCGCGCAGCGTTAATGCACGTGCATTTTTGCGCATCTTTTTTACGAGCGTTACTTTTTGATGGATGGAAAAATGCGCTCGGATTGTAATACCAGCGTTAATTTACGCACGTTAACATTTAACGCGCTGCGCAAGTGTTTTTGCGTGAAGAATGTAATAGGGCCCTAACTATGGAACATAAAACCATCATCTCTGGGGGCGTGGTTTGGCGTGGTATGAGAGCGGTCGCGTGATCTGTTCTCTCCGTCCCGACGAGCAAAAGCACCCAATACTCACCGGAGCTGAACACTCTCTCACCGAGACACAAATCCCCGCTGAGCACCCGCTGATGTCTCCCGCTAAGATAGCGAAGGCGAAAGGGGTCCCTGGCGCCTCGTTGGCTTCAATTTTTCACCTGCTGTCGACTGGGCCTAGCCGTCAAGATGGCGGTCGGACCTCCCCCACTGCCTCCTCCATGTGTTCCAGCCCGAGCGGACCCCCGGAGGCGTTCACTAAAGGGGACGTACAACAGATACTCGGCCGGCTGGTCGAGGTCGAGCAGTTCCTGGCAGGAGAACTTGACAAATCTGCATGGGCGATCTGGGCGGAGGTGCAGGCGGTGGGTGCCCGGACTTCCGTGCGGGAGGACGCAGTGACAACTCTGTCCCGGGGACACAACGCGGTGGTCGATCGCTCGAATGAGCTGGTGGATCGGATCCAACAACTGGAACAACAGGTAGAGGACCTCTCCAAACGATCGAGAAGGAATAACCTACGGATCAGGGGGCTCCCGGAGTCCATGTCCTCCGCCGCACTGAGGGCCACTCTCATGGGCATGCTCCATTCCCTTCTGCCTGACCTTACCGCAGATCAACTTCACCTGGATCGCATACACCATGCATTAAGAGCCAGGGCCGCTCCCCTGGCGGGCCCCAGAGACGTGATCCTCCGATTTCACCACTTTACCTCCAAATGCACCGTGCTGTGGGCCCTGCGAGACACCCCTCTCATATATCAGGACCTGGAACTCCAAGTCTTCCAGGATCTGGTTCCCAGCACCCTGGCTAAACGACGTCCCTGGAAACCCCTGGCTGATCACTTGAGGGGTCACGGCATCCAATTCGCCTGGGGATTTCCCCTCAAGATGCTTGCCTTCCACAACGGCGCCACCACTGTCTGTGCCTCATTGGCGGGGCTCCCGCTTTTCAGGCCCAGCTTGGCCTTCCTGCCTTGGAGCTACCCCTCTCCCCGACCTCACTGCAGCCTTTGGAGCCAGTCGAGGTGGAGTGGGAAGTGATCCCTCTGTCTGGATCCCCACGACCTCCGACATGAGGAGTAGCCACGAACGCCATAAGATCTGAGATTTAACTAGCAGCCTGGCCTCTCCCCGAGGGTGCACGTTAATTCTTTGTGTGATGGGGTTGGTGATGACGGGGGCCTTCGGGTTGGTGGTCACTCGGGGGGCGCTGCCCTGGGGGGATAGGGACATGCCCCCCCATGGCACCGTCTGTGGGTTTCTGACTGATTCAGATTTTGTTCGGATCTTTGCTTTACTGCTAAGTATACTAATTTTCTATTGTTCAGTTAAAATTTTTCCTTGCTATATGGGTCCTGTATAAGTTCATATAATTGCTGCTTCACGCGTCAATTTAGGAGATGTCATGTGTGGAATGCATGCCCTCCTTTTCCGTTCCCCCTTTCGAGGGTTTACTCAAGACTCTTTTGAAATTGTCTCGGGCCTCCCTCCTTTGCTTTACTGTGTTTTTCCTTCATTTCCCCCCTTTATTTCCTTTGGTGTGTCTTGTCCTCGTCTGCTTCGTCTGTCGGTGTGTTGTCAAGTATCTGTGGTTTGTCAGTCAGGCACAGTTGTGGAATGGGAGCGCCGGAGGAGACCACCACCATCCTAAGCGCTTATTAGATGCCACCTAACACGGTGAAAGTCCTTTCACTTAACCCCTTAATGCCGCAGGACGTCCAGTTACATCCTGCATTAGGCGGGCTTTAACGCCGCAGGACATAACTGTACTTCCCCGGCGTCTGCAGCCCCCCGGCGGCTGATATTCACCTCCTCTGGCGGCTCCCTCGCTGCTTGACTCCCACGGAGTCAGATCAGCACTTTTGGTGCCTCCCGGCGCACTGACTTCATCGCAACGGACGCGATGACGTCAGTTTTCAGGCGTCCACCCCAGCCGGAGCAGGGGAAGTGCCTGGAGGGGGGATCCTTTGGATCCCTCTGTCTCCCCATCGCCGGGTGCTAGCAGCTAATGCCAGGCATCCCTGGAAAGGGCACAGCTTGGCCTTTCCAGGGATGTCTAGCATTAACCCCTTGGTGGCAAGGCTGTGACACAGCACCAATCGGTGCAGGCCTTTTTCCGGTGGGGGCCGCCATCTTGGATGGCAGCCCCACCTCCGGACCTCCCCACATCCACTGACATCATCGGGCGTGGCCTGATGACGTCAGTTAACCAGGGAACCCCTAGCTGCCAAGGGATTTCTTAAGGAAATCCCATGGTGGAGATAGGGGGGTTCTTTGATCTGATGGGAGCGCTAGGCCAGAGAGTCATAACATTGGTCAATGTATACGCCCCGAATGTACCGGAAAAGTGTTTTTGGGAAACTCTAAATGATGACTTAGACAGATGCGCTTCAGGGGAGGTTTTAATGTGTGGGGACTTCAATGCGGTACCATGCCCCTCTATTGACAGGTTCCGCCCAGACCCTGACTCCACTCAGCACACCGGCACGAGACAGGATAACCTGTTCGGCACGTTCTTGGCTCAAAGGGCGTTGATTGACGTCTGCAGAGTTACTCACCCCTCTACTAAAGACTTCACCTTTTACTCTAACCCCCATAGATCCTACTCTCGCATTGATAATATCCTCCTATCTCCTTCTCTGCTTCCCTGGGTGAAGACAGCCTCTATTGAGTCTATCAGCTGGTTGGACCGTGCAGATGTAGTCCTGGAGATTAGTCTCCCTGATTGCTCCCCGCTCTGGAACTGGCGGCTCAGCTCCCACACCTTACAAGATACAGGTTTGGTGGAGGAGCTGACGAAGGAGCTAGAAGCGTACTTCCGTGACAATGTCACGGGGGATGTTTCTTTTTCCACAGTGTGGGCAGCGTACAAAGCGTTGTTGCGGGGGGAGATCATTAAGAGAGTTTCTTACCGTAAGCGTCTCAAGCTTCAAAACATTCTAGATTTGCAGCCGCATTATACGCACATGAATTGGCCCATAAAACGGCATCCTCACCGGAGGGCTTCGACCGCCTGCAGAATACCTGACACGCACTAAACAGGCTGTTGCACGAGGATGTTGCTAAAGCAATGGACGAAGCGCAGATACCATGAATCCGCTAACAAGATGGACACACTGCTGGCGCGACAGATCCGTCCTCGACCACCCGCAATGCGTATCTCCTCTCTGAGGGATGCCTCGGGGAGAGCCCTTAGCTCTCCACAGCCCATTAAACGTGCATTTTCAGAGTACTACTCCACCCTATACAACCACTCTCCACTACACTCACCATCCAACGCTTCACATATGGAGGCTATTAATCTCTTTCTCTCTGGCGCAGACCTGCCCAAACTCTTGACAACCCAAGGCGAGGCGCTTGCGAGGGACTTCTCCCTAGAAGAGATATTGGAGACCGTGTCCTCACTTAAACCCAACAAAGCCCCTGGCCCGGATGGCTTTACGGCCCAATATTACAAGGCCTTTTTCCCAAACCTAGGGCCCCACTTAGTCACCTTGTTTAACGCAGTTAAAGCAGGCACTCCCTTCCCGAATGACTCCTTATTGGCCTCTCTAGTAGTCCTCCCTAAACTGGGGAAGAACCTCTCCACTCCCTCTGGATTTTGCCCCATCTCCCTGCTGAACCTGGATGTAAAAATTTATGCGAAACTCCTGGCGACCAGACTCAACCCCCTGTTACCGTCCCTAATGCATCCGGACCAGGTGGGGTTTATACCGGGCCGTCAAACGTATGAAAACACCTGGAGGGCGGCCGGCGCGATATGGCATCTGGAAAAAGAGGGTCACCCTTCTCTGCTCCTCTCGTTGGACGCAGAGAAGGTGTTCAACCGTATAGAGTGCCCTTTCCTCTTCACCCTGTTGGAACATATGTCTATCCCCGCTGTGTTCTGTTCCGCTATCCGGGCTTTGTATACTAACCCTAGGGCCGATGTTTCCATTCCGGGCACGCAGGCGAACCCCTTTTTTATCCATAATGGTACCCGACAGGGATGTCCTCTTTCTCCCCTACTCTTTGCCCTCACCCTAGAACCCCTGTTACAACACATATGCTCCTCACCGGACATTCAGGGCATACTGATTCACGACAGCCCGTTCAAAGTATCTGCTTATGCAGATGAGGTGCTACTTACCCTGACTTCCCCGGAATCCTCTTTGACAGCCACTACCACATTGTTATCTCACTTTTCAGAAGTCTCAGGATATAAGGTGAATTTGGACAAATCTGTACTCCTGCCTTTTCATATCCCCCAGCCCAGACTTAAAGCCTTAGCTACCGAATTTGGGTTCCGCATAGCATCCACCTCATTCTCGTACCTGGGTATCCAACTGCCGAGTACCTATAAAGAATTGTATAGTGTTAACTACCCGCCTTTATATGCTAAACTTCGACGGGAGATGGAGGTGTGGGGCAGGGAAAGCATTTCCTGGCTCGGAAGAGTCCATTGTATTAAAATGAACTTATTACCACGTCTGCTGTACCTGTTCCAGGCGCTTCCGTCTCCCGTCGACCCGAGTGACCTCCGGTTTTTACAATCGAATATTGATGCATTTGTATGGCAGGGAGAGAGGAGGAGAGTGGCTCATTCAACACTATACCGCCCATGTGAAATGGGAGGTTTGGGCCTCCCTAACCTGTTATGGTACTTTCAAGCTGCACAGCTTTCGCAGGTGGTGGCGTTACACTTGCCGCAGCACACTCACCGCTGGGTGGACTTTGAGACAGCATGCTCATTTCCGGAGGACCTCAGTCATTGGCTGTGGCTCCAAAAACATCTCAGACCCTCCGCACCCGTGCCCTGCCCACCGCTGCAGCACTCGGTTGCGTTGTGGGATTCCCTTACCTCCAAAAAGAAGCTCCGCCAACAGCACACCTCGATGCTCCCGCTGTGGAGAAACCCGCAATTTCTACCAGGGAAGTCACCTGAGAGGTTCTCCCGGTTTGTCAGGGGAGGCATCCTTCGGATCCGGGACTTACAAGATCTTAAGGGACTTTACTCCTTTGATTCTTTATCAGCCCGCCTCCAACTGGTACCACAGGATCTCTTCCGTTATATGCAGCTTCATCATTTCGCTTCTACCCCTGAGAACAGGACAGCTAGATCTTCTCCCCTTACCTTCTTTGAGAGACTGTGTTTGTCTGGAGACCTACCCAAGGGCCTCATTTCTCGTCTATATTCACACCTGGCGAGCACGCCCTCATTGCCTACCATCACTTATGTGGCCGCCTGGGAACGGGACTATGGATCATCTCTCAATGGAGACGAATGGCTGGATATAAGGGAGGGTGCTCGGAAAGTCTCCATTTGCACCACGCTTCAGGAACAGGCCCTGAAGACTATGATGAGGTGGTATGTCACTCCTGTGCTTCTTCACAAAGCCAACCCTGCTGTCCCAGACGACTGTTGGAGGGGGTGCGGGGTAGAGGTACCCAAGCCCACATGTGGTGGACTTGCCCCACGATTACGAAATAATGGGACTCTGTGCAGGTTCTACTGGAACAGGTATATGGACCCGGGATACCTAGGGACCCCTGGACCTATCTATTCGCCAACCCAGTGCCGGACCTCTCCCTGCACCGGAACCAACTCCTCTCTAAAATTCTACGGGCAGCAAGAAAGGCAGTGGTCGAGACATGGAGAGCCCCGAGGCTTCCCTCACAGCTTACAGCGGATTATGGAGCACATACAACTAATGGACAAACTGCCCGTCAAAATTCATCATACACTACCGTTGTTTCAGAAGATATGGGACACCTGGGACTCCTTTGGTGCTTAATCGCCCTGTAGGGGTCTTGAGCGTGGAACCTCGGGCGGGGGCATAGCTAAATGCGGTGATTGATACATAGACGTGCAGTGAATCGTATCTTGGTTTGTTCTCATTCTGACTAGTGCCTTTGTTTGTCCTTGTGCGTGGTTTTGTAGTGTCTTCGTGTGATATGTATTCCCCCTCCCTTGTTTGTTTCCAGTTTCTCTGTCCCTTTCCTTTCCTTTCCCTCTTATTGGATCTACTCTGAAAAGTTAAAACATGGGTCATCGCAAGATCCTGACGCTATTATTACTATGCTTGAATATCTGTTTGATCTGCCATGACTTCTTTAAATAAAGTCTTTAAAAAAAAAAAACGTCATCTCTTCCTGGTATTCCCAGACTTTAGAGTTTTTTTTTTTTTCCATTTCTCCCCAAAATCATTCTACTTCTTTATCGGCCTCTCAACTTAAAATTGTTGTAGTAGTTAACGTTGTTATGCCCCCCCCCTGTTTTTTTTTGCATCTTATGAATTTCATATGTAAACAATGCTGTTGATTAACCTGATTTAAATGTTTTAAAAGGGATCATCCTATCTTTTACTCTGGCAGACTATTATGTCATGCTTTCTTTAGTATCCAGTTAACAACATTTCATAGTAAGTGGACCTTACTATTTACTTCAAGGAAAAATAGAGGATCCAGGCACTCCAATTAGTAGCTACAATAAAAGAACCTGAACAGTAATACCTTGGAATACGAGCGTAATTCGTTCCGGAAACGTGCTTGTAATCCAAAGCGCTCTTATATCAAAGCAAATTTCTCTATAAGAAATAATGGAAACTCTGACAATTGGTTCCACAACCATTTATTCATATGAAAATGATTCCAGTAATATAAAATACTGTACAGTATAAAGTAAAACAAATTAACCTGCACATTGCCTTTGAGAAGAATCGTGGCTGGTGGGAGAGGGAGGAAGGTTATTGCGCAGGACGTTTATCACTAACTGGATCACTATCTGTTGGGGAGGGTTTCAGCAGGTCCTGTGTAATGTGTGAAACACCATTTGGCCCTCCCCGTCGAGCCGTCTGAATGCTGGGTTGGACGCAGAGAGGAAAGGTCACACAGACACACTCTGACGGTACACACAAAGCGTACGTACTGCTCGTATTACAAGTAGGGATGAGCTGTTTCGTTCGATCAGTTCGGAGTTCGACTCGAACATTGGCAGTACGAAAGTTCGCGAACTTCGAACTTTTTGGCGTGTTCGGTTCTAGTTCGAAATAAACAAACATTTTGAAAAGTATAAAAAATGCTTAACAAATACTAAAAAATCTAGAAATAAAGAGACTCTTTACTGCAGAATATTGTAAACAACGGTTTATTAGATATTGAATTAAAAAACTACAAAGATTCTCACCTCTAAATGACCTGTGCTCTCAAACGGCGTAAACAACAGGTGTTTAATTAGTGTTTGGAAATAACATGTGCTTCTAATAATTAGTCTGGTCTCATGAATTTGATACATATTTGATACATTACCTGCAGACTGGGTGTGGCCTGCACATGTATGAACAAACACTGTGCTTGTTCTGAATTCTAAAAAGTGTTCATTTCTACTACATGTTCCTCTGATATGCTGTTTAACCCCTTAAGGACCAGGGCTCTGTAAAGCCAATCATTAATGATGTATATGTTACATCATTTGTCATCAAGGGCTTAATAAAATCTTTATCACACTCCTTAGATTTAAACGTAATATTCCAGTATTTGTATGTCATGTACCTCTCCCGAAGGGCCTATGTGAGCATACAATTATTATTGTGTTAGAAATGTCTATCATAAAGCGTACAAGCTGAGTCCCTAGAGTCACTGACTATCCATTGTCGTATATACCTTGCTTTAATAGATATAATAAATTCCCTCATCTAACAGGATAGTAGCCAGTCCCTGTGCATTTTAACCACTTAAGGGTGGCTAGGTGTTGTGTGTGGGTCTCTGATTTATTTATTATTTATAAAAGGATTTTACCAGGAAGGATACATTGAGATTTCTCTTGTTTTCAAGTATGTCCTGGGTTCGAGATGATGGCGATGTTTCTATACATCCTACAATTCCGCCACTTCACGGCCAGGTTATGGGGACCTCCTAGGCACGATATTTGAAGGAATTTTTGGTTTTTATTTTTAACCCTTATTTTATGGAAAACTCAATGTTCCTTTAAAGACGTCTTTTTTTAAACGTTTTGTCCTTGTTTCCTGTCCCCCAGGGCACTACCAGGACCCCCATACACCTTTTATGGCAAATATCTTTCATATATGCCCTCTTGGAGGGCACTCTAAAAATATATCTTTTGAGTCCCATCGACTTGCATTGAGTTCGGTTTGAGTTCGAGTTCGAACTCGAACTTTTGAAATTGTTCGAGTTCGAATGCGAACCGAACACAGGGGTGTTCGGCTCATCCCTAATTACAAGACGTCTCTCATTTATCAAGTAAAAATCTATTAAAATTTGTTGCACTTCTTGCAAAACGCTCTCAAACAAAGTTACTCTCAATCCAAGATGAGGTCAGTGGCTGGTGAGGCAATGGCTAGTATCAGAGCCAGATATACACAGGGTTAAGCAGTCGCAATTTAGGCATTTGATTATCGTTATATTATATAGGAGAATAGAGTTTCACTATTTATAAAGTAAAGTTCGCTTTACAGTTCTAAGAGCATGCACTTACAATACTGACTAATAGAGGGCGCTATTACAACTCTTACTTTAAAATAAAGTTTGCATATAGGTTTTTAGTTCTAAGAGCACGCACTTACAATACTGACTAATAGAGGGCGCTATTACACACATGCTGACTGCTGAGCTCTGCCTGCCCGCTCCCCCCCACGACTGACGAGGACAGTCGCAGGACTGTCCTGCGTCAATCAATCCTTGGGGAGCTCTGCCTCCCATGGGGGGCGTTTGTTTTTATTAAAAAAGAATTGCTTGAGATCAATGGAGCTTTCCCATTGGCTCAAGCTTTCAATTGCTCTCATTGCCTCTGGAGGCACTGCAAAGCTTAGAACCAGGAAGTCAGCATGAGCTACGCAATTACCGTAGCGTTCAGCTGCGCAAATTGTGTAGGCTATGCTGGGTCAGTGCTGCCCCTGCTGTCTGTGTAGTGAATCACACACATAGCAGCCGGCAAACTGAAAGTACAGAAAAAAAGAAACGGAGGACAGAGAAGCACAACGAGGGAGCGTGGAGAGGTGAGTATGAACACTTTTTTCAATAAATAACATTTTATTTACAGATTAACTATACATACATATCATTGCAGCACAATGAGCACATTAATTTACTGGAATGGCAGGGGAGGCCCTGCCTCCCCTGCTACCCCTGATTGCACGTCCCTGGTTCCAAACCATCTGGAGGGCCAAGGTTGCCGACCCTTATTCTAATTGTGCTAAATGAAGCCTCTGCAAAGCATAAGAAAGAAAATTACAGCTCTTTCCCTTTCGACCAACATATTTCCCCAACATATCGTTTAACTCAGGGGTCAAAATTTCCACTAGCCTGCTCGCATTTAGCGAGTGCAATTTAAGTGAGGGCGAGTGGAAATTTCCATTTGTTTATACCTGTGTCTCCCATACACATGCAGCAGTCCTCCGGACCGACAGGATCACCGCTACATAAGGATCTGCTGAGCCTGTGCTGCTTACTTACTCCTTGCATGTTCACTCGCATGCAGGCTGCGTGTGAGTGAGAGACGCCCCGCACCACCATCACTCCGCCAGTCACTGACCGTGTGAGGGTGTTTTAGTGACGTCTCTTCCTCCCCACTCAGTCAGGTCCGCCTCCTCCCATCAGTCACGTGCTCCCACTCACGCACATGTGATGAGGTTCAGGGACCATGCGCTTACTTGTTGGGAGAGGCAGCAGGGCCAGTCCCATTCCCTGGAAGAGGTGTGAATGTAGCTGCTCTGTGCCTGCTTGAAACATTCTGGATCCATTCCTCACACCCCAAGAATAAAAGGTGACATAAAATTAATCTGACCTCGTTGAAAAGCAGTGCTTTTTTTTGCAGGCAGGAAACGTAACACTGGCTTACTGGGAGAAATCCTAGTAGCTGCTCACATGCAGGGCTGCTGGAGCTGTTTTTAAAGTAAAATGATCAATGATTTAACTGTCTGGGGCTGTGATCTGCCATGGATATCTCTGACTTACTCCCACAGCTCCATATTCTCCCCCCCCCAGACCTCACTCTGGCAGTGAGGAGGTCTCTCACAGTTTCCTGCTAAACATGCCTGTTTCAGTAAGGAACACATGCATAGGACACTGTGAACCAGGGAAGCCAGCCACTAAAGGACAGCATGAAGGCAGCCAGCTGTGACCTTCTGGCCACTGCCTCCCCCTGCCCTGCCACAAATGGAGCTCTGCCTCTCTATCTCATTGCTGATTCAATAGGTAGAGGTGAGATACTCAGGGCAGAGACCACTAAACAGTGCCAGGCATTGTGTGTGTGTGTGTGTCTCACTAGCAGAAAAGGAAAATGCATGATGGGGCTGCTACAATGAACTGGAGGCATGGGGGCTGATAAAATTAATAGGGAGAACACAGAGAGCTGCTAATATTAATTGTTGACATGGAAAGCCTCCTACTGGGGGTTTTATAGCTGTAGAGTTCTGTGATACAGTCATGCACACTGCACATTACTGTGCGTTTTATTGCTGCACAGCTCTGTTATACAGTAATGTGCGGTGTGTATGTGTGTATCACAGAGCTGTACAGCAATAAAGCGTACACTCATACACACCACACATTACTGTATAACAGAGCTGTACAGCAATAAAACGCACAGTAATGTGCGTGTGCATGAGTGTTTCACAGAACTCCACAGCTATAAAACTCTCAGTAATGTGTGGTGTGTGGGAGTGTGAGTTTTATTGCTGTACAGCTCTGTGATACGCCCACACAAACCACACATTTAACTGTCAATTCATAAGATAATTTAACAGGGTGTGTTTATGGGCGGAGTTAAGCGCAGGGTAAGAGTTGGGTAGGGCAACTGGTGGCGAGTAACTCCTAAGGCCTGGCTAGTAGCTCGGGACTTGAAATTTTGAGCCCTGGTTTAACTGTTTGATATGTTCGAGGTGAAGCCGCGTGTAGATGGTGCCAGACGAAAAGGGGTTAGTTTCAATCTCAATACTATAAAATTTAAAGCTGCATTTATAATTTAAAGGGGTTATTCACAAAGCACCGAAATGTCGATGCTTTACACTTCAGTGCATTTCGGAGATTCCATTATGTCGAAAGTACGTTGAATTCACTATTCACCAAAGGGTCACTGTAGTTCACCAGAAATGGAGTAGCCGCAGCCTCATGAAAAAGTAGGAGAACATCGCCGAAGAGCACCGAAGACCACCAAATGTGTCGAAGTGGCTTTGGGGGAAATCCAATGAACTGCAAAAAAAAACAAAAAACAGAACTCTCCTATTCTCCTAATAGGTGTTTAAATTAATAAAAAATGTATTAAAATGTGTCTAAATAATAAAAAGGTCCTTTAAAAAATAATACAAATGTCTGTTACAGAACAGAAAAAAACAGCTTTTAAAAAAAAAGGAGAAAAAAATTGTCAAAAAACCCAGAAAACTGGTCTAAAAATAAATAAATAGACTTTTTACTGAAAATGTATAGAATAAAAGTTTTTTTAAAGAAAATTATATTTTTTTACATTGAATCCTATGGGATTTGCCTGTTTAAATCTGTCGAACTGAAACACCAGATTTCAGGTGATTTCGCCGTCAATTCAGTGTAGTCCGACGTTCTCTGAATAGATTAACCATTACTTCACTATGGGGACAATTTCGCTGTTGCCAAAGATCGATGAATTGAGGCGATCTGAGGCGAACTGCATTGTATTTCGCTGTCAATTCACCAGTATTTGGCGAATTGACAGTTTAGCGAAGAGACGAACTGCCACGAAATTGCACCATATGGTGAAATACATTGTTCGGTGGCAACAGGGGCGTAACGACCAGGGGTGCAATGGGTGCCACGGCACCTGGGCCCCTGAGTCTAGGGGGCCTCACAATCGCAGCCAGGGCTGGGGCAGGGGCCTTGCCTAGGCTTTTCCATTGGATGAAGAGGAATTCAGCCCCCTCCCTGGAAATAAATGTTAGGAAAGGTAGCAAGTATAATTTAATAAAATAAATTATGTTAATCATTTTTTATATTTATAGTAATTGTATTTAAATAAATTAAATATTATTTTATACTTATTTGTGAGTTTTGCTTTGGAGCTCTGTGATACGCACCACACATTGCTGTGAGTAATTGCTGTGGAGTTCTTTGACAAATACATAATGAACATTAAATTAAGAATGGAATGGACTGAAGTGGTCATAGAGGACCTGGAAAAAAATGGGACACTGATAGGAGTGGAGATTGTGTATCTGGAGGGGTTCAGTGCATGGTGACGGGGGGCGGGGGTATGTTTTTGCCTAGGGTGGAGGGGGCCTCCATCATGGATTCCTGTACCTGGGCCCTTAGGTCTCAACTTACGCCTCTGGGTGGCAAGTTTGACACTTACAGGGTTATACAGAGAGGTCCAAAATATCGCCGAAATGTAACCGGACACTGAAATTTGGTGTACAGTGACATTTCGGGGCCTTTTGGCTATTCAGAGAGCAGGCAGTTCGCCAAATTTTGGCGAATTGCCTGCACGTACAGTGTCTGTTCGAGGGCAGAGAAATCCCCAATAGAGAAGCGTTGATTCATCAATTATGAGAACACCAAACAGCAGTGAAAAGTTGCCGAAGTGCCCTGCTGTTCGGTGGTTTCATTCGACAGGTTTATTCAGGCGAAATGGTATATATTTTTTAAAATTTAATAACATGGGGTGCAAAGTGGGCGGGGTTTCATCAACTTTGATGCACAATATCTCTGAAACCAAACTGGCACAATCGTTCATTTTTGCAGCACAAACCTGTACAAACGTAGCACAAACAAATGGTCTATTTGTTTTTAAAATTTAACCCTTTCGCTGCTGAGGCTTTTCCCGCCCCTGTGCTGAGGTCATTTTTTACCTGTTTTGCGCATCATGTTTAAACGTGTTTTTAAGGCTTATTTTAGTATATGACACCGACATATTATATATCGTTCTTTCCGTCAGACTCGGTAGATTCATAATATGTCATTATTATATGTATACGTTATGTCATGTCTGTATATTATAACAAAAAATGCAATAAAATATGTATTTTCAATAATTTACAATGTGTAAAGTGTTTTTTTCCACATTTTAACATGCGAGCAATTGCGGTTATATTTTGTATGGGGTGCGCTTGTTAAAAAAATTAGAGATGGTGTCTCGTTACATTTTTTTTTGGGGAAAATGACACTATTTTTAACAAACGCACCGCATACAAAAATCGTTAGTGCAGCATCATTGTTCACATTATAATTGAAATGGGAACAATATTGCTACACTAACAAACCAAAAAAAATAAAAAAAGTGTTTTTTTTTTTTTTTTATTTTTTTTTTTTTTACAAAATTTTTAACTTTCATGTTTGGTATCGTTGGAACGGCCATGCTCTGGTCGATCCAACCATATCAAAATTTAACCCCTAACTGCCACGGATCGGGAGATAGGGAGTTCATTGGAACTCCCTATCTCCACACTTGGTGGCAGTTAGGGGTTAACTGTAGGACTGGCGTCATCGTGCTACGCACGATGACGCCAGTCCTCTGGGGGAGTTCCCGGAAGCTTGGCCGACATCCAAGATGTCGGCCAGCTCCGGGAAAGGATCGCGAACCGGCGCTTTTCAGCGCCGATTCGCGATCCAGCTCCCCAGGGGTTAATGCCAGGCATCATTTGGAAGGGCAGGCTGTGCCTTCCAAATGATGCCTGGGTTAAGCCCCGCAGAGCCACCGATCGGGAGGGAGAGAGGTCCGAAGGACCTCCCCCCCCTCCCTTTCAGGCGCCTCCTCCGCACATGCGGGGGGGGCGCCTGAATTAGGTGTCATCGCGCCCCCGCGATGACACCTAATAATGGCGGCTGCTGGTCCGGATGCCGGGCTGACATCCAGGATGTCAGCCCGCACCGGAGGGGCCAGCGATCGGCCGGAACCCGGCCGAACGCTGACCCCAAAGTGAGGACGTGCTCAGCGCGTCCTCAGCACACCAGCGGGAATGCTGAGGATGCGCTCAGCGCGTCCTTAGCATTCAAGTGGTTAATAACATGCAGTGCAAAGTGGGCGGGGTTTCATCAACTTTAATTCACAATATCTCTGAAACCAAACCGGCAAAAGCGTTAATTTTTGCAGCACAAACCAGCACAAACAAATGGTATATTTGTTTTTAAAATTTAATAACATGGGGTGCAAAGTGGGCGGGACTTGCAGTCACATAATCTAAAATTAAATGTACAATAACTTCAAAACCAAACCGGCACAAACGTTGGTTTTTGCAGCACAAACCAGCACAAACAAATGGTATATTTTTATTCAGTTTTTACAAACATGGGGTGCCAACTTCACACAGCTCTCGTCTGCCTGATGTTTTAGCAACAAGATTGTTTTATCCCATAGGCTTCAATGTTAAAAATATTCCCGTTTTTACTTCAATATCTAATAAACCGTTTATTATATTTTATTCTGCAGTAAAGAGTCTCTTTATTTATAGATTTTTTAGGATATTTTAGGCATTTTTGGCAAATTTCTTTTCCGTTTCTTTTTAAATCATTTGTTCTTTTTTCTGTAAGGGACCTTTTTATTATCGTTCATAGGACCTTATGAGCAAATTTCAGACATTTTCGTTCAGTAGTTTTTTTCAAACAGCGTTTCAATTTTTTAAACTTTCAAGTGTACTGCTTTTTGTTTTTTTTTACTCCATTCGTCAGCTTGTCGGCTTTTTCCGGCAGCTGCTCTGCACTGTGATCTGCTGCTAGTCAACTTTTTCCGGCGTGTTCGGCTTGTTTTTTGCGGCAGTCTCTGTGGGTTTTCGGTGAGTGTTCGGCGGGTTTGCGGCGGGTTTTCCCTGCACTACGGGGACCCTGTGGTGAATGCTGAATACACCGCAGGGTGGCAAACTGTAATTCCCCAAAGTGCAGGGCAGTGCTGGGAACGAGAGTAACCCTGTTAGTGAATAACCCCTTAAATGTTAATAGTAATTTACTCTGGAAATATTAAACCTGTCACCTCTACTTTTAAAGTTTGTTTTTCGTGTGTTTTTAAAATGTATATCACGTTTCTTTTTATAGAAATCCCAACGTTTTGGAAGGATTATGAAATCAAAGAAATACCGAAAACATCTTGTTTATACGGAGCCATTCCAGAAATCTATGCTCAGGCTGGCAATATTCCTGTAATTTACACAGGCGTTTCCCGGAGGCACCTTCGGTGGAGATTTGTATATTTGTGGAAGGACTTTAGAACCATTAATTACTGATAAAAGCCCTACTTATCTAATTACCCCCAAAACACCAGCACGATCTCTTACAAGAAAAATGTCTTTCTAAGCTGTTTTGATAAAGTGATGGCAAGGAGTTGACACATCCTAATCAGAAACCACACAGAACAGTAATGAGAACTTCGGAAGAAAGTATCTCCCTGTTTATACAATGTGAAGGCTGGTTTGATGGGCTCCAGTGATATATTCCGAAACGAGCACACGAGCAGCTTTACTCTTTTAAGATGACACATTTCAAATACCGTAGAAATCTAAAGAGCGGCAGCATGGTTTGTATCAATTACATTAGGAGATACAGTAAATGTCACGCTTTAATACTTTATATTACCAAATTAGTCCCAGTGTCAGTTGTTATCTTGAAGCGGTTAGTTGCCAAGCGAGGCATATTTCTTTCAAGGGCTTATTGTTATACATTGAAATAAGGCAGACTTAACAACAATGTTTGAGGAACTACAGGCTTAAGAAGGAAGTGGCACGGCACAAGGCTCGCTTTGTGTGACCAAATATAGGCACATAGAGCACATTACAACAAGCGATCGACTAACCCCCCCCTAAAAATAATACAATTTTCACTTTCAGCCTCATTTCAACTGTTTTTTTTGTCCATACAGGATTTCTATATTTTGAAAAAAACACGCGGCTAGTCAAGTACTAAAAGTTTAAAAGATATTTAAGGGGTTATTCAATAAGCGCTGAACTTGCGGTGCACTTTCGTGGCAGTTTGTCTATTCAGAGAGCTGTCACTACGCCAAATACTGGCGAATTGACAGCGACATACATTGCAGATTGCCACACAGAAGTAATGGTTAATCTATTCAGAGAATGCTGAACAGCACCGAAATGTCACTGATATGCCCTGATTTTCAATGGTTCAGCTCAACAGGTTTAAACAAACAAATCCCATAGGTTTTGATGTAAAAAAAATGATTGTTTTTATTTTATTTTTATTCAATTGTTTATTCTTTTCAATTGCCGCAAAAAGCCTTTTTATTTTTAGGATTTCTTTTCGTATTTTTGGGGTATTTTTATGGATTTTTTATGCAAAATTTAGGATTCCCAATTTTTTTAAAAGAGTTTTTCTATTTTTTACCAGACCATTTTATTATCATTTATAGGATCTTGTTTATTATTTCCACACATGCATTTTTTATTGTTTTAAAAGCCTTTTAAAGAATAGCAGAGTTCTGTTTCTTTCGGCGGTATCCGGCGGCGGCGTTCGGCGGGCTGAACGGTGACATTCGGCGGTTCACGTTCTGCACACTTCGGGGACCCTGTGGTGAACACTGAATTTGCCTCAGGAGCAGCGAACTGAAATCGTCGAAGCACACTGGAGTGCACCGACTGAGAAAGCACCAAAATTGCTTTCTAAAAGAGTTCACAAAGAGGCGACTTGATGGTGAATCACAATGGAAAAGCACATTTTCAAATTCAACCTTTTTTTTTCCTTACCAAATCTCCAAATTCACCTCTCGTGCTTATTTATTTTTATTAAAACAAAACCAGTTTATTTGAATGCCATAGATCAGGGGTCAGCAACCTTGACCCTCCATATGGTTTGGAACGACATCTCCCATGATGCACATCCACTCATTAGGCTGTCAGAGGCTCATGGGAAATGTAGTTCTAAACTATCTGGAGGGCCAAGGTTGTTGACCTCTTCCATAGAGCTATTAAGTGTATCTGCAGTTTAGACTAATTCACAGAGGTGTATGTGTTGAGTGTTCTAAATTCTGGGCGAATTATTATGGTCTTTCCAGTACCGAGTGACCTACCTACACTATTTAAGTTTCAAGACAAAGAGTATGGGTTTGAACGATGACTGTCACGGCTATTCAGAGGGAGATGAAAACCTTGAGAATTGCCAGGAGAATGAACAATGTAGACCAAATAGCTAATTTGGAAAGTGAGATAAATGGGCGAATTTTTCTGGTTTGACTATTTTGACCTACAGGGTTATTCAAAGAGATCCGAATTGCTGTCGAAAGGTAACCGAACGCTGAAAATCAATGTTCGGTTACGTTTCCTGGCCGTTCGGCTATCCAGAGAGCAGGCAGTTCACCAAATGTTGGCGAATTGCCTGCACATACGGTGCCTGTTCGGTGTCTGTTCGAGGCCAGTGAAATCCCCATAGAGAAGCAATACTTCATCTATTCAGAGAACAAAAACCAGCAGGGAAAAGTTTCCGAATTGCCCTGCCATTCGGTGGTTTCATTCGACAGGTTTATTCAGGCGAATCGCATAGGCTTCAATGTTAAAAATATTCCCATTTTTGCAAACGCATTGCGTTGCGTGCACCCAACACTACCCAATTAAAAATTAATAGTTTAAGACACCGATCTTTCAAAAGGGGTAGTCAGAAGTTAAATGTTTTCTGGTCTGCATTATAATTACCACATTTTATTTTTCTTTTGTATTGCTTGCAAACATGATCTGTGATATGTCAATTGTTGTTCTCATTTTTATTTTACCTCTAATAAACTTTTAATTTGAAAAATAAATAAAAATAAATAAAAATATTCCCGTTTTAATTCATATCTAATAAACCGTTGATTCTAATCTTCTGCAGTAAAAAGTCTCATTTATAGATTTTTAGGATCTTTTAAGCATTTTTCGAGATTTTTTTGCAAAAACATTGTTTCCGTTTCTTTTTATTTTTTTTTAAACGTTTCTTCTTTTTTCTTTAACAGCCCTTTTTATTATCATTCATTAGACCTTATGTGTAAATTTCAGACATTTTCGTTCTGTAGTTTATTTGCAAAAAGCGTTTCACTTTTCAAACATTCAAGCGTACTGTTTTTTTTTTTCACTCCATTCGTCTGCGGTTTTGGGTTTTTCCGGCGGCTGCTCTGCGCTCTGATTGGCTCCTACTCGGGTTTCTCTGGCGTGTTCGGCGGGGTTACTCCAGATGTTTTTGCGGGTTTTGCGGTGAGTTTTCGGTGGGTTTGCGGCGGCTTTCCCCTGCACTATGATGGCCCTGTGGTGCTTGCTGAATACACCGCAGGGTCAACGAAATGGGATCGCCAAATTGCACCGAATTGAAGAGAACAAAAAGTTACCGAACGTGCGGTGGCTTTTCAATTCTCCAGTCATTCTCAAGGTTTTCACCTCTTTCTGAATAGCCCTGAGTATCTCTGCATACAAGCAGCTAGCTGGTTATTGCTCAACAAAAAAAGGGCTTTCTAAGTGTAAGTTTGCAAACTATAAATGTATCTTGGGTGGTGGGTACACACGTTAATGCATGCTCTACAGACAGTAGATCTCCTAAACGATTTCACTTACCATCAGTCTTGCGTCATAATTTTATCTTCTGATGTATTTTCAGAGGCTACATTAGAACACTTATCCCATCCCCGATATCCCACAGAACAATTGTTCCCAACCCTGGTTCCTAAGTTCCCCTAACAGGCCAGGTTTTAAGGATTCCCTCGGGGAAACGCATACTGAATCCTGCAATCACTGAGCAGCAAATCATATCCCCCTGTGCTGCGCTTCACATATCTGCAAACCTGGGCTGTTAGCGGTATTTGAGGACCGCAGTGGGGATCCACTGTGTTAAGTGATTGTGCTTGAGCTAAATTACTTAACATCAGGGTCTGAATGATGTTATTCTTTTTAGAATAACGTCAGACGCAGATGGAGAGGGAGCTGGTTGGTCTAGGTCGTTCTTGATCTGCTTAAGCCATATTAGCATCTCCCATACAAAGTACAATAGCCTGATGCTATGGTGTTAAAAAAAGAGCAAATCACTCGAGCCGTTCTGCTGAACACCTCGAGCGCTGTGCTTTTGCAGCAACTTCGGAATAGGGCCCCTTGTTTTTTCTCACATTCAGTGTAGAACATGGTTATGTAGAATATCAACAAAAAATATTATTAAAATTACTAATTATTTTGAAACTACATCTCCTATGATTGTCACATATCCAGTCGCCGGCGCCTCAGATAAAACAAATCCGGCGCTGGTGTATTCCTACATTCCTAAATCCACCCCTCCATACCTTGAGCTCTGTTGTTCCTAGCCTGGAAGAGGTGCAGGTGCTCCTTTTCAAGTCTGCATCTCCCTATAAAGAAGCAAAGCAACCACAATGCTTTGCTTTTGCATTGACTGCTTGCCTACCTGTCTGTTCATTTCTGTTAGGGATGCCCATGGCTGAAAAATTTGTTTTGTTTTGTTTCGTTACGTTTTTAAATAATTTTGTTTTAGGAAATTCATAACTAATTTTGTTTCGTATTTCGTTTTGTTTTAAAATTTCAATATCAATAGTTGATATCAAATTGATAGTTCATTTCAATTCCATAGTTGATATCAATTATTCAAATTTTCTTTTATGATGATGACACAGTGTAAAACGAAATAAATTTGTTATATACCATTTTGTTTCGTTTTAAATTCGTATCCTATCAATTTGTTATTAAGAAGTACTTCCGGACTACGAATTATCAAATTTCGTTCCAAATTCTGAATTTTTCCGAAATGAATGCACATCTCTAATTTCTGTTCCTGACGTCCAAGCCTCAATAAGCCTCCTGAGATTATTGAACTTTCTATTGACTCACGGTTACCGAACTCCTGCTTTGAACTATCGCTGAGACCCTCTATTTGATCTATCTGTTACCGAACCTCTGCATATATTACTGGACTTTGTCTTTAATACATAAATAAGAATATAAGGAGTCTCACTGTAAGACAAATGAAAAAAACATAGGGCAGAACTGCATATATAAATGATACAGAAACCCCTGCTCATATAACATGCTCACAGGATATTAATCACCAAATAGGATGCAGGTTGCATCCTACATCCTGCATCCTATATGCAGGGTTATTCAAAGAGAATCAAAAAGTCACCGCACGTTCAGTGACTTTTCGTTCTCTTCAATTCGGTGCGATTTGGCGAGCCTGATTATTGTTTGCCTTGGAATGAAGTGGAGCCCATTGCATCCCTACCATGTGCTGGTAATTCATGGGATTGGAAAGGAGCTGCACATGAAACGCGGAGGGACACTGGAAACTATTTGTTCCAAGCTTCTCGCTGCACACCACCATCTCCACTGTGGGATGAGAGGTATGTTTGGGATTTTTTGAGATGGCAATCAAACAATGTTAAGTGATTTTACAAAAGATAAAACACTTAAAGGGATACTCTAGGCAACTCTAAGCTATTTTAGGTGGTCATGATGCCCGGAGTATCCCGCCCTCAGTCTCCCCTCCCGCCGCTCGGAAGTTCAGCTGAAAAAGCTGAAAACAGCTGAGAGAGGCGGAGGAGTTTACTCCGCCCTCCCAGCTGTCAGTCAGCAGAGCAGGAATCATATTTCCCGCTTCTGCCGACTTTTGCCGAGTAGGAGACGTCATCGCGCTTTCAGCGCGATGACGTCTCCAACTCACCGCAGAAGCTGGCGGCTCCCTCTGAGGGTTAGTGTTGCGTGCATCCTCTTGCGCGCAACACTAATCCTCAGAGGGAGCCGGGAGGAAGCCTGCCGATTGGCTGGCTTATGTGAGAGGCACGCATGCGCGCTTCTCATGTAAACCAGAAGCCAAGAAGCATCAAGAAGGACGGGAGCGGAAGAGGAGGGAGGTGAGTATATATAAAAAAAAAGACGCCGCTGGAAAGAAGTGGATTTTAGGGTAAGTATTACAGTTACAAAAAAATAAATAAAAACTAAAGATTTATTAAGGGAATAGGGATAGGTTAGGATAAAAAAACGGGGGGGGGGGTGATTTTTTGAGTAGACTGTCCCTTTAACACCAGGGTCTGGGAGTCAGTTTGTCTGTGGGAAATATCATCTACAGACGAGACAAATGAGCTGCCATGAAATAATGTGTTCTTCTAGTTCCAGGCGCAAATTAACACCTCCTATACAAGGTAGGACTTTAATTTGCAGTAGGAAGGCGCTATGTCCGAGCCAAAAGGAAAGCAAAGCAAAGCTTGTGGCAAGAGCAGAATAGTTTGTCCGTCTACATAATGGCTCCAGGGGATACCTTAATGGCAAGAATGGAATATGGCCCTGTTGTTTCCTGTGTCACCATACCGAAGATCCTGCATTATATTTGACATCTACAATGCTCCTTAATAACTGATTATCATCTTGGCCGTGTTAAAAGTTTTTTTGTGTGTTCCATTTGCCGGTACTAGCTGTCTACAAGCGACAGACCGCACAGATACAAAAATTTCCTATGTCTGTCAGCTGTTGCTATTCCTAATAATCCCGCTCTACAAATGAGATTTATGATGTGAAGTTAAATTAACTTCTTTTAACTGTGTTATACGTTTCAAACTGTGTGCTGCACATTTCATTTCATTTTATTACTACCTTTCACATATGTCAATGAAACAAATGCTGATTTTCTCTGCTCACTATACAATGCTTAGATGCTATATGGGGGAATTGCATGAGGTCTACACACTTATCTTTTGCCTCCTCTCAATATATTTGCAAGGAAACGAAAGGAAAGCATGACTTTTTTTTCTTCCGATGGTTTTGTGTGAAACGGCAATTTTGCATGTACAGTACACAAACATACGTACGTCTCGTGCGACATGCCGTGGATTCCTCTGTACCCTGAGAGGGATGAGCATTGCTGCTGCTTATATTATTGGAAGGTAGAAAATGCTGGTCACATTACCATGAGCATAGCCAGTAATCAGCTTGCGGTGTGAATCACTTTTTCAAGCGCAATATGCTTCCTATAGCACTACCTAAGCAACTTCTCCTGGCACTTCATTAATCAGGCGCCGGCAGGAGGACACCAGGTGGGGCAACCAAGTTGTAGGGAGGGCAGCGACTCTCCAGTCTCCACCTTATTCAAATCCCATATCTGGCTGAAATGCTGCTGTTGTTCTTGATGGCTCCATATTCAAATTTGCATATTTGGGGTTATTGAGTTCAAGATGCTTTCATCCGTAGAATTTGTAGAGTTATGCCACTTTGTGGCTAGCTTTTACAGTGAGTGACCATCTTTTAAATAGAGTGACCAGCTATAAATGTAGAAACTCGTCAATAAAAGTCATGCAGACAAACCAGTCCGGGAAAGAAGATGGGTATTGTCCCGTCTAGTCTAAACCAATGGATGGTATCAGGATAGCTCGATGTGTCTTCAATGGTGGTCGAGCCATGCTACGAGGAAGACCGTTGATGATGGCGACTGACACGTGGTTGTCTTTTTATTAAGGGGCTTATTTATGTCAGGGGTAATAATGGGGACCATTTGAACTTTGCTCCTGAAGCAGTCAGGTGAACCTAATGAAATGTGTCAGGCTATCCTGATACCTTTCATGGATTTGGACTAGACTAAACCATACCCATTGTCTTTCTTTGACTGGTTTGTCTACATAACTTATTTATGTGCTTCTTCCTTTCATATTTTTGTGAGTGCAATAAATCATTTATTTCAACAGATCATTTGGCAGTCTGCACTATTAATGGTTTTGTTTCTGTTTTCTTCATTATGTGTGGCTAATAACTCATCCATCCGAACTACTGGATTCTGTATCATTGAATTTTCTGCTGTAGCAAAGGGTGAGGAATTTGCTTTAATAATGATTTTGCTTGGATAAACAAGTATATTTATGTTAAGTAAATAATTGGATATATCTAAACAAGTAGTGTTATACGGATTAAAAGCATATAGAGAAATGATTGAATATTGGGCCTAAAACCAGTATTATAATCACAGGGTTCTTTTATAAGTTGTTTGAGCCTCGTGTTAAACCCTATAAAGGTAACATTTTATTTTTCAAAGCACTGACAGTCCAAGATTAACACTTGATTTATAATTTCCACTGAAATGTACGGTTTTCTGTGCTTCAAAATGATTTCTTCCAAACATGCTGAATTATAATTGGCGTGGATTTTATTATCTATTCATAATGATAGCTGAGGGCATGGTAGGAAAGAAAAGGGATTGTAGGCTTTCCGCTCAGCAATTAATTCTATTATTAAATGCTAAAAAAAATAAGTGCCTGCCAGCTGTAGCTTTATAATGTTTTCCCAGAAATAACAATGAAAAAGCAGTCAATTTTTATACTAACCAACAGAGAGAGTCTTGTACTTTACACATCTACAGCAACAAATGCAGCTTTACAAGCAGTGACGGACAAAGCGAAGACAGAAATTGCGTAATTATACATTTGGACATTGTTTTTTTTCTGTTTGTATTATTTCTTCCTTTTTTTTTTTAACTTAAAATGAAGAAAACTAGAACCATTTTATTTTTCTTTTGATATTAAAAGGATGGCATGATTTACAATTAATTTAGCATTCTACTTAACTGACATGTTCAAAGCATCTTCTTGGCCTAGTCTACAAGCCTTGGGTAATCTTATCCAAAGCATTGGTAAAGCTACCAAATCCATAGATTTTATTGGCTCTGGTTAGGTTTACAAAAGCATGGTTTACAGGGACACTAGTAAATGGTCACAATGACTTGAATTTCCTTCTTCTTTCCCTGATTCAGCCACCTGAGCAGGGAGGGATTAGCCCCACCCACAAAGCTCACATCAGGGAGGACTGATCAAGCATCCTGGTTAAAGGTTACATAGTTACATAGTTACATAGTTATATAGGCTGAAAAAAGACATGCGTCCATCGGGTTCAGCCTCTCCCACATAACCTACTGCTGTTGATCCAAAAGAAGGCAAAAAACCCAGTCTGAATGCTTGCCAATATGCAACATACTGGGAAAAAATTCCTTCTTGACCCCAGAATGGCGTCAGATTTCTCCTTGGATCAAGAAGCTTTTACCCACATATTAAATATTATAACCCTTAATATTCTGTGTCTGCAGGAAGTCATCCAGTCGTTTTTTAAAAGTCTGTACAGACTCTGACCCAACCACCTCAACAGGCAGAGAATTCCACAGCTTTATTGTTCTCACCGTAAAATAACCCTTCCTATGCTTTAAGCTAAATTTTCTTTCTTCCAGTCTAAATGGATGACCCCTTGTCCTATGTATAGTCCTGTTAATGAATAGGTTATCAGACAATGGTTGATAATGGCCCCGTATATATTTATATAAGGTTATCAGATCCCCTCTAAGGCGCCTTTTCTCTAAACTAAACAGGTTTAAGCTTGTTAGTCTTCCTCATAACTTAACCCTTCCATCCCCCTTATTAATTTAGTTGCCCGTCTCTGCACTTTTTCTAGCGATATAATATCTTTTTTAAGACAGGTGCCCAAAATTGCACAGCATATTCAAGGTGCGGCCTGACCATTGATTTATACAGAGGCAAAATTATGTTTTCATCCCGTGAGTGAACTCCCCTTTTAATGCATGCCAGTACTTTGCTGGCCTTGGCCTTTGCTGTTTGACATTGCACATTGTTACTTAGTTTGAAGTCTATGATTATTCCCAAATCCTTCTCCTGCTTGGATTTCCCTAACTCCGTACCATTTAGGGTATACATTGCTTGTGTGTTCTTCACTCCAAAGTGCATAACTTTACATTTATCTAGATTAAATTTCATCTGCCATTTAAGTGCCCAGTCCCCCAATCTATCTAAATCCCTCTGCAGCGAAGTAACATCCTGCTCACATTGTATTTCTTTTCCTAGCTTTGTGTCATCTGCAAACACTGATACATGGCTTTCAATGCCTATCTCAAGGTCATTTATAAATAAATTGAATAGTATTGGTCCTATAACAGACCCCTGAGGGACACCACTTACCACTGGTGTCCATCTTGAAAATGTACCATTTATGACCACTCTCTGTACCCTATCTTTTATCCAGTTTTCTATCCAAGAACAAGTATTTTCATCTAGACCATTTTTTCTTAATTTAATAGTAACCTTTTGTGTGGAACTGTGTCGAAAGCTTTGGCAAAATCTAAGTAAATCACATCCACTGCGACCCCCTGATCTATACTTCTACTTACTTCCTCATAGAACGTAATTAGGTTAGTCTGACATGATCTGTGTTTCATGAAACCATGCTGATTTTTGCCAATTACATTATACCTCCCAATAAATTCCTGAATACTATCCCTTAGTAACCCCTCAAATACTTTCCCAGCCACAGATGTTAAGCTCACAGGTCTATAATCCCAGGCACAAATTTTAAACCTTTCTTAAATATAGGGACCACGTCAGCTTTTCTCCAATCCTCTGGTACTATTCCTGAAAGAAAAGAATCTTGAAAGATTAAGAACAAAGGTTTACATATTTCAACACATAGCTCTCTTAGTACTCGCGAGTGAATTCCATCTGCCCCTGGGGCTTTATTAACATTCACATTGTTTAATTTGTGTAAAACCTTGTCCTGAGTCAACCAGTCACTTTGTATTAGTAAGTTTTTATTAATGAATTTCATGTCTCCTGTTATAGGTTTCTCTTTGATAAATACTGAAGAAAAATAATCATTTAAAATTTCTGCCTTATCCTGATCTTCAGTTAACAATAACCCTGACTCAGATTTTAGTGAACCTACATTTTCACTCTTAGGTTTTTTGGAATTTATATACCTAAAGAATCTTTTAGGGTTGGTCTTGCTCTCTTTGGCTATTTCTTTTTCATTTTCTAGTTTAGCCCATCTAATCGCATTTTTACATGCTTTATTGGCTGCCCTATATGCTTTATAGGATGCCTCAGATTTATCAAATTTAAAAGCTTTAAATGCCTTCTTTTTATTTTTCATTTCTTAGTTACCTTCCTACTAAGCCACATTGGTTTCAGTCTGTTTCTTTTATATTTATTAACCAGTGGAATATATTGTGACGTGTACTTTTCTAGTGTTAGTTTAAAGATATTCCACTTATCCTCAGTGTTTTTCCCGTGAAAGAGTTTCTGCCAGTCAATGACATTGAGAGCTTCCTTTATTTTAATAAAGTTGGCCTTTTTAAAATTATATATTTTAGCATGCCCCTTATGAATGTGTTTTTTTGAGTTTATTTCAAAAGTCACCATGTTATGGTCGCTGTTTCCCAATTGTTCTTTTACATTAATATTGAGAAAAGATCCACATTATTTGTTATAACCAGGTCCAGACAGTTATCCTCTCTAGTTGGTGTTTCTACCAGTTGTGACATGAAGGTATCATTTAAAATGTTCAGGAACCGGATTCCCTTTGCTGAATTACTAGTCCCACTATCCCAATTAATGTCTGGGTAATTAAAATCTCCAATAATTAAAGTGCTACCATGATGTGCAGCCTTCCTAATTTGCTCTAACAGTTGTTCTTCCTCATCATTATCTATATTAGGTGGTTTATAGCATATGCCAACCAATAGTTGACTTCCCTGTTTATTCCCCAACAAAATATTTACCCATAACGATTCCACATTTCCCTCATCACTTTCCAGTTGTGTAATATTAGGCTTTAAATCCTGATTTACATATAAACACACTCCACCCCCTTTCTTATGTTTCCTATCCTTTCTAAACAATGTATAGCCATTTAAGTTTACAGCCCAGTCATGCGTTTCGTCCCACCACGTTTCTGTTATTCCTATAATGTAGTATTGCTTAGTGTGTGCTATTACCTCTAGTTCCCCCATCTTGTTATTAAGGCTCCTTGCATTAGCAAGCATACATTTAATGTTGTCTCTACCCACACATGCTGAATGCGACTTTACATTACATGCCTCCACTGTTCTTACATTACCCATCCCCCCGACTCCACCCCCCTTAGTCTGAACTGAAACCCTTCCGCTATCTGCTCTGTCTCCATTTTGTAAGATACTGTATCCCTCCCCCCCTTCCACTAGTTTAAAGTCTCCTCCAACCTTTTAACCATCCTCTCCCCTAGCACAGCAGACCCTCTTCCATTCAGGTGCAATCTATCACAACTATACAGATTGTACCCCAGTGCAAAATGAGCCCAGTGCTCTAAAAACCCAAAGCCCTCCTTCCTGCACCAAGCTTTAAGCCACGCATTGACCTCCCTAATCTCCGCTGCCTTTCCACTGTAGCACGTGGCACAGGTAGGATCTCAGAAAATACTACCTGGAGGACCTCTTCTTCAGTTTACTTCCTAATTCCCTGAAATCATTCTTCAGGTCCTTCCATCTTCCGCTTACTTTGTCATTGGTACCAATATGGACCATGACAGCTGGGTCATCTCCAGCCCCTCCCAATAATCTATCAACTCTGTCAACCACATGCCTAACACGGGCACCCGGCAGACAGCAAACTGTCCGGTTAAGGCGATCAGCGCGACAGATTACCCTGTCTACTCTCTTAATAATAGAGTCCCCTACCACCACAACCTGTCTAGGCTTACTTGCCCTCTTTATCCCTCCTTACTTGGTGGGCTGATCCCCCGGCTGTTAGAGTGAGCAGCCTCCAGTACTGCTACACCTGAGCTGCTGCACCCAACATCTTCGCTCAAGGGGGCAAATCTGTTGGTGTGCGCAAGATCAGGACTAGCCAACCTTTTCCTCTTCCCTCCCCCCCTGCTACCACGTGTCACTGACACCCAGCTACCAACCTGTTCCCCGGTTAACTCCACTCCTCCCACACCCCTAGATTCCTCAACTATACTTTGCTCCGTGAGAAGCAGGCTCCTTTCAAGATTGTCAATCTGCCTCAGCGTTACGATTTGTCCTTCCAGATCTCGAATACGAGCTTCCAGAAGAGCTACACGTTCACACTTGCTACAGAGATATGGACCCTGGAAGGATTCCTCCAGACATGCATACATGCAGCAGGATGTGCACTGGGTCAAACCTTCAAGCTTGCTAACACTCATACCCAAAACAAGACAACAAATATATAAACAATTGATACCTGTTATTTAAACTCCTGTTTTTAACTCCACTTGAAAATAGCCCACTTGAAAGTAGACCACCTCAAACCCTTGTGAGCAAGCTCAGTGAGTTGCCCCTGAGATTATGTAGCCATACAAGTGAAATCACCTGACAGGCTACACGCCCCCAATTAACAAGTCACCAGCCACCCAGGGAAAAAAAACAACCAAAAAGCACAACAGAAAAAAAAAAAAACAGCAGAAAAAAAAAACCAAAAAGAGAAATTAAATTGACAAATAAACCAGAGGTTTCTCTCCCTCTAAAGATACAAACCAGACCAGTACAGGTAGAATTCCTGTTTTTAACTCCACTTGAAAGTAGACCACCTCAAACCCTTGTGAGCAAGCTCAGTGAGTTGCCCCTGAGATTATGTAGCCATACAAGTGAAATCACCTGACAGGCTACACGCCCCCAATTAACAAGTCACCAGCCACCCAGGGAAAAAAACAACCAAAAAGCACAGTTCATTCACGCTAGTTCATTCTTGCCTCTAGCCAATGGCTCTCAGTGAATTCACGCTGAGAGTCAATGGATTGACCAGACACTCACACAAATATCCAGTTGCAGCCAATGTGTAATGGTAGCTGTATTGCTTACCCAAGAGTAGCGGAGTTGGGATCTTTGAGGACAGAAGTATCTGCTTGAATAATACAAAAGGTTTATAATCTACAGACTGTAACAAGGAGACACAAGGACTAACTGAATTGTCTCTAAACTCTGAAGGTTTCGAGAGCAACAGATTACCTAGGACACACTCAGAAACAGCAGACGTGGAATGACAGTCCGTGAAGTACTCAAGGTGCAGGACAGTCAGAGATGCAGAAATAACATAAAACAGAAATAAACAATAGTTTGTTATCGTGGTCTTAGCAAAACCATAAACATAAGTAGTAACCTGGGTAAAGGGAACCCCGGAGGGTTGCAAACGATACCCCTAAACGTGAAGGGATAGAACCCCAAACAGCAAGTGATCAACCCAGCAACCAGCAGGGGTTAAATCACTAAAACAAGTAATACAGGATAATAAACACGATAGAGAGAGAGTAGTCTAAGCCAAGCCGGGTCAATTAACAGGAGAAGGGATCTCATACAAGCAGGGTCGTCAACAGTAAAGTCAAATAGATAGTAGCAGTGCATGAAATAACTCCAGAACAGGGCGATGAGGCCATTCCTAGAGCCCTGTTTTAAAGACTGTGGCTCCTGGTAACCACACCTGACCCCGCCCCCTCAGATGCCGATCTGCCAGTAGCAAGTGCTGGCACCTGACCAGCCAGCGGTCCCCCTTCTTGCCCAGACCCCCCAGGGGGCACAGCGGGGGCTGAGGATGTAACACAATGACGGCGACTAGGAAAGGAGGCGGGCTGTATGAGTGCTGGAAAGCTCTGGGGCATGCTACGCCGCCATGTGGTGTTTAGACCCACCTGCCGTGTGGACAGCCTAGTCCCCTCCACAGCGTAAAGGGACTAAGACCTCCATTAAAAGGATGGTTACACAATTCACATAAAAAAATTATGTTCTACTTTGATAGCGTGTAATCACCTATGACCGTATAGATGATTGAGGCCACTTCATTTTTTCTTCTTTCTCCTTAAGAGCAACTTATTGTACTGTATGCTGCTACAAATAGATATAAAATAAATGAAATATAGCTTATAATGTCTTACAAAAATAAGTCATTGTATTGAATTGACTTTCAAAATATTGTTTGTGTTGAATGAAATTTAGGACATTAGTTCCTGTGATTTTATTAACAGATACAATGTTATCAATGACAAAATACCAAGAGCATTGACAGCTCTGATGATCTGAAGGTAACTGAGAGCTGGTCTTTCTTGGCGCTCCATGGGTGCAGAATATTACGGAAGTACGAAGACCTTGTATACATTTCATATAAATTACTTTGCTATGACCCTCCATGATGGGTGAACTGCTTCTAAGTTTTCAAGATACTGTGCTTTTCTGTTATCAAAGAAGCCACATAACATAACCCCTTCTCCCGTTCAGGTTCCTCCTGCCCACTTTCCTACCTCTGCCTTCCCCGGGTCCTATTCCTTCCTTGAGAAAACATCATGTAGTTGCCATTATTTTCCAATAAATCTGCTGTTTATGGACACTGAGTACCTGGGCTGTATTGTGGGAGCTGGCCTCTCCAGGGCTAGATGCACCTACTCTACATATTGCTTTGGAAGGTAATGTAGTGCTGTGGTTAATTCTTTATTGTGGCAGTACCTATTTTTGGCCACCGGAGGGAGACAAGCGCAATGTGAGACACTGAATGTTACATTGGGACTACATTTCCCGGCATGCTTTGGGAACGGACACAGGAAGTGGGTGGGGCAGAGAGACTTACATCCTGAGCCTCGTGGAGAGAGCTGGCAGAGCGCGCCAGGGAGTGAGAGAGACAAGACACAGTGCTGCAGAGAGTAACAGTGACCAGGCCGGAGCGCAAGTGCGGCCTAACAGAGGAACAGATCGGGTTATCAGTTATTCCCGAAGAAGACCCAGTGATCCACCAGATTACCAAAGCGGCTAGAAAGGAAGCGGAGGACCCGAGTGAGGAGTACCGCAGATCGATCGGACCGGGAGAGCAGGCGGTAAGCTGGACAAGTCGAGGCCGGTGCAGAAAGCCAGACAGCGGATCCAGAAGCAAGTAACCCCAGTCAATATCGAGCGGAGAGACGTCCTGGGTCAGCGGAGCCTCGAGTATCTGGCGGATGGGTGAGAGGCCTTCCAGGCCGTTGTAAAACTCAAGTAAAGCACGCTGCTGTTTGTTTCCAAAACCCACAGGGCCCCAACTTGACTAGTCGAAGACATCTCTTAAGCAATTCACTGGCCAGTTGAATATAGTACCCGGGTACCGCAACACACACACACACTTACATTCCGGGACTTGACCTGTGCAGGACTCACTCCCCAATCACAAGAAGGGGTTAAAGATACGTTTTTCATTATTCTTTTCCGCTGCGAGTTTCCCCGAATTACGAAGCACTGTATTTCTTTTCCGCTGCGCGCTTCCCCGAAATACGAAGAATCGTATTTATTTTCCGCTGCGCGTTTCTCGAATTCCGAAACCTTGTATTTCTTTTCCTCTGCGCGTTTCCCGCATTACGAAGTACTGTAAATATATCTACGAACACTGTGTTATTCATTATATGCCATTTATTCTAGTAAACTATATAATTTATAAAATCCACAACGGTGCTGGAGTATATTTATTCCCTAGTGCGGGGAGACTGACCCGAGGTTTGATTTCAGCGGCTCCTCCGGGAGTGAGCGCTACACGTGGGGGCTCGTTTCTGGGATCCAGTCTCTGGAAAAACCGCATCTAAAGGGTTAAATATGGATCCAGACACTGTTGCCGAATGGTGTGAGGAGCACAGTAGTCAGAATGTTGTATAGTCATGGATATTCCCGCAGACACTTGGGCCGAAGATCAGATTCGCCAGGCCGTGGCTGCGCTGACACCAGATCATCGGGGTTAATCCTGGACATTAAAGAGAACCCAGATACCTCTCACACGTATGTTCTTTTTGAGTGGAGAAAGTGGTTCCAGTGTGTTTTCAGGGCGCGAGCGTGAAGCTGACCGATGAGGTGGAAGTCCAACTGATTCAGCCAAGTGCGCCACGTGGCGAATCCGCAAGTGTTCCCGCGCCCAGTCCGTTGGCCATGATCGGGCCTGAATTTATAGTGGCTATTGGAGATTTGCTGGCTAAGTGTCAGAGAACAAGCCCTCCGCACACTAACTTCGGTTATCGACGGTTGAGAAATTTTACAGGAAACGTACCAACTCCGGCGGGAGAAGAAACCTTTGAAGAATGGGTGGAACAGCGATGCAGGCTCTGGATGAGGGACGTCCCTGAAGCCCAGAAAAAGCAAAGGATCACCGAGAGCTTAAAGGGACCTGCGTCAGAAGCGGTGAGAAACCTAAAACTGAGTAAGAAAGACTGCACTGCTTTAGATTATTTAAACGTTCTGGAGGAAGTTTTTGGGCGAACAGAAAAGGCCGCAGAGCTTGTATATCAGTATGAACACACCTACCAGCGGAAAGGTGAGAGAATGACCGAATACATGAGGCGCTTAGATAAGATTCTGCACCAGATACTCCTCAAGAAAGGGGCCGAACCGGCCGAAGTGGATAAGATCCGAATAAAACAAATCCTGAGGGGCTCTCAACCTCTAGATCCAGTGATGCTGCAGCTGAGAAGCAGAGCAGGTAATCAAGAACTGAAGTACCTGGAACTGATCCGAGCTGTCAGAGAGGAAGAGGCTTTACTGGAAGAAAAATCCTTCAGGCGAGGAGAAAGAGCTTACGCGCAACCTGTGAGGCATAACGACTGTTTGCAGCCTGAAAGCGACTCGTTAGATACCTACGGATCCGACGTGGACGAGCAAGAGCATCTGATCGCCTTTAAATCCAAAGAGAGGGCTGTCAAAGATTTAAACCTCTCCGAACATGGTGAGTTGCACAAAACTGTTAAGAAAGTACAAGAAGCTCAAGCTGAATTGCAACAGGCGCACGCGAACTGTGCCGAGTATTGTTGAAGGTGACAGAGATGCAGGCAGAAATGCAGAAGTTCCTTACAGGCATGCAGACAACCGGAGTTGCTGTGGCGTCTAGCCAAGGTCCTTCAACGAATCACAGCGGGTGAATGCGCCTCCGTCTTCAAAGAAGAGATGTTTCAGTTGTGGAGAAATGGGCCATTTCCGCGCACAATGCAAAAGCCAGAAGCCTGAGGGAAATAGAGTAGAGGAGTTGTTGAAAGCCTTGGAAGGACTGTTATCTACCTCACCGGCGGGAAACGCCGAGGCACAAGTGAAGGAGCAACCTAGGTGCCCGAAGGTTGAAACCCGCTCCAAAAATCAAGCCAGGACTAAGAGGGCGAGAGGGCCCAAAGTCCGGCCAACTGCTGAGCCTGCCAGGACTGAAAGAGTCACTCCTTAGCATCCGGACCTACGTCATGGGGAAGCAATGCACACCCAAAACCTACACGGGCCAAGAAGAAGGCCAGGGTACAAAAAACTGGGTCTAAGTGTCCTGGTGCCACCACCAAGTTTCCTGACCAGCTGATAGGTCCTTCTCCTATTGTGCCAATCCAAGTGGAGGGAGTCTACACGAAAGCCCTGTTGGATTCAGGGGCTCAAGTGACATTGATCTACCGAGACTTCTACGAGAAACACTTGAAGCACATTCCTCTGCAGAAATTGAAGGACCTGGAAATCTGGGGTATGGAGCGGAGAAACTCCCCTATGACGGGTATCTACAGGTGAAGTTGGAGATCGGATCCGAAGTCATCGGACAGTCCGGAGGTTGTGATGCATTGGCCATTGTGTGTCCTCGGCCTTCAGGGGCAAACAGGAGTTCCATGATAGTGGGGACGAATACTGATTTGGTGCGACGTCTCCTGACACCTATCGTATTGGAAGAAGGTTCTACTCAAGGAGTACACCAATGTTACGTCCAGTCTATCAGAGGATGGTCGAAGAACAGAAGGCACCTGCCGAAGTGGGGCGCCTATGGAGATTAGAAGGAACAGAGAAGGTTCTGCAAGCAGGAGAAGTAGCAAGCTTCCGGGCTTCAGTCAAGTTGAACGGATCGCCACCAGGTCCCTATGTGGTACTGGAAACCGATTTTAATCATGGGAGTGAAGCCGGAGTCGAAGTAATTCCTGAAATAATCTCCACTAAAGCTTTGAAAAGAACACGAGGAAGAGTCTCAGTCAGCGTGTGCAATGTGTCTGATTCTCCAGTAGTCCTTAAAGCACGAATGCCTATCGGGCAAGTAGCGTCTGCTACGCCTCTCTCTCCTACCGATTTAGGAGGGGGAGTGGATAAAGAGATTCCAGATGAAAGATTCTACCCCAAGGACGCTCCCATTTCACCTGAATGGAAGAAACGTCTTCAGTCTCAAGTTCTAAAGTGGAGAGAATTGTTCTCGAAAGATGAGTTCGACGTAGGCCTAGCTAAAAGTACTGAGCACCGCATTCGATTACAAGAAGACAAGCCGTTTCGTGAAAGGTCAAGACGAGTTCCGCTGGGAGACTTGGATGATCTGCGAGAACAGCTGAATGAACTGCAAAGAACCAAGGTGATCCAAGAGTCCAGGAGTCCATATGCATCTCCAATAGTGATGGTCCGGAAGAAGAATGGTTCTGTCCGCCTATGCATAGACTATCGCACGCTGAATCGGAGAACCATCCCAGACCAATATGCTACTCCTCGGATAGAAGATGCCTTACAGTGTTTGTCTGGAGCAAAATGGTTTAGTGTACTAGACCTGCGAAGTGGGTATCACCAGATACCAATGCATCCTGAAGACAAAGAGAAGACTGCGTTCATCTGTCCACTGGGGTTCTTTGAATTCAACAGAATGCCTCAAGGCCTTACGGGGGCTCCAGCCACGTTCCAACGGTTAATGGAGAAGACAGTCGGGGACATGAATCTGATCGAAGTATTAGTGTACCTGGATGACATAATTGTGTTCGGGAAGACTCTGGAAGAACATGAGCAACGTTTGGAGAAGGTCTTGAAGAGGCTCCATGAAGAGGGATTGAAACTGTCTCTGGAGAAATGTCAATTCTGCCTACCGTCTGTTACGTATTTGGGACATGTGGTCTCAGCAGAAGGTGTTTCAACAGATCCTCGGAAGTTGGAGGCCGTAGCTTCTTGGCCTAGACCCCGAAACGTCACTGAACTTAGATCTTTCTTGGGGTTCTGTTCCTATTATCGAAGATTTGTAGGAGGATTCGCAAAAATAGCTCAACCACTGAACAAACTCCTACAGAAGGAAAGCACAGAGGAAGGCTGCAAGGCCTCTGACCGAAACCCGTCAGCTCCAGGACCAAGGAAAGCTCGAGAGTCCATACAGGGCGAATGGACTAGTCAATGTGAAGGTGCTTTCTTGAAGCTGAAGGAGAGTCTAACTCAAGCTCCTGTTTTTGGCCTACGCGGACCCTCACAAGCCGTATGAGTTACATGTGGATGCCAGCAGAGAAGGTCTAGGAGGAGTCCTGTATCAAGAGTATGGTGGATTGCTGAGGCCTGTAGCGTACGTGAGCCGGAGCCTTACGCCTTCAGAGAAGAACTACCCTACCCACAAGTTGGAGTTCCTAGCCTTAAAGTGGGCAGTGGTAGACAAGTTAAAAGACTATCTGTATGGAGCTGAGTTTGTGATAAAGACGGATAACAATCCTCTTACCTATATTCTTACTACTGCGAAACTGGACGCAACGGGACATCGGTGGCTGGCCGCTCTGTCAGGGTTTCGGTTCAGCCTGAAATATCGCCCTGGGGTGAATAATCGAGATGCTGATGCTTATCGAGAAGACCCTACACTGCAGAATGGACCAGTTAACTCCAGACGGGGTACAAGCTTTGTGTCAAGGAGCAGAGCGCCGGGTCAAGGGAGGGATTGAAGCGGAGGCCATAGGAGTCATGGCTGCGGCTGTTCCTGAGTTCTACTGCAACCCTACGCAACTGAGGGATGAAATTCTACCTACCTTTTCAAAACAGGACCTGAAAGCTGATCAGGCCAGAGACCCTTTAATTGCATTGACCATAAAGGCCCTAACTGCGATCCAGCGTGAAATTCTGCTGACCAATTCCCCAGATGGAGCCAGATTGGTCTACAAAGAGTGGGAACGGTTGAAGATGTTGGATGGAGTGGTCTACCGAAGGGGCCCCTCAACCAATGCTGAAGAGACCCAACAGTTATTCCTTCCCACTAAACATAGAGAGAGAGTGTGCTGCGATCACTACATGATGAGCATGGACATTTGGGCGCTGAAAGGACTTTTAATCTGGTGCGAGACAGGTTCTATTGGCCTTGCATGAGAGCTGAAGTGGAAAGTTATTGCCATTCATGTCTGAGGTGTATTCAGAGGAAGACCCTACCGACCCGAACCGCTCCAATGAGCCATCTGCAGAGTCAGGGACCCATGGATTTGTGTGCATGTGCATGACTTCCTGTGCTTAGAGCGGATGCTAGTGGGCAAGGGAATATTCTAGTAGTGACTGATCACTTCACACGTTACGCCCAAGCCTTTTCCACGAAAGACCAACGCGCTCCGACAGTAGCAAAGGTTCTGATGGAGAAGTTCTTTGTTCACTACGGCCTACCAAGGAGAATACACTCTGATCAGGGCAGAGACTTTGAAAGCCGACTTGTTGGGCAATTGTTGGAACTGTTGGGAATCCAAAAGACCCGAACTACACCATATCACCCTCAAGGGGATGCTCAGCCTGAAAGGTTTAATCGCACGCTGCTAAATATGCTGGGAACATTGTCAAAACAGAGAAGCAGAGTTGGAGTCGTCACATAGCTACTCTGGTGCATGCATATAACAGTACGGAGAGTGACGCCACTGGATACTCACCGTACCGTCTTATGTTCGGAAGAGAAGCTCGACTGCCGGTTGATTTGGCGTTTGGGTTATCTCTAGACCAGACGTCGGTAGCTTCCCATAGAAATTACGTGGATAGACTTCGAAAGAATCTGACCTCTGCGTTTGAACAGGCCCGTTTGACCTCAGGAACAGGGAGCAAAGGAACAAAAGGAACTATGACGTAAAAGTTCGGATACAGGATCTGCAACCCGGTGATAGGGTTTTGTTGAAGAACTTGGGTGCTGCTGCGAGGCAAAAGTTGGCGGATAGATGGAGTTCTCAAGTCTACATTGTCTGCAAGCAACTGCCGGGCCTGCCGGTGTATCAAATCCGGCCTGATGGAAAGGCTGGGCCTCTCAAGAACTGGCACCGGAATCACTTGTTACCTTTGAGAGAGGCTGTGAGGATGCCAGTTGGGGAATAACTTCCTCTGCCGAATCCGCCTGCTCCACGTTTGCCTCCCGTTACTCGGTCTCAACAGACCCAGGTTGTCGAAGAGAGCGAAAGGGACAGTGAGGAAGAGAGTTTTTGTCTGGACTGGATGCACTCACCGGAACCTGAAGAGGTTATCGCGGTTCCTGAACGGTGGGAGAATAATTTGAGGCCTGAAGCTCCTGAATTTCAGTTGGAAGTTCCTGAGACTGTTGCAATCCCTGTAGTTCCTGAGGCTGAATCTTATGACTACAGTTCTATGCCTTCACTGGAGGGATCATACTCCGAAGAGGTGTCTGCTCCAGTGGTAGAAAGAAGGACTGAGCCAGCGCCTATAGTACTTCCACCTGAAGAACTGATTGAGCCAGAACCAAAACGCTCTGTTCGACCGCCCCAGCGACTCACCTACGACTCACCAGGACATAGCACTGAAGAGGCCGTCACCACAGTGCGAAGGTTGCCCGAAGTGTCTGCTATGTTAGCTGAGGTAGCACCAAAGCATGAGTCAACTTGAGGAAGTGTATCTAACCCACTGTATGCTTGCTGCTGAGCCTGTATATGTTGCCTAAACTGTGTTGAAATGTAATGTAACTGTTGCACCTCCTTGGAGAGACCCAAGAGTTCTAGGAGGGGGAGAGTGTAGCGCTGTGTTTAATTCTTTATTGTGGCAGTACCTATTTTTGGCCACCGGAGAGGAGACAAGCGCAATGTGAGACACTGAATATTACATTGGGACTACATTTCCGGCATGCTTTGGGAACGGACACAGGAAGTGGGTGGGGCAGAGAGACTTACATCCTGAGCCTCGTGGAGAGCGCTGGCAGAGCGCGCCAGGGAGTGAGAGAGACAAGACACAGTGCTGCAGAGAGTAACAGTGACCAGGCCGGAGCACAAGTGCGGCCTAACAGGGAACAGATCGGGTTATCAGTTATTCCCGAAGAAGACCCAGTGATCCACCAGATTACCCAAGCGGCTAGAAAGGAAGCGGAGGACCCCGAGTGAGGAGTACCGCAGATCGATCGGACGGGAGAGCAGGCGGTAAGCTGGACAAGTCGAGGCCGGTGCAGAAAGCCAGACAGCGGATCCAGAAGCAAGTAATCCCAGTCAATATCGAGCGGAGAGACGTCCTGGGTCAGCGGAGCCTCAAGTATCTGGCGGATGGGTGAGAGGCCTTCCAGGCCGTTGTAAAACTCAAGTAAAGCTCGCTGCTGTTTGTTTCCAAAACCCACAGGGCCCCAACTTGACTAGTCGAAGACATCTCTTAAGCAATTCACTGGCCAGTTGAATATAGTACCCGGGTACCGCAACACACACACACACTTACATTCCGGGACTTAACCTGTGCAGGACTCACTCCCCAATCACAAGAAGGGTTAAAAGATACGTTTTTCATTATTCTTTTCCGCTGCGCGTTTCCCCGAATTACGAAGCACGTATTTCTTTTCCGTTGCGCGCTTCCCCAAAATACGAAGAATCGTATTTATTTTCCGCTGCGCGTTTCTCGAATTACGTTGCGGGGAGACTGACCCGAGGTTTGATTTCAGCGGCTCCTCCGGGAGTGAGCGCTACAGTAATAAGCAAGATCTACTCTGCTTCTGTGCTGTTCTATCTCATAAACATGTTTGGTTATTTGACTATTCTGGTGATAATTGTAGAACTGTTTGATTTTTGCATGCCATTGCATGGTTGTGCAGACGCCGGAACTTGACATCTGATAGTATTTAAAGGGACACTACCACTTACATAAACTGTCGTCTGTACTTTACAAACAAAACCAGTTTATAGAACACATGCTGTTTTTTTTTTTCTTTGCATGTAAAAAAGGAAAAATAAATTTAGGTTTATGTCTTCTGTTTCATTTTCTGGAGTTTGCCCATGATGCAACATTTACCAAAAACTAATTTGTAAGTTTTATGTTACAGCTGTGCTTTAGCTTCTACAGTGCTTAACAGTCAGTGGGGTGGAGGAGTGAATATTTAGATAAGACTGCAGGGGGTGTATTGTGCTGCCTATGCTACCCGAGATAAGAGATGGTCGCTGAATAATGAGATGGTACCGACTGGGTGGAGTAGAGGTAACATCACTGCTCTGCATGGAGAGAGCCTGTGGAATCATGGGTTCGATCCCGACGAGCACCTCTCCAGTAAGTGTCCTTGGGCAAGACACCTAATGGTACATACTTGCCATCCAGGACATACTTGAAAACGAGAGAAATCTCAATGTATCCTTCCTGGTAAAATCCTTTCCAAAAAAAAAAAAAGGAATAAGAAAAGGAGCTTAAAAGACTTCTTGTCTACCCATTGGTGATGTCCTTTGAATACATCCCACACAATACAATGCTGTGAGTCTGTTTCCATGACTACAGACCATTTCAATTAATTCTTTTGGGGTGCCCCAAGGTTCAGTACTGGGCCCTCTTCTTTTTTCAATCTACATAGCCTCTCTAGGCAAACTGATCAGCTCCTTTGGATTCCAGTACTACCTATACACTGATAACACTCAAATATACCTCGTCACCCCTGATCTCTCTCCTTCTTTCCTGGATCAAGTCACGGACAGTCTCTCTACTGCCTCAAATTGGATGTCGTCCCTCTTCCTTAAACTGAATCTTGCCAAAACTGAAATTCTGCTTGTTCCTCCCTCCATGAAAAACCCAATGCCAAATATCTCTCTATGAGTAAATGGAACGCTCATTAGCCCGACGCCTCAAACTCGCTGCCTTGCTGTCACTTTTGATTCTGAACTAATGTTCTCTCTGTACATCCAGACAGTGACAAAATCAAGTTCAAAAGCAATCAAAATTACTATCAACTCATGAACATTGCCCGTGTCCACCCCTTTCTGACACAAGACACCGAAAGGTGCTGGTTCATGTGCTTCATTTCACGTTTTGATTACTGCAACTTGCTCCTCATTGGCCTCCCAAAGCCCGCATTGCCCCTTTGTAATCTGTAATGAATGCAGGCGCCAGAGTTATTTTTCTCACCAAACGCATCTCACGTACCTCCCTCCTCTGCCGGTCCCTCCATTGGCTTCCTGTACGTTTCAGGATACAGTGCTCAAATTGCTCATTGACTTGACCCCCTCTTACATGTCTGTGTTATTCTGCAAGCACATCCTGTCTAGAAAACTGTCACGGTGGGTCAGGGGATGGGGCGCCTGGCAGCAGCTTCCTCGCTGCTCGCTGGCCAGGCGCCGAATGTAAACGCTTCCGGGTGCGCTCACGTGGGACGCCGAGGGGCGGGGCCTGGCGTTATGACGCGGACCCGCCGGGTTTAAAACCCAGTATCACCATTACACCGGTGCCCTGACGTGGTATTCACCTCCCGCAGAGCTCTTGTGTATTTGGCTATCTCCTGTGTATGACCCTTGGCATTGGCAAACGAATCCTCCTGTGTATACCTTTGGCATTGGCAAACGAATCCTCCTGTGTATGACCCTTGGCATTGGCAAACGAATCCTCCTGTGTATAACCTTTGGCATTGGCAAACGAATCCTCCTGTGTATGACCCTTGGCATTGGCAAACGAACCCTCCTGTGTATGACCCTTGCATTGGCAAACGAACCCTCCTGTGTATGACCCTTGGCATTGGCAAACGAACCCTCCTGTGTATGACCCTTGGCATTGGCAAACGAACCCTCCTGTGTATGACTCTTGGCATTGGCAAACGAACCCTCCTGTGTATAACCCCTGGTATTGGCATTTACTCTGCTCTAGGTTCTGCCTTAACGTTGGTACCGAGGTCAGTCTATGTGGCACCCTAAGCACGCATCAGATTACCTCTGCTATTACTAAAGTCCTAGGGAGGACTTGTGATCTGTTCTGTACCCCTGTCTGGTGTTTCCCTTTCTTTATCTGTTACCTGCTTCATTGTCTATATAGCTTTGCCGACCATTCAAGGATCGGAAGAGTAGAAAGGGAGCTACATAAAGAGATCAATATCTTGGTAGTCAGAAGGATTCGTGACAATACTCTATTCCATACCTCTGTCTGGTGTTACCCCTTGTTTATCTATTGTCTGGTTAATTGTCTTCCTAGTTTTGCCGACCATTCAAGGATCGGAAGGGTAGAGAGCGGTCTGCGTAAAGGGACCACACTTTTGGTAATCAGAGGGATCCGTGACATTACGTCAGGGCCAATGGATCCCGCAGACCTCTCTAACCAGCTGGCACGTATCGCAGCCAGACAAGAGGAACAGGACCATAGGATGGACCAGATTTCTCTCGCTCTGCAAACCCTGTTAAATCGGTCCAATACAGGTACCACAAACCCTCCAGATCCAGTGTTACCTAGGGTCAGTTCCGTCCCCCCTGAAGGACATAGGCTTAGTATGAAGGCACCCCTACGCTATGATGGTACACCAAGCCTATGTCGGGGGTTTTTGACTCAACTCGAGATCTTGTTTGAGAACAATCCAGGTTCTTGTATGTCTGATAAAGCCAAAGTAGGATACCTGATTAATCATTTAACAGAAAAAGCTTTATTGTGGGCTACGCCGTTGTGGGAAAATAAGAAACCCATCATTTATGACTATGAGGGTTTTACCTCTGAGTTAAGACGTACCTTTGATCCCTCTAGAAGGGCTACCAATGCGGGTAGGTCCTTGTTTCACATCAAACAAGGTAATAAGAGGGTCGCCGATTATGCCATAGAGTTTAAAACTTTGACTTCTGAGGTACTTTGGCCGAACGACGTTTTAACCTTAGCCTTTACCGAAGGCTTGAACGAGGCTTTTATGTTTGAGCTGGCTCCCTTAAAATTACCAGAAAGTCTCGACCACCTGATAGATTTCTGTATAGCCATGGACGATCAAATCAGGGAAAGGAGACACCCCAGAGATAGACCCAGAAGGGTCTTGCCTCCTTTACCCTCGTTACCCAGACACACCAGTACGTCAGGTGGTTCGGAGAATGTGAAAACAGATTTGCCAGTCGTTGAACCCATGCAAATAGGGAAGACAGGTATTTCAGAAGCAGAAAGAGCGCACAGAAGAGAAAAGGGGCTCTGCTTCTATTGTGCAGGGGCAGATCACTTCCGCCTTCAATGTCCTCAGAGACCCAGGGTTAGCAGGGCTGAACATAGCAAAGTAGGATTCAGAACAGGAAACACCCAGGTTATCGGTTCTCTGTATGCCTCCTTTGTGGATAATGAAAAAAAAAATCCAGGATTCTGTTACCGATCTCCCTAACCTGGGAGGGGGTTCACCTCAAGACTGAGGCGTTCTTAGACTCTGGGGCCTCAGGCAATTTTATGGATAAGAATTTTGCTGCCAAAAACCTCCTACCTCTGGTTCTCAAGGAAAGACCTCTAATGGTGGAGGCCATAGATGGTAAACCCCTGTCATGTCCACATATCACTCACGACACAGTCGATGTATGTATGAAAACAGGAGTTTTGCACCAGGAAATTATAAGATTTCAAATTATTGAATCACCCTCATGTCCTGTCGTTCTTGGGTTTCCATGGCTAACAGAGCACAACCCAGTTGTCGATTGGGTCCAGAGAGACATAAAATGTTGGGGTCAGAGTTGTCAGTCTAAGTGCCTAGGCAGAGTTAATGTGATTGGTAGCCTCAATATTGCCACAGCCCCTCCTTTGTCCACAGAGGTTCCTGAATGTTACTTGGCATTAAAGGAGGTGTTCTCTAAAGCCAGGACTGAGGTCCTACCACCACATCGTCCATATGACTGTGCCATTGATTTACTCCCTGGTACGATGCCTCCTAGGGGTCACGTATACCCTTTATCACAAAGAGAGAACGACATTATGGAGGAATACATAAGGGAGAATCTGGAACGAGGATTCATTAGACGGTCCTCCTCTCCAGCAGGAGCAGGTTTCTTTTTTGTTTCCAAGAAAGAGGGAGATCTGCGACCTTGCATCGACTATAGGGGTTTGAATAGGATCACTATAAGAAATGCATATCCCATACCTCTCATAACAGAATTGTTCGACCGATTAAAAGGGGCTCGTGTCTATACGAAGCTTGATTTACGCGGAGCGTACAACCTGGTCAGGGTTAAAAAGGGAGACGAATGGAAAACGGCTTTTAATACACGTAGCGGGCATTATGAATACCTGGTGATGCCTTTTGGGTTGTGTAATGCGCCAGCCGTCTTCCAGGACCTTATAAACGACACTCTAAGGGAATTTCTGCAAGAATTCGTCATAGTATATCTGGATGATATCCTGATATACTCTCCTGATGTGGACACTCATCATGTCCACGTGAAACAAGTGTTGAAAAAACTATTGAAGGCTGGATTGTACTGTAAGCTAGAAAAATGTCTATTCGACATAGTAACTGTGCAATTCCTTGGTTATATAATAACTCCTGGGGGTTTTCAAATGGATCCTAAGAAGCTCTCAGCTATTCTTGACTGGCCTCTACCCCAAGGACTTAAAGCCATTCAGAGGTTTCTGGGGTTTACGAACTATTACCGAAGGTTCATTAAAGATTTTTCGGCCTTGGTGGCCCCCTCACGGCTATGACAAAGAAAGGGGTGGGAAATCAGAAATGGACACCTCAAGCCACTCAAGCCTTTGAGGCACTAAAGCAAGCTTTTACTACTGCCCCTGTTCTCCGACATCCAGATCCGGCTCTGCCTTTCCAAGTAGAAGTTGACGCTTCCGAACTAGGTCTTGGTGCAGTCTTGTCCCAAAGGGAGGCTCCTGACAAACCCTTGCATCCATGCGGCTTCTATTCTCGGAAGTTGTCCCCGGCAGAGAAGAACTATGACATTGGAAATAGAGAATTGTTAGCAGTCATCGCGGCCTTGGCCGAATGGAGATACTTATTAGAGGGGTCTAAGGACCCCATCGTTATCATAACCGACCATAAGAATCTCACGTACATTGGAGATGCCAAACGTTTAAATTCCAGACAAGCGAGATGGTCATTGTTTCTTTCAAGTTTTAATTACGTGCTTACCTATAGACCTGGGTCCAGAAACATTAAAGCAGACGCATTGTCGAGACAGTATGAGTCTTATGAACATAATATCCAAGATCAGCATCCCATTGTACCCCAGGAAAGGATTATAGCCGCTACCACGATTAGTGTCTCGTCTCCTCTAATGAAAAGGTTGCAGACCGTCCAGGGCGCAGCTCCTGGGGGAAAACCTCCTGCGAGACTCTTTGTACCTGAGAACGAAAGAGAGGAAGTACTTAACATCTATCATGATAATAAAACTTCCGGGCATATGGGTATCACCAAGACTGTGTCTAGTATCAGTAAACTCCTCTGGTGGCCCACGTTGCGCCGAGATGTCAAAGATTACATTGCCGTGTGCGAAGTGTGCACAAAGCAGAAAAGTCCCAAAACAGCACCCATTGGCTTACTCCAGCCTTTGCCGATCCCCGAACGACCCTGGTCACATGTAGCCATGGATTTTATAGTAGAGTTACCTGAGTCAAGAGGGAATACAGTGATACTTACGATCATAGATCGATTTTCCAAGATGGGTCACTATGTTCCTCTTCGGAAACTACCTTCGGCAGCTGAACTGGTGCCCATATTCATTGCCAACGTGGTCCGCATACACGGTGTCCCTCTGGAGATTGTCTCTGATAGGGGGACCCAATTCATCTCCGGATTCTGGAGAGGGTTTTGTAAGAACGTAGGGATAGACCTCTCTTTCTCTTCGGCTTATCACCCCCAGACCAACGGAGCAGCAGAACGAGCAAACCAAAATATAGAGAAATATCTCAGGTGCTTTATCTCAGAACAACAAGATAACTGGTCAGACCTGCTACCATGGGCAGAATATGCTTTAAACAGCGCAGTGAGTGAATCCACAGGACATTCTCCTTTCTTCGCTGTTTATGGTTTTGATCCTCCCGTGCTCCCCGCCACGTTTCCTGATACCACGATTCCTGCTTTAGATGAGCAACTGGCCTCATTGAAAGAGACTTGGGGAGAGTGAGACGGGCACTGGAGGAGAGTAGTGCCATCCAGAAGACTAAGGCCGACAGACACAGGAGGCAGGCACCCGTGTATCAAGTTGGGGACAGGGTTTGGCTGTCTTCACGTAACATCAAGCTCTTAGTGCCTTCCATGAAGTTGGCTCCTAGGTATATCGGTCCCTATAAGATTCTACGGCGACTCAACCCTGTCTCCTATGCTTTGGCGTTACCCCCCCATTTTAAGATACACAATGTATTCCATGTAAACCTTTTGAAGCCGTTGTTATGTAACCGGTACACCAAAGTCCATGCTCCACCGCCTCCTGTCTCTGTGGAGGGCGAGGAGGAGTTCGAGGTTAAGGCCATTCTGGGTGCCAGGATGTCTAGGGGGTCTTTGCAGTACTTGGTCGATTGGGTGGGTTACGGTCCGGAGGATCGTTCTTGGGTACCGGCTGCGGAAGTCCATGCTCCTAGGCTAGTGAGGGCCTTCTATTTGGCGCACCCCCGTGCCCCTGGGGGTCGTCCAGTGGCCGCCCCTGGAGGGGGGGGTTCTGTCACGGTGGGTCAGGGGATGGGGCGCCTGGCAGCAGCTTCCTCGCTGCTCGCTGGCCAGGCGCCGAATGTAAACGCTTCCGGGTGCGCTCACGTGGGACGCCGAGGGGCGGGGCCTGGCGTTATGACGCGGACCCGCCGGGTTTAAAACCCAGTATCACCATTACACCGGTGCCCTGACGTGGTATTCACCTCCCGCAGAGCTCTTGTGTATTTGGCTATCTCCTGTGTATGACCCTTGGCATTGGCAAACGAATCCTCCTGTGTATAACCTTTGGCATTGGCAAACGAATCCTCCTGTGTATGACCCTTGGCATTGGCAAACGAATCCTCCTGTGTATAACCTTTGGCATTGGCAAACGAATCCTCCTGTGTATGACCCTTGGCATTGGCAAACGAACCCTCCTGTGTATGACCCTTGGCATTGGCAAACGAACCCTCCTGTGTATGACCCTTGGCATTGGCAAACGAACCCTCCTGTGTATGACCCTTGCATTGGCAAACGAACCCTCCTGTGTATGACCCTTGGCATTGGCAAACGAACCCTCCTGTGTATGACCCTTGGCATTGGCAACGAACCCTCCTGTGTATGACTCTTGGCATTGGCAAACGAACCCTCCTGTGTATAACCCCTGGTATTGGCATTTACTCTGCTCTAGGTTCTGCCCTTAACGTTGGTACCGAGGTCAGTCTATGTGGCACCCTAAGCACGCATCAGATTACCTCTGCTATTACTAAAGTCCTAGGGAGGACTTGTGATCTGTTCTGTACCCCTGTCTGGTGTTTCCCTTTCTTTATCTGTTACCTGCTTCATTGTCTATATAGCTTTGCCGACCATTCAAGGATCGGAAGAGTAGAAAGGGAGCTACATAAAGAGATCAATATCTTGGTAGTCAGAAGGATTCGTGACAATACTCTATTCCATACCTCTGTCTGGTGTTACCCCTTGTTTATCTATTGTCTGGTTAATTGTCTTCCTAGTTTTGCCGACCATTCAAGGATCGGAAGGGTAGAGAGCGGTCTGCGTAAAGGGACCACACTTTTGGTAATCAGAGGGATCCGTGACAAAAACTCTGTCAGAGGTCGACCTATTCCTGTACTCTGTCTACACCCGCGCTGCCAACTCTCACCCCAAGACTTCTCAAGTAGTGATGAGCCGAACACCCCAGTGTTCGGTTCGCATTTGAACAATTTCAAAAGTTCGAGTTCGAACTCGAACACGAACCGAACTCAATGCAAGTCAATGGGACTCGAAAGTTCGAATTTTAGAGTGCCCTCCAAGAGGGCATATATGCAAGATATTTGCCATAAAAGGTGTATGGGGGTCCGGGTAGTGCCCTGGGGACAGGAAACAAGGACAAAACGTTAAAAAAAAAAGTTTTTAAAGGGAGAGTGAGTTTTCCGTGAAATAAAGGTTAAGAATAAAAATGAAAAATTCCTTCAAATATTGTGCCTAGGAGGTCCCCATAACCTGCCCGTGAAGTGGTGGATTTGTAGGATGTATAGAAACATTTTTTTTTTAAAAATGACGGTAAATGGTTTTCCTTTAGTCTATTTATAAACAACTGCTTGGGGCGACAGCCTGTATGAAAAGAAGAGACATTTTAGGACACGCGGAACAAGTTTAGTGATTTTTTGGCTAAATCATGGTGAAACTTATGCAGGCTTTGGATGAAAGTAACAATAGGTGCTTTAAAATTGGGCCTTTAGTGTCGGCAACAGTGCCGTCACACCGTAACCCCTCTGTGGTATTGTGGAAGAGTGCAGGGTTGGACCCTGCGGTCCAATATTAAAATGATATGAATCTGGTAATATAGGCGTCAGTGGCAGTGCACCCAAATATTGTGCCTTTGGTGGCAGCAAGTGCCTTCACACCGTAACCCCTCTGTGGTATTGTGGAAGAGTGCAGGGTTGGACCCTGTGGTCCAATATTAAAATGATATGAATCTGGTACAGGCAATAGTGCACCCAAATATTGTGTCTTTGGTGGCAGAAAGTGTCCTTCACACCGTAAGTAACCCCTCTGTGGTATTGTGGAAGAGTGCGGGGTTGGACCCTGAGGTGAAATATTAAAATTATATGAATCTGGTACAAGTGTCAGTGCACCCAAATATTGTGCCTTTGGTGGCAGCAAGTGCCTTCACACCGTAACCCCTTTGTGGTATTGTAGAAGAGTGCAGTGGTGGAGGTTTTGGGAATGCAGAAGAGATCCCCGATCTATTCAGTTGCGTCAGCATCAGGGGATTGATAGCTGCTGATCCAGGACTGATTCATTTTTATAAATGTCAGCCGGTCTACAGAGTCAGTGGACAGACGCACTCTTTTGTCTGTGACAAAAACTCCAGCGGCACTGAACGTCCTTTCAGAAAGCACGCTGGATGAAGGGCAACCTAGTAGCTGCATAGCATATTGGCTAAGTTCTGGCCAGTGATCCAATCTCAACACCCAGTAAGTGTAAGGTACCAGCGTGACAGGTAAGATTCCGAACCCAGGATGCAGTGACACACGGAGACCAGGTTAGGGAAAACAGGGGTTTATTGTAGGATTCAGATAAATAATAAGTCCAGGTTATGTAGGATGCAGGGCAGAACTTAAAGATGAAAGAGACCAACTGGAATATGGAATCTTGGTGGATACGAGGGGATGCAGGAAACAATACAAGAAGACACAGAGGGCAGACACACGGAGGAGACTTACTGGGGATACGAGACAGGACAGGAAAGGGCTGGATGGTTTCTTGAATAGCTGAGGAATCAGGAGACAGTTGATCAGCGGGAAACCAGGATGCAGGGATCTAGGATGAAGTCTCTGGATGGCTCGGGAGACTTGATGCAGATGGGAAGCACAGGATAGATTCTGGATCAGTGTGCTTGGCTTGCTGGCTCAGGAACCATAATGCAGAAGCATTGTCTTCTGGGTGCTCCACCCTTAAGTAGGGATTAGTCTCTGTGTAGATTAGAGGCACCTGTTATGCCTGCAGTCTGAGAGCAGGGTGGGACATAGGATACGCCGTCTTGTGGAAGTGCTGCCCTGCATTCAGGACAACGCAGCACCAGGTTTGCCTTTCTTCCTTTTACGGCGGGCTTTACGTGGGGTAATGGGGGGCTCCAGACAGGGGTCCTGACAGTAAGCCAGTGGATCATCTGCTGTAAAGGTATCCAGGTCTGCCCTTGCCCCTAGGTAGTCCTGCACCATATGGTGAAGACACTGGCAATGGGTGCCTGCATTTGACGTCCCTGGGTGTCGTGCACTAAAAAAGTTTAAAAAGGCATCAGTCAAGCGGTCCCGGCCTTCACCGCTCTCCCTCTGATCATCCGCAGTCTCAGAAGCACCTGTGTCATCACTAGGTAACCTACCAGTGCCTGGAAAGGTGATACACAAGTGTCGCTTTAGAGCATCCTCAAGTTGTTTCATCCTGTGCTCCCTCTGTGCGAGCAGGATGAGCTCTGCAACTTTACCCTTGTATCGTGGATCAAGAAGGCTTGCCAACCAGTAATGATCCCTCTCTTTGATAGCACAAATCCTGGGGTCCTTTAGCAGGCTTTGCAGGATAAGGGAGCCCATGCAGCATAGGTTGGAGGTGGCTTCCGAGTCTTCCTGGTCAATGAGGATGACCCCATCATGCACTTCCTCCTCCCAGCCACGTACTAGTCCTTGGGTTTCTGGGCACACAAAACCCTCCCTTGAGGAATCCCCACCTTCAATGTCCCCACTACTTAAATATTCCTCCTCCTCCTCTTCCTGTCTGATCTGAGGACCCGCAGGAATGCTGGCTGCGTAAAGACTGGGGCCTTGAGAGTTAGGGAAGGCCTCCTCTTCCTCCCGCTGCTCTGTCTCTAGAGCCACATCTGTAATTCCCCACAGTGTGCGCTCCAGCAGGAACACTAAAGGAATTGTGTCACTGATGCATGCACTGTCCCTGCTCACCATCCTCGTTGACTCCTCAAATGGTGACAGTACAGTGCATGCATCCTTGATCATCAGCCACTGCGGGGGGGAAACCCAAGTTGACCTGAACCTGTCCTTCTGCCATACTCACACAGGTACTTGTTGATGGCCCTCTGCTGCTTGTGCAGATGCTGCAGCATTGTTAATGTCGAGTTCCACCTGGTGGGCATGTCACAGATCAGACGGTTTGTGGGATGGTGGAATTCTCTTTGAATTTCTGCCAGGCGAACACTTGCTGGGAATGACCGTCTGAAGTGGCTGCAGACTTTTCTGGTCTGGCTGAGAAGCTCTGCCAGCCCTGGGTACCTGGTTAGGAAACGCTGTATCACCAGATATAGGACGTGTGCCAGGCATGGTACATGCATCAACTTACCCTGGCGTAGGGCGGAGAGAAGGCTGCTGCCATTATCACAGACGATCATGTCTGTGCAAGAAGATGGCATCTTTTTGCTTGAGCCATTGCGTAGCCCCTGTCAGGCGTCAGTTTAACTGCCACTTCGCCAGAGACACAGAAGGAGGAGGAGGAGGAGGAGGAAGAGGTGGTGGTGGAGCAGACAGACCTCATACAAGCAGCTTTCTGGAGGCGTGGTGGATGAACAAGCTCCAGCAGAGAGCCCCGTCTTGGATCCATTCCAGCTGCAATCAGAGTTACCCAGTGTGCCGTGAAGGAAATGTAACGGCCCTGTCCATGCTTGCTGGACCACGTGTCTAAAGTCATTTGCACCTTGCTGCTGACTGCCTTTCCCAATGACTCCATAACATTGTGTTCCACATGCTGGTAAAGTGCTGGAATGGCCTTCCGTGAAAATAAATGGCGTTTTGGAACCTGCCACTGTGGTACAGCACATTCAGCAAATTCACGGAAGGAAGCAGAGTCCACCAGCTGGAAAGGCAGCAGCTGTAATGCAAGTAATTTTGCTAAACTGGCATTTAGAGGCTGTGCTTGGGGATGGTTGGGACTATATTTTTTCTTACGCTGCAGCAGCTGGTGCAACGTAATTTGACTCCGTAAATCTTCAGCTGATGGGATGCTGTCACATTCTGAGGAAGGACCTGGTACACCCATTACTGTAGCATCATCCATGTCAGTGGAAGTTGCAGGCAATAACATGGCAGGACATATAGTGGGGGTAGAGACAGATGAGGAGGAGGAGGACCTATGCAAAGTGTTGTGCCAACGGGATGCATGGCAGGTGGTCATATGCATGGCAGGTGGTCATATGTCGCCTCAAGCACGTGGTACCCAAGCATGGGATGTCTTCTTCACACTTGATCCTCATCTGACATAGATTACAAATAGCAACGGTGCGGTCTGCTGCACATTTCTTAAAGAACTCCCAGACAGCAGACATCCTGGACGTGTGCTGCGAGACAACAGCGCTCTGCACCTGAGCAGCTCTGACATTTGATGCCTTGGACTGGCTACGGTTGGTCATAGAAGACATTGTGCCTCGTGTTTGTTGTGCCTCCTCCTCACTTGACTCCTCTTTTCGATCAGGCACACAGGTGAGTCAGTGACCTCATCGTCGTCATCACCCCCTGTCTCCTTGTCACTGGAGCCAATTTGGCAGTATGCTGCAGCTGCTGGGGCAACATGAGTGCCAGTTATTTGTGTGTCACTGGCACCCCCTTCCTCTAGGTTGATTATACTCCCTTCCTCAACCTCAGAGTTTGAATCAGAGCACTGTAGTTGCTGCGCATCCTCAAGCAGCATGTCACTGTCATTGTAGTCAAACAATTCAGCTGACTACTTGTGTGATAGTGAGGCTACGACAGGAGTAGCTGTGGACATGGAGGCTGAATTATATGTTTTGGCAGCTGAGGTGGACTGTAAACCACTACAAGCCTGGCTGGCAGAGGACTCGGAGGATGAGGATGGCCTGGTTAGCCAAGCCACCAAATCCTCTGTATATTGCTGCTGCTTAAGACGGTCAGCACCAGTTAGAAAGGACAAGCGTGCCCCTACAGAGGATGCACCACGTCTACGACGACCAGAGGCACAGCCTCCCGACACAGAGGCTGCTTGCCCTCTTATCTGTGTCTGGGAGTGTCTGCCTGTCCTTTTTGGTCTTTCTGACATGGTGAGTGATATATAGATTAAAGATATACAGAACTCTGATTCAACTCTGTTATAAAAAATTGGAGATATGCAGAACTCTGATTCAACTATGTTATCTAGATTAAAGATTTCCAGAACTCTGGTATAACTCAGTGAGACCCCCTGATGGGTGGCAGTGACAACACAGGTTATAATTCCCAGATATCTGCTACAAGTCTGTGAGACCCCCTGATGGGTGGCAGTGACAAGACACAAATTACAATTTCCAGCAACCTCCTATAAATCAGTGAGACCCCCTGATGGGTGGCAGTGACAAGACACAGATTACAATTCCCAGGAACCTCCTATAAATCAGTGAGACCCCCTGATGGGTGGCAGTGACAAGCCACAGATTAAAATTCCCAGAAATCTGCTAGAAGTATGTGGGACCCCCTGATAACTGGCAGTGAGGAGACACAGATTACAATTCCAGAAACCTCCTATAAATCAGTGAGACCCCCTGATGGGTGGCAGTGACAAGACACAGATTAAAATTCCCTGAAACCTCCTATAAATCAGTGAGACCCCCTGATGGGTGGCAGTGGCAAGACACAAATTACAATTCCCAGGAACCTCCTATAAATCAGTGAGACCCCCTGATGGGTGGCAGTGACATGACACCGATTACAATTCCCAGATATCTGCTAGAAGTGAGCCCCCCCCAATAGCTGCTGGCAGTGAGAACACACAGATTACAACAATTCCAAGATATCTTGTAGAAGTGAGACCCCCACAATAGCTGCTGGCAGTGAGAACACACAGATTACAACAATTCCCAGATATCTTGTAGACGTGAGACCCCAATAATAGCTGCTGACAGTGAGAACACACAGATTACAACAATTCCCAGATAATTTGGATAAGTGAGACCCCCGCAATAGCTGCTGGCAGTGAGAACACACAGATTACAACAATTCCCAGATATCTTGTAGAAGTGAGACGATTAGTGATTAGCGATTAGTGATTAACGTACCACATCACTGATGCAACTCATCCGCTCAAGCTGCTTCCCTTGTCCCACCATTCCCGAACTGCTGGCACCAATGATCCTGACATCAAGTAAAACTCCCCTGGTCTTCCTCAATCCCAATCCCTCTAGACTGTAAACTCCTAAGAGCAGGGACCTCTATACCTCTTGTTTCCATCCTATGTCCATTTATCTGTATCTTGTTCCCTTTGGTTATTGTAAATCACTATGGAAACTGTTGGCACTATATAAATGATGACAATAATATAGTAGTGGAGTAGTGGAGTTACACTTCAATGTTCTTGAACCCAGGACATGCTTGAAAACGAGAGAAATCTCAATGTATCCTTCCTGGTAAAATCCTTTATAAATAAATAAATAAATAATAATAATAATAATATTAGCATTTCTTGGTGGTAGTGTCCCTTAAAAAAAAAATTACTTGGCTAATATTCAAGTCTTACCATGTCATCACTTACCTGGTTTCAGGAATTTGTGCAGCAATACATCAACTTCACAAAGAAAAGTATGGCGCTCGTCTTCCAACACTCAAATCTGACCTGATGTAGGTCCTAGACGCTGACCTGACAGCTGAGCAAATGATCTGAAAACCTCTCTATACGTTGTCAAAGAAGTCAAAGTATTCACTTCACATGTGACAAACGGATCATTATTCCCTGGACCGTTTTATCTCACACATTTTGGGCCTCCTTGATCTCACCTAATATATCACAAGATTACATAGGTTGCAAAAAGATTTCTAATGATAGAGAAAAATGTTTAAAAAAGCTCAGTGACCAAAACCAATTCTTCTTGATAAAAACACCACTCTAGTTTTAAGATTAAATTACATATCATTTGGTGCCATGACTGATCCTACCCTTGGTTATTTAGAAATCAGACACTGATTGACAATATAGTAAGGAGAAAAAAAGAAAAAAAGAAGTGTTGTGTTGATATACATAAATATATATTTCATGCTATATTTCATGGATAGAGCAGCAATGTGCACGAAAATGGAAATCAATGGAATATTCAATTGGAGATCTATAATTCGATAGGACATGTTATTTTGACCTGCTTCTGGTATACAGATGTTGTGTGCAGGAACTGGCTATGTGCAAAATTTTATAGTGGTTTTATTTACCCCTTTTCATGAGTTGAAATGGACAATTCTTGCAGCTATCTGGGCTAAAATTTAGTAGAATGACCCTTCAAAGGTGTTATTTTTCAATGCTGAACTGCAATTGCAATGACTATTGTGTGAAAAAATGTTCATGACTTTTAACCCCTTCAGTACCAAGTGATTTTCCAAAAAAACATTATCAGGAACCATTGGTATTTTGAAAAATCATTTTTAATTGATTATACAGTAAGAAATATTTGGGAATATTCCCAGTGCATTCCTTACCGTAATAACCTATTTGGCAGAAAGATGGTGCCATCTACTGGCCAATAGGGATGTGCGTTTCGGGTTTCGGAATTTCTGAATTTTCACGAAATTTCCCGATTCGTGTCTTCGGATTCGGCCGAATTTCCGAATCAGATCGGACCCGAAAACCGACAGATCCGAAAAGTTTTCCGAGCCGAAACGAAAAATTTTCGGATTTTTCGAATGGACTTCAAATGTGTCAAATCGAAATTTATTTTTGCTCTATTCATGATTTCGGTTCCATTCGTGATTTCGGTTCCATTTCGGTAATTCTGGACATCGTATATTTAACTATTATCGGTTATATCGCTGATTCTGTAAATTTTGTATTTGTAAATGCGTATCACTTGTTTCAGTTTAGCGTTTTTTAAATCGTTGTTTCATTTTTTTTGTTCCTTGGCTTTCATACCATTTTAATATGATTAAATAAAGTTGTGAAATGTATATTCATAAGAAAAAAAGGATCTTTATTTAGTAAAAAAAAAACACGATAGAATCGCCAGAATTATCGTATCGACAGAATGAATTATCGGATCCGAAAAACAAACCAAAAATTTATTATAAAAAAATATATAAAGTATAAAAAAAGTAAACCATAGTAGTTTACGTCAAAACGAATAGAGTTAGACACTTTGAAACGAGGAGAACAGACGTTCCGAAAAAACGAAAATTTCCGAAATCACGAAAAGTCGATACAAAAAAACGAGCAAAGTGACCCGAAAACAGTGGTCGATATTCCGAAAAAAAAATGTACACGATAAACGAACCGAACCAAACCGAATCGAAACAGAAATCGGTCGAAACGAGCCGAATCGAAAATTTTAGACATCCGAACAAATCGAACCAAATCGAACCAAAAAAAAAAATCGGTGCACAAGCCTACTGGCCAAATGGAGTTACACTAGTTCAGCTGCAGCTCGTGGTTCCCTGCTTCAGCTTCTGAAAGCTCGATATGTCAGGCCATTCTTCAGCTGATTTTAAACTGTTTTAGCACCTCGGGCATTATACTGCAGAGAGCTAAACTTTGAGTTCACCTTCTGTAGCCCAAAAGCAAACAAAATTCTTCTGCAGCAAACACAATTCATTTCGTTTTGTTCTTCAGAGATGCAGGTCAAGATAACTTGATATTGGAACCTGATGGTATCTTTGAAGTCCCAAGTTATCTCTCTCCATCTCGGCAGTGAAGGGGGTTAAGGAATAAGAGAAAAATTAAGACTGAGGAAGAAAGAGCTATAACAGAGAAAATAGTATTCTATTAAAAATGCAGGTTGAAAAAAGACCAATGTCAATCAAGCTAAACCTGCCACATATCCCAGCTTCTGTTGATCTAAAAGTAAACAACCCCACCTTAGAGCAATTTCAAATTGTGCCGAAAAAGCACAAAAATCCTTCTTCATTCCATAACGGCAATCAGATTTCTCCTTGAATCAATAACAAAGTCAGGAAGGAGAACAGTCCGTCAATCTTGTAGCAATGAATGTACAGACAATATTCACAGAAATACTGTAATAAATATCTAGAATGTTTACAATGTTGTCAGACATATTTTATTATTCCAAACCCAAGACCAGGATGCTGGTAGATGGGGGTTTAACCCTTTCAATGCGGAGGACGCGCTCAGCGCGTCCTCCGCATTCCCGCTGCTGTGCGGAGGACGCGCTGAGCGCGTCCTCCCATTGGGGTCAGCGTTCGGCCGGATTCCGGCCGATTGCTGGCCCCCCCGGTGCGGGCTGACATCCTCGATGTCAGCCCAGCATCCGGGACCGCAGCCGCCAGAATTAGGTGTCATCGCGGCAGCGCGATGACACCTTATTCAGGCGCCCCCCCCGCATGTGCGGAGGAGGCGCCTGAAAGGAGGGGGGGAGGTCCTTCGGACCTCTCTCCCTCCCGATCGGCGGCTCTGCGGGGGTTAACCCAGGCATCATTTGGAAGGGCACAGCCTGCCCTTCCAAATGGTACCTGGCATTAACCCCTGGGGAGCTGGATCGCGAATCGGCGCTGAAAAGCGCCGGTTCGCGATCCTTTCCCGGAGCTGGCCGACATCTTGGATGTCGGCCAAGCCTCCGGGAACTCCCCCTGAGGACTGGCGTCATCGTGCTACGCACGATGACGCCAGTCCTAGAGTTAACCCCTAACTGCCACCAACTGTGGAGATAGGGAGTTCCAATGAACTCCCTATCTCCCGATACGTGGCAGTTAGGGGTTAATGTTTGGTATGGTTGGATCGGCCAGAGCATGGCCGTTCCAACAATACCAAACTTGAATGTGAAAAAAGTTTTTTAAAAAAAATAAAAATAAAAATTAAAAATAAAAATATATTTAAAAAAAAATTATAAAAAAAAAAAAAAAACATTTTTTTTTCTTTTTTTGGTTTGTTAGTGTAGCAATATTGTTCCCATTGCAATTATAATGTGAACAATGATGCTGCACTAACGATTTTTGTATGCGGTGCGTTTGTTAAAAATCGCGTAATTTTCCCCCAAAAAAAATGTAACGAGACCCCATCTCTAATTTTTTTAACAAGCGCACCCCATACAAAATATAACCGCAATTGCTCGCATGTTGAAATGTGAAAAAAAACACTTTACACGTTGTAAATTATTGAAAATACATATTTTATTGCATTTTTTGTTATAATATACAGACATGACATAACGTATACATATAATAATGACATATTATGAATCTACTGAGTCTGACGGAAAGAATGATATATAATATGTCTGTGTCATATACTAAAATAAGCCTTAAAAACACGTTTAAACATGATGAGCAAAACCGGTAAAAATGACCTCAGCACAGAGGCGGGAAAAGCCTCAGCAGCGAAAGGGTTAAATAACAAAGGAATTTTAACATAAATTTTTAACAATGCACACATCCACACATTTTTTAACAGAGGACTCTACCAAAATACTCAACCAAGCTCTTACGATCTCCCGCCTCAACTACTGTACCCCTCTTCTCATTGGCCTTAAACAATCCCAGATTAAACATCTCCAGTCTATGATGAATGCCTCTGCCAGACTCCTCCACCTCACATTCCGTATCTATCACACCTCACATCCCATACCTATCACACCTCACATCCCATACATCTCATACCTCACCCCTTTGTCATCCTGCACTGGGCGTCAGATTCTTTTAGAATTTATTTCAATGTCCTGTCATCACAAAGCTCTCCATAACCATGCCCATGCCAACATCTCTTCTTTTGTTAGCAGGTGTACTCCATCACAGTCAATTTGCTCAGCCAATGACCTGTTGTTATCATGTCTAGGGATGAGCTGTTCGGTTCGGACGGTTCTGAGTTCGAACCGAACTTTGGTTGTTCGAAAGTTCGCGAACTTCGAACTTTTTGAGTGTGTTCGGTTCGAGTTCGCAAAAAAAGGAAATTTTGAAAAAAGTATAGAAAATGCTTAAAAAAGTACTAAAAAATCTAGAAATAAAGAGACTATTTACTGCAGAATATTATAAGCAACGGTTTATTAGATATTGAATTAAAAACTAATGTGTACGTGCAAAGATTCTCGACTCTAAATGACCTGTGTTTTTCAAACGGCATAACAACAACAGGTGTTTTAGTCCGGTCTAATCAATTTGATACATTGTAGACTATACTGAGGGGGTGGGGTGGTGTCTGCTTCTGATTGAGATTTGAGAAGTGTTAATTTCCCTCCTAAAACTTCTAATATGCTGTATTTCACTGCTGTGTGTTCAGCTAATTTTTACCGCTTTCGCTCATCATGTTTAAATGCGATTTTGAAGCCATATTTTGTTAAATGACCGACATGTTAGATATCGTTCTTTCCGGCAGACTCCGCAGATTCATAATATATCATTTTTATATGTATACGTCCTGTCCTGGCTGTATATTATGAAAAAAATGCAATAAAAATTGAATTTTTAATCATCTGCAGTGTGTAAAGTGTTGTTTTTTTCACATTTTAGCACATGAGCGTTTGCGGTTATGTTTTCTATGGGGTGCGCTTGTACAAAAATTAGAAATGGGGACTTGTTACATTTTGTGGGAGGAATTACGTGATTTATAGCAAACACACCCCATAGACAAAAATCATTAGTGCATCATCGTTCACATTATAATTGCAATGTGAACAATATTGCTGCATTAATAAAAATAACACAAAAAAATACATGTTTTTTTTTTTATTTTTATTTTTTTTACTTTATACCTGGTCATGTTGGGTATCATTCGAAAGGCCATGCTCAGGCCTTTCGATTGACACCCTCCATGACCCACTAGATGCCTGGAGATATCGGGGTTCAAATGAACCCCCTATCTCCACCAGGGGATTGGCCTGGGCAATATATATACGCATGATGTGAGCTGGCCTGGGCAATATATATAAATACGCATGATGAAAATTTGCAAAGCATAAGGCACGCAAAGTGAAATTTTGATGTGTCTGAAATTGAAACTTACGTGACAACTCTAATTTTTTTTCCGTTAATTTATATTTGTTCAATACAGTTAATTTTAATTTGTTTAATAGAGTTAATTTAAAATGGTTTAATACAGTTTATTTATATTTATTTTACCTTTACTATTGGTGCTTTTCAAACTTTATTCTTAAGTAAAAAGAAATTTAGCAGTTTCATGTTGTGTCATTTTTTTTTTTGGGGGGTGTGCAAGTAGCTGGTCTTGCCTAGGGCGCAAAATAGTCTAGCACCGGCCCTGACAGCATGGTCCACCCCTGCACTCTTCCACAATACCACAGAGGGGTTACTGTATGATGGCACTTGCTGGCCTGGCACCAAAGGCACAATATTTGGCTGCACTGCCACTGACGCCTGTATCAGATTCATATCCTCAGAGGGGTGAGACTGTGTGACGGCACTGTTGCCGACGCTAAAGGCCCAATTTTAGGCTAGGGTCAAACGAACGCATTTTTCGCAGGGAACGTCAAAAAGTGCGTCCGAACGCATTGAGCTGTTTTTTCACGGAAAGCGCTTAAACGGTCATACGATGCGCATTTTTGTGCGTGATTTTTTACGGATCCAAACCAGGAAACTTTGGGTGTCTGGACATTATGTTGGCCGGACATGAGCAGCGTCTGACATCTCCTAATCACGAAACACACGCCGCTATGCAGACGCAGCGCACTCTGTACGTCAGTACTAGCGGTTCAGCGTTCTCGAAAAATGGTGTTCATTTTCCACTTGCGTTGTGCGGCCGGACTTTCGTGCGGCCGTACTTCGTATATTGACCGTCATTGCGTGTCATTTGCTGCTAGTGCGGCCGTGATTAAGTGCGCCTAAACGCACGTTAAAAGTGCGCTAGTCTGACCCCAGCCTTAAAGCACCTATTGTTACTTTCATCCAAAGCCTGCATAAGTTTCACAATAATTTAGCCCAAAAAAAATCACTAAACTTTTTCTGTGTATCGAAAATGTCTCCTCTTTTCATACAGACTGCCGCCCCAAGCAGTTATTTATGGATAGATTAAAGGAAAAGCATTTACCGTCATTTGAAACATCATTTTTTTGTTTTTAAGTGTTTCTATACATCCTACAAATCCACCACTTCACAGGCAGGTTATGGGGACCTCCTAGGCACGATATTTGAACAAATTTTTGTTTTTATTTTTAACCCTTATTTCATTGAAAACTCACTGTCCCTTTAAAAACGTTTTTTTTTTACTTTTTGTCCTTGTTTCCTGTCCCCCAGGGCACTACCCGGACCCCCATACACCTTTTATGGCAAATATCTAGCATATAAGCCCTCTTGGAGGGCACTCTAAAAACCGAATTTTCAGCTCCATTGACTTGTATTGAGTTCGAGTTCGGGTTCGGATTCGGATTCGAACATTTCGAAAGTTCGGGTTCGGATCCGAACCGAACTCGGGGGGTGTTCGGCTCATCCCTAATCATGTCCTCATACCTGCACAAGTCACTCTCTCCTTCAGGACTTTTCCCAAGCCGCCCCATATGTATGGAGTTCCCTTCCTCATAACATTTAATTCTCCCTGTGCCTATAGTCTTTCAAGACCTCTCTAAAAGTGCATTACTTTAGAGAGGTCTATCAGCTCATGTTTGCAACACCAGCAAACAACGGCACTTACTGAATAACCCTCTTTTAGTTTAATCCACTGAATAATATGGCTCCGGATTCTAAGCCATAACCACATTGTTAATTTATTAGAATCCATATTTTTGTTATCTGTAAACTGTTGATCACTATGAGAAGAATACAAATAAGTCTACAAAGGTTGCAGTGAAATTAAATTTCTTTTAAATTCTCTTAACACTAACAGGGTTATTCAAACAGGGTTATCCAAAGAGATTCGAAAAGTCACCGCACGTTCGGTGACTTTTCGTTCTCTTCAATTCGGTTCCTTTTGCCGATTGCATTTCGGTGACCCTGCGGTGTATTCAGCAAAGAGAACTACAGGGTCCCCGAATTGCAGGGAAAAGCTGCCGAAAACCTGACGAAAACTAACCGAATGCATGCTGAAAACAAGCAAAAACATCTGGATTAACTTTCGAAAAAGCCGAACAGGAGCCGAATCACACAGAGCCGAAGCAGCTGTGACGTAGAGGAGGCAGTGAATAAATTAGAAAAACCATTTGTATGAATCTGGGAAAAAGAAACGCTGTTTGCAAAGAAACTACTGAGCGAAAATGTCTGAAATTTTCACAGGAGGTCCAGGGAATGATAATAAAGAGGGCTGTTACAAAAAAAATAAGTAAACTGAAAAAAAAAAATCAAAAAAAAATCGGACTTTTTAAAAAAAAAAAAAAATCGGAAAAATGCTTAAAGTATCCTAAAAAATCTATAAATAAAGAGACTTTTTGCTGCAGAATTTTATAATGAACGGTTTATTAGATATTGAATTAAAACGGGAATATTTTTAACATTGAAGCCTATGGGATTCTCCTGAATAAATTTGCCGAATTAAACCACCGAATGGCAGGGCATTAGGGGAACCTTTCACTGCTGGTTTGTGTTCTCTGAATAGCCGAAGCAGTGCATTTTCATGGGGATTTCACTGCCCTCGAACAGGAACCGAACAGGCACCGTATGTGCAGGCAATTCGCCAGGATTTGGCGAATTGCCTGCTCTCTGGATAGCCGAATGGCCAGGAAAGGTAACCGAACGCTGATTTTCAGCATTCGGTTACCTTTCTCAAGCAATTCGGATCTCTTTGGATAACCCTGAAAGAGATTCGAAAAGACACCGCACGTTCGGTGACTTTTCATTCTCTTCAATTCGCTTCCTTTTGCCGATCCCATTTCGGTGACCCTGCGGTGTATTCAGCAAACACCACAGGGTCCCCGAATTGCAGGGAAAGGCTGCCGCAAACCTGACGAAAACTAACCGCAAAACCCAACTAATGCACGCCGAAAACCCCCAAAAACATCTGGATTAACCTTCCGAAAACCACGGAAAAAGCCCGAGCAGGAGCCGATCGCACACAGCCGAAGCAGCTGAGACCGCAGACAGAGGGAGGTGAATAAATTAGCAAAACCTTTTGTATGAATCTGTGAAAATGAAAAGCTGTTTGCAAAGAAACTACTGAGCGAAAACGTCTGAAATTTACACAGGAGGTCCAGGGAATGATAATAAAGAGGGCTGTTACAGAAAAAATAAGTAAACTTAAAAAAAAAAAATCAGACTTTTAGAAAAAAAAAAAATTTCAGAAAAATGCTTAAAGTATCCTAAAAAATCTATAAATAAAGGCTGTGCCCTTCCAAATGGTGCCTGGATTAACCCTCTGCACCCCGGCGATAAGGAGGGAAGAGGTCTCTCCCTTTCAGGTGCCTCCTCCGCACACGCGGGGGGGGGCGCCTGAATTAGATGTCATCGCGCCGCCGTGATGACATCTAATTGTGCCGGCAGCGGTTCCGGGTGCTGGGCTGACATCGAGGATGTCAGCCCGCACCGGGGGACACAAAGGGAGGACCTCCGCATGGAACCCTACCTGCGGGTGGACGCGCTGAGCGCGTCCTCCGCAGCGAAAGGGTTAAATGTCACTCATTTTATCTAATTTTGAAGTCTTCATAAATCTCTTTTCTTTTCTTGCCTGTAGTCATCAATTATATAGTAACAGTATAAGATAATTTTCAAACAGCAAATCTGAGCCTTAAACAATTAGCTTTTTTCAATCGATTATCGCACATTTTGTCAATGATGATGCATTTTTGTTTTCTTATAAAATGTATGATCAAATCTTGAAATTAAGATATGGCTGTCTACTAGTAAGAGCGGGAAGAACTTTTGGGGCACACGCAGATGCAAGGGTTGTCAAAATAAAATACACATAAAACAATTATATGACTTTAATAATCTCTATTATTAACCCTTTCACAGCCAAGTGATTAAAGAAAAACACTTTTATTATTATTATTATTAATCTTTATTTATAAAGCGCCAACATATTCCGCAGCGTTGTACAATGGGGGAGCACAAACATGAGACATACATGATAAATAAGGAAAAGACACTTTCAAGAACCAGTGAATTTTTTGGAAATCATTTTAATTACTTATACAGTAAGAAATATTTGGAGATATTCTCAATGTATTCCTCACTGCAGTAACCTGTTTGACAGGCAGATGTCTCCACCTGTTGGCCAAATTTAGTTACTGTAGTTCTGAGCTATGTGTAAAATCAGCTGGGTAAAAATCCATTAGAGACATTCCCCAGCTGGTTTTAAAAAAAGTATCAGCACCTTAGTCATCATGCCCACAGTGCTAAAACCTTGGCGACACCTTCTGGAGCCCAAATTCAAATGAAATTTGTTTGCAACAGTCATATTTCATTTGCAGTGGTACAGCATGGCCCCAGATCATGTTAATACGATCTCCGGCTGCTGTGTTTGCTAGTACCGTTGGTCATGTATATATGATAATGGTAATGAAAGAGTTAAGAGGGCAACATTTTACAAAACAGTGCAATTTCAGTCCAAAAAGTCCTTAATCCTACATTAGTCACGTGTCGTCGCAGCGGCAATCGTCTGGTATTTTGGTCGATCGCTGCAGTCTCCCGGTGCAGGCTGACATCTTGGCCAGCATCATAGTGTCATCGCGTCGGGCGCAATGACATCTATTTCAGGCATGCCCCCCCCTGACAGAACAGGGAAAGTGCCTGAAGGTAAGGGGGTGGTCTTTCCCGACGGTGCCTGCCTTTTAGCCCTTAGGGCCTGGATCCCAATTCGGCACCAATTGGGGCCCTCTTGGATGTCAGCGAAACCTCTGGGATCTCCCCCATCCATGGACGCGATGACGTCAGTTCGAGGGTTAACCCCTAGCTGCCACCTATGGTGGAGATAGGGGGGCCCAATGACCAGAGCATGGTCTTTCCAAGGATATCAAACATCTCCATGTTAAAAGTTAAGAAAAAAAATAGTTTTTTTTTGTTTTTGTTAACGCAGCATTATTGTTCACATTTCAATTAAAATTAGGCTTGTGACCCCAACCCTCCTAGATTGTGAGTACCTACGGGAATAGGGCCCTCATCTCCTCCTGTACTGTTTGTCAAATGTTGTTCAATGTATTGTAACCCTGTCTATACTGTGCTTATTGTACAGCGCTGCGGAATATGCTGGCACTTTATAAATAAAGAATAATAATAATAATAATAATAATAATTGTGCACCGATTTTTTTTCGGTTCGACTTGTTCGGATGTTTAAAATTTTCGATTTGGCTCGTTTCGACCGATTTCTGTTTCGATTCGGCTCGTTTTTCGTGTACATTTTTTTTTCGGAATATCGACCATTTTTCGTATTTTCGGGTCACTTTGCTCGTTTTTTGTATCGACTTTTCGTGATTTTGGAAATTTTCGTTTTTTTCGGAACGTCTGTTCTCCCCGTTTCAAAGTGTCTAACTCTATTCGTTTTGACGTAAACTACTATGGTTTACTTTTTTATACTTTATATATTTTTTTTATAATAAATTTTTGGTTTGTTTTTCGGATCCGATAATTCATTCTGTCGATACGATAATTCTGGCGATTCTATCGTGTTTTTTTTTATTAAATAAAGATCCTTTTTTTCTTATGAATATACATTTCACAACTTTATTTAATCACATTAAAAAAATGGTATGAAAGCCAAGGAACAAAAAAAAAGAACAAAATGATTTAAAAAACGCTAAACTGACCCGAATGGTCTGACTTTAAAAATAAAAACCAGAACAAAAAGGTTTTAAAACGGAAAAATAGTTGATCAAAATGATCTGAAACGAAAAAAAAAACAAATAAAATGATTTAAAGCAGACCAAAAAAAAATTAACCCTTTCGCTGCTGAGGCATTTCACGGCTTCCCTTCACGCCTGTGTGCGGCACTGCGGTCTGCTGCTGAGCTAATTTTTAACAGTTCGCTCCTCTTGTTTAAACGTGTTTTTTTGAAGCCTTATTTTATAATATGACCCAGACATGTTATATATCGTTCTTTCCGGCAGACTCGGCAGATGATTCATAATATATCATTATCATATGTATGCGTCATGTCCTGTCTGTATATTATAACAAAAAATGCAATAAAATTTGAATTTTCAATGTTTGTTTTACAAGGTGTAAAGTGTTTTTTCACATTTTAACATGCGAGTGTTTGCGGTTATATTTTATGAGTGAGTTGCGTTTGTTAAAAAAAATTGAGATGGGGACTTGTTATATTTTTGGGTGAAAATTACACTATTTTTAACAAACGCACCCCATACAAAAATCCTTAGTGCAGCATCATTGTTCACATTATAATTGAAATGGGAACAATATTGCTGCATTAACAAAACAAAACAAAAACCTGTTTATTTTTTTATATTTTAATTTTTATAATTTTTAACATTGTCATGTTTGGTATTGTTGGAAAGGCCATGCTCTGGTCGATCCAAAGATACCAAACATTAACCAACCGATAGCTGCCGCGGATCGGGAGATAGGGGGTTCCAATGAACCCCCTATCTCCACCATTGGTCGCAGTTAGGGGTTAACTCCAGAACTGACGTCATTGTGATGAGGTCTTGGAACTGTCGGCAGCTGCCGTTCCCCCACGCTGTTGTCTTCCTGCAAAGACGTGACCATGTTGGCGGGCAGCATCTTAGCGGGCAGCAGTGGGAGAGAGAGAGCTCATAGCTGGGAGGAGGTGTTGCGTGAAGCTGCAAACAGGGACAAATAAACTAGACCTGAGCCGCACTGAGGATCTTTGGGTTGTGTCGGAGAAGACTTCACGCAGTGCTGCCATCAATATTTTTTGATAAATTCTTGGTTATACAATGAATGTGACTGTGGACAAAAATCCATGTTGTTGTGACATCGCCTAAGCTTAACAAAACCATGCCACGGTAATTAAATCTCAAGGCAGTACAACAAGGTTGTGTTAGTGTGTGACATTTTTTGGCCAGGCAGGAACTAGTGTAGAATGTGCACAGTCACATTCATGGCCACAAATATGTTGACAAATTTATGACAAAGGGTCCATAGAAATGTCAATAAATTTATGTACATATAATTTTAACAGTGTGGAAACCAAGCAATACATATTAACTTATTAAGTAAGGAAAAGCAACGCACACAAACAGGAAAATATAGAAAAAATATAAAATTTATTTACAACATGGGGAACATGCCAAGGATGGCACAAACAAACATAGGGGAGGAGGCTGGTCTCACTGCCGCTCCAGGATGTCAGCGGCATTGCTAATATGCTCCCGCAACTACTGGAGCAATTCCTGGATGAAATCTATGGTGGTGACAGCCAGGCATAGCTCTCTGCTCGCCATCCTATTTATCATCCTAATGCTGGACGTGTCCGGTCTGGCTTCTCCTTCTATATATCCAATAAATGAAAGAAGGAAAATACAGTAAGTAAAACAGGTTTCTATTTTTGACTGAAAGTCTTGAAAAAATATAACAGTAGCATATACCAGTGCTGGCGGCCTCCTGAGGCTCTGACTCCTCCTCCGACTCCTCCTCCTCCACCACCACCGTTAGCATCTCTTCCGGTGCTATATCTAAGAAATTAAAGAAATAAAAAATACAGTAAACAACAAAACTGATTTATTTTTGAACAAAAGTCGATGCAAAATACAACAGTAAAAAAAAAACCTGGACTCGCGGCCTCCTGCTGCGGCTCCGGCTCCCTCTCTCCATCGCCCTGCTCCTCCTCTTCCTCCTCCTGCTCCTCCTCTTCCTCCTCCTGCTCCTCTTGTGCTATACATAAAAAAATTAAATTAAAATACAGTAAACAAAAAATGTTTCTGTTTTTGACCAAAAGTCGTTGCAAAATAAAACAGTATATACCAGTGCTGGTGGTCGCCCGTGGCTCCTTCTCCTCCTCCACTGGGGCACTGGTGCCTGCCGGGGCAGATGCTGCCTTCTTCCTGTCTTCTGACAAATCCAAAAAATAACACGTAAATAATGCAGACTGGAAAAAATGGTATATCTATACAATATATTGCCGAAAGTATTGCGACACCCCTCCACTACCCACTGGCACTACCAGCTTGACCCACCACTACTCCCATCTCATAGTTCTAAAGTCACAAAATATTTATTATTTCCCCTGCACATAGACATATATTACCGTTCAATTATATATTTTTTTCAGAAGTAAACATTACGTTTATTCAATAAAAACTATTATTTGTGTCGTGTGCATACAAAACGCATTGTGCTGACTGCTTTTAGTTATTTTATAGATGGCCTCAGCCTCAGTTTCACTTTCAGTTTCTGCTAATAAAACTGTGGATATTGCAGAAACAATAGAAATCGTCCATTTTGTTTTGAAATTTGCATCTAAAGCGTTCAATAATGACACTGCTGCAGCAAACTGAATTGCTGCGCTGCAACAATTCAGCAGCTGCTGAGGATGTATTGAACGCGGCTCTGTTTGGATGCACTTTCAGAAGAACTACATGTCCCATCCTACCACTTAGCAGAGACGCAGAGATTTTTGTTGATGCGCAGGTGGGAGCCAATATTGGGCAAGCTGCGGGTCATCTCGTATGCATCACTCAATCACAACAACCTCCCCCCCAGCACACTACAGTACACAGTGCCAAAAGAAATCCAGCATTGTAATTTCATCTACATACATCAAATGTCACAATTTTCACGAATATGTAAAATCACAAAAAAGAAGAGCTATGGCAAAAATGCATGTATGACGAGTCGTGAAAACGCAAAGCTATACACAATCACATTGCATGAAAAAAGGACTAGATAAATCAACGTATTTCTGTGCACATTAGCACATAAAAGCACATTATTATTATTATACAGGATTTATATAGCGCCAACAGTTTGCGCAGTGCTTTACAATATAACATGACACTTACGTTTGGCTATGACACGCTGGATGTGCCTCAGCTGCTCCTCCTCGCGCGTCTTGAGGTCGGACCAGCGTTTTCGGAGCTGGTCCTTTGTCCGGTCTTGGCCAAACAATTCCACGATGGTGGTGCGAACCTTATCGAGGATACGGTCCTTGCGGACGTTGTTCTTCCTGCCGTAAGGGCCCTTACGGCAGTCGTAATCTTTGCGATCAAAGATGCGGACCAGCTCCAACATCTCCTCAAATGCCATGTTGCTGGCCCGCTTCTTCCTGGGTGGTGTCTCATGGGTGGAAGAAGATGAGGAGGTGTCCGAATGGCACTCGCCTCTTTCAGCCATGATAGGATAAATAATAAAATCAATATTTTTTGGCCTGTCAAAAAGTTGTCAAAAAACTGGCTCAATAAAGTTACGACATCCGCGCGCACGCATGCGCGACCCGCGGACGAATCGGATCCGACCCGATTACGAAGGAATTATCGTATCGACAGAATTATCAGATCATTGGAAACAAAAACAAGGGATACGCATTTACAAATACAAAATTTACAGAATCAGCGATATAACCGATAAGAGTTAAATATACGATGTCCAGAATTACCGAAATGGAACCGAAATCATGAATAGAGCGAAAATAAATTTCGATTTGACACATTTCAAGTCCATTCGAAAATTCCGAAAATATTTCGTTTCGGCTCGAAAAACTTTTCGGATCTGTCGGTTTTCGGGTCCGATCTGATTCGGAAAATCTGCCGAATCCGAAAACATGAATTGGGAAATTTCGTGAAAATACAAAATTCCGAAACCCGAAACGCACATCCCTAATTAAAATGTGAACAATGATGCTGCTCTAACAATTTTTTGGGGTTTAGCTAAAAATCACATAATTTCACAGAAACATAAAAATCACAATCCGCTCCCGGAAGTGGCCGAAATCTTGGATGTCACCCAAGCCTCTGGGGTCACCCCACTCACTGACAATGTTGCCATATGTACGCTGACGTGAGTTGGCCAGTTAACCCCCTAGCTGCCAAGCGGAGCTAGGGGTGTCCTTAGGACGCCCTTATCTCCCAATCTGTGGCAGCTAGAGGGTCCTGTTTGGAATCATTGGAAAGGCCTGATTGGTATATAAAAAAAAATGTCTGGGGTATAATAAAATAGGACTTCAAATCATGTTTAAACATGATGAGCATAAAACGGTCAAAATGAGCTCAGCGCACAGAGGTGAAATGGCTCAGCAGGGGGTTAAAAAAACATGTAAAAATTGGGTATTTCGAAACTATTTAGTGGGTTTCTTTTGGCAGCTGTAAATTTTGGGGATTAAAGGTTAGAAAGAAATTGTTTTTTCTGTTTTTTTCATCATATTTCATAACTATTTTATAGTAAGTTATACGATATTATGAAAATAATGGCATCTTTAGAAAGTCCATTTAATGGCGAGAAAAACGGTATATAATATGTGTGGGTTACATAAACGAGTAAGAGAAAAACTAGACCTAAACAAAAACAACGCAGAAATGTAAAAACAGCAGCGTGTACTTTCGGACAGACAATAGTAATATCGTCTGGTCACATGGGGTCTAAAATATTAAAGCGAGATTAAAGTGTAGTGTGCTGCAAATATATATTTATATAACGTGTTATAAATATTCTATATATATATATTTCCTCAATTTTTTTAGAAAAGTATGTCAACATCTGCTTCTTTTCTTTCCTTTCAAAGATGGAATGGATGGATAATCAGACCATCCTGCCGCCGTTAATTGTAAAATCCATTAGTAAACTTCCAGGTGCTGTTTACTATATAACCATTGTAATTCTGCATACAGAAATCAGTATCTCAGCAACATCATTCTCTCTGCCCCAAGGCTTGGAGATTGTATGGTTTTGATTCTTTTTCTTCTCCTCAAAGACAGCCTCCATTTACTGGTAATGAAAGCACTAGATCCACACCTGCAGTGTCTGAGGCAATAATTCCCGATATTACCTAGACCTCATAAGGAGAGGTCTTTTGCAAACCATTAATGCCGCAACACTTTACAATCAATTACAAATCGTTTTTAACATCCTTTTATTCAATCTTGAATATAGTCGTGTTTTGCTTCACACTTTTACTATAGTGCAAAAAAATATGACAGGAAAATCAACACATTCTCATGGTGTTAGCATACACAACTAACTGATAACCATTGCATTTGTGGATTATTTAAATATAAATCGTGTCTTATTTTAGTAAAATGGATCGCCTGGAAAATCTGCATGTTTTTGGTCGTGTTGCTGCCACTTGATTAATTAGACAGCTTAACGCAGTGTGTATAGAACATTTTTCCCTCAGATGGCCGTCGAAATGTGAAGCATGACTGAACAGCTTATTCACTGCGAAGTGAATTGCTGGATAATTGCAAACTCTACATTTTAGGTCAGCTGAATTTTTTAAGTATGTATATACACTGTTCAAAAAAATAAAAGGGAACGCAAACATAAGACATCCTAGATCTGAATGAATGAAATACTCTTATTAAATACTGTGGTCATTACATAGTTGAATGTGCTGACAACAAAATCACACAAACATTATCAATGGAAATCAAACTGAGCAACCCATGGAGGTCTGGATTTGGAGTTACACTCAAAATTAAAGTGGAAAACAACACTACAGGCTGATCCAACTTTGATGTAATGTCCTTCAAACAAGTCAAAATGAGGCTCAATAGTGTGTGTGGCCTCCACGTGCCTGTATGACCTCCCTACAACTCCTGGGCATGCTCCTGATGAGGTGGCGGATTGGTCTCCTGAGGGATCTCCTCCCACACCTGGACTAAAGCATCCCCCAACTCCTGGACAGTCTGTGGTGCAACGTGGCGATGGTGGATGGAGCGAGACATGATGTCCCAGATGTGCTCAATTGGATCCAGGTCTGGGGAACGGGCGGTCCAGTCCATTGCATCAATGCCTTCGTCTTGCAGGAACTGCTGACACACTCCAGCCACATGAGGTCTAGCATTGTCTTGCATTAGGAAGAACCCAGGGCCAACCGCACCAGCATATGGTCTCACAAGGGGTCTGAGGATCTCAATTCGGTACCTAATGGCAGTGAGGCTACCTCTGGTGAGCACATGGAGGGCTGTGCGGCCCCCAAAAGAAATGCCACCCCACATCATTACTGACCCACTGCCAAACCGGTCATGCTGGAGGATGTTGCAGGCAGCAGAACGTTCTCCACAGCTTCTCCAGAACCTGTTACGTCTGTCACATGTGCACAGTGTGAACCTGCTTTCATCTGTGAAGAGCACAGGGTGCCAGTGGCGAAGCTGCCAATCTTGGTGTTCTCTGGCAAATGCCAAACATCCTGCACGGTGTTGGACTGTAAGCACAACCCCCACCTGTGGACGTCGGGCCGTCATACTACCCTCATGAAGTCTGTTTCTGACCGTTTGAGCAGCCACATGCACATTTGTGGCCCGCTGGAGGTCATTTTGCAGGGCTCTGGCAGTGCTCCTCCTGTCCCTCCTTGCACAAAGGCGGAGGTAGCGGTCCTGCTGCTGGGTTGGTGCCCTCCTACGGCCTCCTCCATGTCTCCTGAGGTACTGGCTTGTCTCCTGGTAGCGCCTCCATGCTCTGGACACTATGCTGACACAGCAAACCTTCTTGCCACAGCTTACATTGATGTGCCATCCTGGATGAGCTGCACTACCTGAGCCACTTGTGTGGGTTGTAGACTGCGTCTCATGCTACCACTAGAGTGACAGCACTGCCAGTATTCAAAAGTGACCAAACCATCAGCCAGAAATCATAGGAACTGAGAAGTGGTCTGTGGACACCACCTGCAGAACCACTCCTTTATTGGGGATGTCTTGCTACCTGCCTATGCTTCCCGCATGTTGTCTATTCCATTTGCACAGCAGCATGTGGACTTGATTGTCAATCAGTGTTGCTACCTAAGAGGATAGTTTGATTTCACAGACGTGTGATTGACTTGGAGTTACATTGTGTTGTTTAAGTGTTCCCTTTATTGTTTGAGCAGTGTATATATATATATACATATATATATTAAATACATATATAATTATGTACACACGCACACACAATGGGGCAAAAAATTCAATTAGGTTGAGGTAACTTTTTTTACACTGCGACCTAACGCCTAAGGGAGGCGTCACACGAGCATACTGTACTGCGTCCGTTACGGACGCACTTTTTCACGGGAGATATTGTGAGTACTGCGTAAAGTGCGTCTGATGTCTCCACACCCTAGGAAAATACATGGCAGCGTTGTTTCTGCGTCCGTTTAGCTTTTTCACGTCGATGTTATTTTTGCGTCCGTGGCTTTATGCTTTGCCCGTCCATGAACAAGTGCGCAGGTGCTTCGTGTGGCGGGTTTCAGTGACTCCTTTATAAAGCTACGACGTACGTCAAACAGTACGGTCAAACGGACGCAAAATGTTTGTTAGTGTGCCGCCAGCCTAAAAGGTTTTTTTTTTGTTCATGATCTTTCTCAATGTTTGTGATGAACAGCAGAAGACATGAAAAATAATATTAATAAAAAAATAAATAAAATGTCCAGAAAGAAGCGCTCAGTCTGTAAAGTGATCACAGGAACATGCACATGAGTGGACACTTATTATGACAAAATCAAGATATAAAAAATCCTAAAATATTTGGCTTCCGTATATATATATATATATTTTTAAAAAAAATGTATATCATATATAAATATACATATCATATATGTATAGTATTTGAGTGGAACTTTTTTACTATCAGGTTTATTCAAAGAACGGTGAAACTCATGAGAATGACTGGAGAAGTGAAAATTCTAGGTCAAAATAGCCAAACCATCCCTTTTATCTCACTTTCCAGATCGGCTATTTGGTCTAGATTGTTCTATTCTCCTGCCAATTCTCCTGGCTTTCACCTTTCTCTGAATAACCCTGATTGTGTGACATTCAGCACCTAACACCTAAAAGTGTTGGTTTTCATCATGATCTTACTCAATATTCATGATGAAGAGCAGAAGACATGAAAAGAAAATGATAAAAAGATAAATAAGAAAAAAATGTCCAGAAGGAAGCTCCCAGTCTGTAAAGTGATCACAGGAAGATACGCGTGACTAGAAACTTATTATGGCAAAATCAAGCTATTAAAAAAAACTAAAATATTTGGTTTCCGTAAATATTTTTTAAAAATATCTCATATATATGTATATAATTAAAAAATTATATATGTATATAAATATATACACACACAAAAATCGGGCCTCAAGTTCAATTAGGTTGTGGTGAGTGGAACTTTTTTACATTGTGACATTCAGCACTTAACACCTAAAAGTATTTTGTTTAAATGGTGTTCCTCAATGTTCTTGAAGAAGAGCAGAAAACATGAATTTTAAAAATAATAAGAAAAAATAAATAAGAAAAAAATCCAGAAAGAAGCGCCCAGTCTGTAAAGTGATCACAGGACGATGCGCGTGACTGGAAACGTATTAGGGCAAAATCAAGATATTAAAAACCTGAAAACATTTGGTTTCCGTATAGTATTTTAAAAAATATATCATATATATAATTATATATTATACATGTATGATTATAATTAAAAAACGATATAGGTATATAATTATGTATACACCTAATGCGGCACAAAATTCAATTAGGTCAAGGTGAGTGGAATGTTTTTATAGTGCAACATTCAGCACTTAATGCCTAAAGTGCTGGTGTTTAATGTTTGTGATGAAGATCAGAAGATCTGATTCAGCAGGGCACTGGAACCGCTAAGGCAGAGGGGCTTTGCAGGACTTAAGGTAGCTGAAGGCTCTTATCCTTGTTGCGCGTATTGCGTTGCCTGACAGTGCTTTAAACAGTACTGCGTGCAGCAGTATCTGGGTCAAAATTACATCAAAACTTACTCTGCTGGAGAAAAGGTAATTTGGCGAGTAGATACAAACACAACACAAAGGTGATTGATAAAGAAGTGTTACAATACATTGAGACCGACCAACATTTGACAAACCAACACAGTAGGAAAAAAGGGCCCTATTCCTGTGGAAATTTACAATCTAGAAGTGTTAGAGGGTGCGGAACAGGAGGGGATGATTGGACTGCAAGGTGAGAGTGATGGACTGGTAAGGGATATGAAGTGTATTAGTGAGTCAGGTGGAATGCTTCCCTGAATAGGAATGTCTTAAGGGGGCATTTGAAGAAAGGAAAATTATGGGACAGTCGGTCGGTACTAGGGTGTGCGCTCCGGTGGATGGGTGCGGCGCGTGAGAAATCATGCAGTCTAGCATGGGAAGAGGCGATGCAGGGAGAAGCTATGCACAGATCTTTGTGAGTGAGAATTTTGAATGTAACCCCTTAACCTCCCTGGTGGTATTCCCGAGTGTGACTTGGGGTTAAATTTCACTACCACAAATGGTAACCCCGAGCCACACTCGGGCTGCATACTCACCTCATCCTGCACTCCCTGGCTGTCCCCCGCAGTGTGATTGCAGCGAGTTGCTTCCTGGTAAGGCTCCATGCGAGCCACACGATGCAGGGGGGCGGGACCAGGCAGCAAACTTTAAAATGTTTTATAATACACTGTATTGTACAATGTTTATGAACGGCCACTAGGTGGCACTACAGGATAAGAAACAGACCATACATAGATTTCAGTGTTTTTTGTTTTATTTTATTGAATATCATTTATTTGCATTATTTTGGATAATTATTTTTGGGATAATAAATTATTATGTCATGTTTCAAACTTTATCGGACTCAGTGTATTTACTATTTTTTATTTTATTTATTTATTTATAAAGGATTTTACCAGTAAGGACTCTTGCTTGCATGGATTTCAGTGCGCGATTCCCAATTATTACAGGCTAACTATGTACAAAAACACGTTTCCTTTAAAAAAAAATTGAGACGCTTTTAGACACAAAATTTTGAAAAAATTAGACCGCCAGGGAGGTTAAGGACCACTGACGTACATAGTACATCCTGGAGAAAATTCCCCTTAAGGACCAAGGATGTAGGGCATGGTCCTTTAACCCCCTCCCTCCCTATGGTCACCTCTCTGGCCAGGATCCCAAGCCGGACTGACTTCCTTGAAGTCAGGCCAATGGTTTTGGGCCCTGGCCATTGCCATGACATCATCGCTTGGAGCCTGCAGTGATGAAAGTGAAAGGGGAGGTGGGCTCCTTTGCAACGGCTGCAGTTAGAAGAAAAGAAAGGCACTGCTGGAGAGGGCAGAGTCTGCCCTTTTCAGCAGTACCTCTCTTTAACCCCTTAGGTGCTGGATCGTGTTTCAAACCTGGAAATGGCTGACATCTTGGATGTCAGCCAAGCCTCCGGGTCACCCCCCCACTCATTGACGTCACCATATGTGCGATGATGTCAGTTGGAGAGTTAACCCCCTAGCTAGAGGATCATGTATGGTATCATTGGAAATGGCCTTTCCAATGATACCAAACATGACTAGGTTTGGTGTAAAAATAAAAAAAATTTTAAAAAAAGTGTTTTTTTTATATAAAAAAATTGTCTAGGGGTATAATAAAATAGGACTTCATATCACATTATTTGCATAAAGCGGTCAAAATGAGCTCAGCACATAGAGGTGAAATAAAAAATTAAAAATATTTTTTTTTTTTGTTTTGTTAATGCACCAATATTGTTCCCATTTCAATTAAAATGTGACCATTGATGCTGCACTAACGATTTTTGTATGCGGTGCATTTGTTAAAAATAGCTAAATTTTCCCCAAAAAAAATTGTAACGAGTCCCCATTTCTAATTTTTTTAACAGGAGCACCCCATAGAAAATATAACCGCAAATGCTCGCATGTTAAAATGTGGTAAAAAACACTTTACACATTGTAAATTATTGAAAATTGACATGACGTATACAGGACATGACGTATACATATAATAATGACATGTTATGAATCGGCCGACTCTGCTGGAAAGAACGATATATTATATGTCTGGGTCATATATTAAAATATGGCTTCAAAACGCGGTTAAACATGATGAGCGAAAGCGGTAAAAATGACCTCAGCACAGAGGTGTGAAATGCCTCAGCAGCGAAAGGGTTAATTTTTTTTTTTTTACATTTTACATGGTCATATTTGGTATCATTGGAAAGGCCATGCTCTGGCCGTTCCAATGATATCAAACATTAACCCCTCATTGGAACCCCCTATCTCCAACATAGGTGGCAACAAGGGGTTAATTGCAGAACTGGCGCTATGTGCGATGACGCCAGTCGTTAGGGGGATATCCTGGAAGCTTGGCCGACATCCAAGATGTCGGCCAGCTCCGGGAGGGGATCGTGATACGGCGCATGTTAGTACCATATCGCGATCCAGCCCCCTAGGGGTTAAAGACAGCCGCCGCTTGGAAGGGCAGGCTGTGCACTTCCAAGCGGTGCCTGCCTTTTCCCGATGGCCTGCACAGATGGGGAGGGGGAGAGGTCCGAAGGACCTCCCCCTCCCTTTCAGGCACATTCCCCGCAATGGCGGGGAGAGGGTGCCTGAAATAGACGTCATCGCGCAGGCGCGATGACGTCTATTGTGCCCGCCGAGGTCCCGGAGGCTGGGCTGACATCGAGGATGTCAGCTCGCACCGGGGGCTGCCACGATCGGCTGGAATCCCAGCCGATCGCCGCTGCAAAGGGAGGACGCGCTTAGTGCATCCTTTGCAGCGAAGCATGGAAAGGGTTAATGGCGAGAAAAACGGTATATAATATGTGTGGGTTCCATAAACGAGTAAGAGGGAAATTAGACCTAAACACAAACAGAGCAGAAATGTAAAAACAGCATTGGGTACTTTCGGACATACAATGGTAAAACTGCCTGGTCACGATGGGGGTTAACTCTGAAGTGGATGAGGAGCCAGTATAGGAACTTGCAGAGAGGAGCAGCAGACACAGAGAGAGAGTAGTGGGTGAGATGAATAAGCCTGGCAGAGGCATTTAGGATAAAATGGAAGGTAGGATGGATCTTGTGAATTGGATGGAATTGAAGCTTGTTCCAAAGTGGTGGGTCTGTGGAACCTTCATTGTCTCAGCTGTTGTGGCTTTAGAAGGATTGTGAAGTGGATCTGTCCAAGACCCAATCAGGTCTACAGACAGCTCGAAAGTGCAGAGTGGACATTGTGTCTTGTGTGGAGTTTGGTGGGCTACACAACCAAAACAAGGATAGCATCTAGGGTTGCCAGATAGGCCATGTTTTCCTGGACACATTACTATTTCATGCAGAGGGGAGCACAGGGAAAAGTGCTGCCCTGTAACATGTATAATTCATATGCTGCAGGAAGGAAATCAAGATAGTTCACCTGGGATTCCTCTCTAATTTCTGATTTGCAGTGTATGGATTATACTTGCAGCGGTGTGTCATTTTTCATGCACTGTCCATCAGCAAGAATAAATTAAATGAGTCCAGAAAAACATGGCCAACCTGGCAACCCTAATAGCATCAAACCTGCTATTAATCGTGAAAGGTTTATTAAAGTCCATAGTTTAATGTTTTTTCCAAGTATATCAGTGGTGATATATTATCCAATAAGCATTAAATGAAGTGACATTCTTAAAATCATTTAATAAAGCAAATAAAAAATGAACAGAACACTTAATTGCTTGAGCTGAAAAGCACATAAGAAGCTGTTTCCAATCAGAGTGACAGTAAAATGTGCGTATTTATATAAGTGTTTTAGAATATACAGGTATAATAAATAAAATAATGGGGAATTTGAAGGATAAAGAAACATAGATCGAGGAATCTGGAGACTAAAGGCTGATTTGTACTCACTCTGTTACAGAAGTCTATAAATTAGAGAGTCACGGCAGGCTGTTCTTGTTTATGAATGTTTTACATTTCACATGCTAGTCAAGTTTGCTAAAAACTAACCAGGAGGCTTGCGCAGTTATGCAACCAATGCAGTCAGGCACAGGGGAGCATTCCATTGCAATGGCTGTTGCAGCTTTGGTAGCTGTGGAATCTGGTTGTGCCCGAATTCAGCTTATCGAATCAGTGACTGGCTGGGTCCTGTACTCAGACTTTTTCTAGAGGCTAGTTATATTTCCCTGTGTGGGAAGTAGAAAAGAAAAAAATCAAGGATGTCCCATTTTTACTCAATAACCATGGTAGCCACAGATAATGGTGCTCTCTATTAAACATGTGCAGAGACAAACATTTCGGTTCTATTCAGAATCCAGAAACGTCTCATTCCAAAATAATTAGAACCAGCCTATTCAAAAGTATAGGAAACTTCCAATTTTTCGGTATCGGACTAATTTATAATATTGGAATTGTCCAATATATTTAGCCATGTCCGATATCTGTAACAAAAAAATATAAAAACAAATATATAAAAAAAACACGTTAACACTTTCAGTGAATGACATAACATGTGAAGTGCAAGGGCAGCACTTTTCATGTGATGCACAATTTCATATTGTGCAAAGTTTTTATGAAAATGATTAGGGTTAAATATTCTGCTTGTGTTTTGATTAGGATTGGGGTTATTACTAGGGTTACTGTTTTAGCTCATTTTATGATCAGGGTTACTGTTATGGTCAGGGTTAGGGTTACTGTTTCAGCTCATTTTATGTTTAGGGTTATTTTTACAGGTAGTGTTTCTGCTTATTTTATCATTAGGGTTACTGGTTTAGCTCATTTTTTTATTCTGTTTTTTGAGAAAGGATTTTACCAGGAAGGATACATTGAGATTTCTCTCGTTTTCAAGTATGTTCTGGGTGGCGAGTATGTACCGTTAGGTGTCTTGCCCAAGGGGACTTACTGGAGAGGAGCTCTTGCTGGGATCGAGCCTGTGTCTCCACAGGCTCTCTCCACACAGAGCAGTGATGTTACCTCTACTCCACCCAGCCGGTGGTTAGGTGATAAGGGTTATTTTTACAGCTACTGTTTGTGCTTATTTTATCATTAGAGACATTGTTTTTACTTACTTTATGGTCAGTGTTACTGTTACGGTCAGGGTTACTGTTTTAGCTCATTTTCTAATTAGGGCTATTGTTACGGTTAGAGTTAGGGTTACTGTTTCAGCTCATTTTATGATTAGGATTATTTTTACAGCTACTGTTTGTGCTTATTTTATCATTAGGGATATTGTTTTTACTTATTTTATGGTCAGTGTTACTGTTAGGGTTACAGTTACGGTCAGGGTTACTGTTTTAGCTCATTTTGTGATTAGGGTTGCGGTTTCTGCTTGGTTTTTGGTTGTGGTTATTTTTACAGGTAGTGTTTATGATTATTTTATCATTAGGGTTATTGTTTTTACTTATTTTATGGTAAGTGTTAGGGATGTGCAATTAGCCTTGTACCGATTTTCGTACGAAATTTACCATTTCCGTGCTTCCGAGGGCAACCCGAATCAGAAATGTTGGCCACACGAAATTTTCGGATCGATTCGAAATTTGGAGTCATTCGGCAGTGTGTGGAATCATATGCTGTATGGAAACCTATGGGTTTCCTGTTTCTTTAAAAAAAGTTAAGAAACCTAAAATTTCACCCAAAAAATGCTTAAAAAATCTTAAAAGAATATCTAAGTAAAGGAACTTTCATACTATTGGTAGTAATCTACTTCCCATTCTTAAATAAGCAATAAAAAAACAAATAACACATTAAAGAACGAAAAACCAAACTGAACCGAATCACCCGAATGATCCGAATCACCGAATCGCTGAAATGATCCAAAAGCCAAAATGACGTGAATCACCGAATCGATCCAAAATTTCAAATCGATATCGAATCACCGAATCAAAACGAAAACAGTCCGAAATGACCCAAAAGGAAAAAAAATTTCAGCGGTGCACATCTCTAGTAAGTGTTACTGTTAGGGTTACTATTTCTTCTTAGTTTGTGTTTAGGGCGACTGTTAGGGTTAAGGTTTCTTTTTATTTTATTATTAGAGTGAGGGTTATAGTTTCTGCTTGTTTTTTATTAGGTTTGAGTTTACAGTTTCTGCTTGTTTTTAACCCCTTGTTTTATTAGGCTTAAGGTTACTGTTCAGCATATTTTACGATTAGTGTTTGGGTTACCCTTTTGTTCAATTACTTAATTAATATTCTGAATGGATCGGAACAGATCTGGTTATATTCAGATCTGGCCAATTATAATCGGATTGGTTGGGATCGATTCTGGATATTATTATCAGAGAGTGATTCGGTTTGAATTTCGGTAATTCTGGTCAATTTGAATTGTTGAAACCTCAGCTGAATATCCATACGGACTGAATCGAATCATTCATGTTTACTTTTTATTTCCAAACCAAGAAAATGGGTTAAAATTATGAACAGTAGGAAAGTAAGTGCTCTATAAGCTTGTCTCTGAGTCAAGAATCAAACCCCTAGGCCAATTCTAAGTTTTGATACATCAATATTAGGTAAATATTCAGGTATTTGTAGTTACCACTAATAGTGACTAATAGTGTGCAGTATGAGCATTAGAACTAGGAGGGGTGGTGGAAAGAGATCTCCCAGATAGCCATATAGACATTTGCACAGCATGTGTCTGCTGATTAGGATTGAGGAATTGATGGAATTTGCTTAAATTTACAGTCTAAAGTTACTGGGTAACCCCAATTTTTTATTTAATCAAGGATGAGGGTAGTCAACTATTAAAATGATCCTGCTAGGCTGAAATAGTTGTATTATCATTGTATCATTATATTATACGTCTTCACGGCCTTACTTTGAGAAAGGTTTCCCCCCAGATTACTTTTTGGGTTCCTTCAAGAAACATAGAAACATAGAAACATAGAAAAATGTCGGCAGATAAGAACCTTTCGGCCCATCTAGTCTGCCCAATTACATGGATACTTTACCTGGATTTATCTTTTCTTTAGGATAGCCTTATGCCTATCCCATGCTTGCTTAAATTCAATCACTGTTTTGGCCTCTACCACTTCTACTGGAAGGCTGTTCCATGTATCCACCACCCGCTCAGTAAAATAATGCTTCCTGATGTTACTTTTAAACCTTTGCCCCTCTAATCTAAGACTATGTCCTCTTGTTTTGCTATTTTGTTTCCTTTTAAATATACTCCCTTCCTCTACCTTGTGGATTCCCTTTACGTATTTAAATGTTTCTATCATATCTCCTCTGTCTCGTCTTTTTTCCAAGCTGTACATGTTAAGATCATTAAGCCTTTCTTGGTAACTTTTCTCCTTCAAGCCGTACACCATTTTAGTAGCCCTTCTCTGAACTCTCTCTAAGGTGTCTATATCCTTCTGGAGATACAGTCTCCAGTACTGCACACAGTACTCCAAGTGAGGTCTCACCAGTGCTCTGTACAGTGGCATGAGCACTTCCCTTTTCCACAAGAGTGTGTTAAAAGCAAGAATGCTGCCTTTCCTTCTTATTACCAATATTGCATATAAACCCCAATATGAGTACAAGGAAGGGACCCAATATTCATGGAATCTGCAGAGCAGGTAGATTACTACAGACTAGAGATGTGCGTTTTGTTTTGTTCCAAATCGCAATCTGGACGAAATTTACCAATTCGTATTTCAGAAGCACGTCCAAAATAACAAATCAGTTCTGTCCGAAATGGAACAAAATGGAATGAAATGGAATATAACGAATTAATTCCGTTTCTACAAGTCAGAAGTTATTCCGTTTCACAGATTCAGCAGCACTGTGTCCCCACCCATTGGCCGTGCTGCTGAATCTGTTTTATTCAGCACCACAGGCCATGGACAGCACCATGGTGCCATTCGATGCAGTTCGGTGGCAGTGAAATTCCCTACAGGCAAGTAATGGTTAATCTATTCAGAGAACTCTGAACAGTACCGAGATGACAGTGAAATTCCCTGTTTATCTGTGGTTTGTTCGACAGGTTTAAAAAGACAAATCTATTTATTCAACTGTTTATTTCTTTTCATTTGCAGCAAAAAGCCTTTTTATTTATTGATTTTTTTAAAGTATTTTTTGCTGAAATGTTTGGATTCCTTATTATTTTAAAACTATGCTTTGTTTCTTTGCCGAATGCAGCAGGTTTTTTTTCTTTCCTTCAGTCTGGCTGCGTCTGCTGTTCTTGGTGTTGAAACCTATTCAGCACCAAGGACAGCAGCACAGTGGGGCTTCGGAGCAACAACATTTTTCGCTTTGCATATTTGTATAGATTACAGATGCTATACTAGAGAAAGTAAGTGGGGTCAGCGCTTCACATTCACCAAAAGTACAGTCAGAAACTAGAGGAGCTAGTTACAGTAAATCATTCTACCTACATAGTATGAATCCTTCAGATGGAAAAAACTAGCTCCTCTAGTTTCTGACTGTTCTTTTGGTGAATGTGAAGCACTGTCCCACGAACTTCTGTTTCCTCTTTTTGTTTTTGGTGACGGGAAGCACCAATTTTGTGGGTTAAATTAGCGAATCTGTTCAATACCAAGCGCCACGGAACTACCTTTCGTTTTGTGATTGAATTCATACTGGGAAAATGCCCACTGGGTCTGACAGTAGTCATAAAATTAAGAGATAAATGAATTCACCTAGCATATTGCACTGGAGCCTGGCTGCACTGGAGCCTTTTGCACTGATTGGCAGCTCACTGGATTCTCTATTTTAATATATTTTGAGTAATAGCCAATCAGCATCAAGGTAGCTATTGTGTTCTGTTCTAGAGTCTTTCAGTATCCAGGTTGGTTAAAATTACATATAATTATTTCAAATGAGATCATTAAGAATAGCCCACTTGAACACTGCTTTAGGACACCAATTTAACTCAACTTAAATCCCATTTCCCCCCTAATTTGTCCTCCAATTGCTTGTTTCAAGAAAAGAAAAACAAAACACTTCCCAACAGCTACGATAGCAAATTGAACAAATCCTTCCGTATTTTTTTGATACAGATTATTTAAATTACGATTTCTGTTTATAGTCCCAGGGTACAATATAATCACCTTTGTTTACCTGCTAGTTCTTTTTTAATTAACTGACATGCTATTAGCATAATTTTGTGTCCCCAGAGTATTAATTATACATAATTTATATCAGAGGCATGTATTTCTTATTAGAAAGATGAATAAAACATTTACCTGCTCATTGCTACTCGAGGTTAACATTTATACACAAAAACTCACCTGAGACATGCAATCAAATTATCCAGTTTTATTTTTTCTGTTGCTTAATGATACAATATTAGATATTGTTGTATTTTATTTCACTGGAGGCAAAACAGTTATTTAGCGGAGAAGTGTGTTGGCAGCATTAATTAACCAATGATGCATGCTAAACTGCACAATACGCTGTACATGCTGAATATGCTCTAGATTATGTTGTTCTCTAAGGGTAATGAAGTGCAAATGAGTACACACAGCAATGTCACTTCAGATTTCAATAAAGACACACAAAAACAGCAGGTTATGCATTTTTATGGCCTTTGATTGTAACTAAAAACCCAGGTTTCATATATACAGAGGGCACTGATCCTTACCGCCATGTGTTTCACCTATAATCAAACACTGACAGCCTGTGAAGTCTATTTGCTGTATTGGAGAGTATATATCTTATGCATACGCATAAAAAACAATCAATAAAGTAATGAATGAGACATATTAATTAATAAATGTAAGAATTTCAAGAATATATCATATTAATATAACGTATTATTGCTATTATGAATTAAATGTTGCATATTGTGAACTTAATAAATCTGCAATGTGATAATAAATATGCAACATATTTTTCTTTATAGGAAAAAGACTTGAGGGGCTATTCAGAGAACTCTCTCGTTTCCCGCACTTCGGGGAATCAAATTCCTCGACTCTATGGGGAATTCAGCATTCACCTCAGGGTGTCCAGAGTGCAGGGAACGGATCCAAAAATCTGCCATAAAACTGCCGAAAAATGACCGAAAAAACGCAGTCGATATGATCCGAAGTATAGGATCACTTCGAACACATCCGCAAAAAGCCAACGATCGGCCAAGCACAGCGCAGACCAGCAGCCGGAAAAAGCCGACAAGCTGACGAACAGGGTAAAAAAAAATGATTGCAAGTGTGAAAATTGAACGCTGTTTGCAAAAAAACTACTGAACGAAAATGTCTGGAATTAAGGTAGAAGGTCCCATGAATAATAATAAAAAGGTCTGTTACAGAAAAATACCCCCGCTATTTAACCCCTTCACTGCTGAGCCATTTCACCTCTGTGTGCTGAGCATGTTTTTACTGGTTTTGCTCATGTTTAAAAATGATTTGAAGGAGGGGGCGTGGCTAGCTGTGTTAGCGAGTGGACGCATGTTGCAGAGCTCCTGCTTAATTACCGACTTTTCCCTATTTTTTCCACTCGTATTGCTTCAGGATTGCTCCCCCCTACTACCAGACTGCCTAGTAAACCCGGGTGGATATTTCTGTGCACCCGGTGAGGAAATTTTTGACCCGGAGAGTTGGGGCCTATACGTCAGGCCTATTCTACCTGGCCTTACCAGAAGCGATTGTGGGATTTGGTGGTGTTTTCCGGTGTCTTTCTGCTGCTCACATGGGTAAGAAAATACCCCAATGCTCTCGCCAGACTGGTGGCCCTGGCCAAAGGGACATAAGGGAATCGATGGCTGGAGGACCTGTCTCCCGGAAGGCAACGGCCTCACTTTCTTTCCCGTCCGGCTATGACTCCATGGGGGACGAGGACCCCTCCAGGCCCACGGGAGATGGATTGGGCATGTCCTGGGTTACCCCGCCATCTCAGTCACTGGGATCGCTCCCTCCTACTGCGGCTGCCAAAAAAGAGCGCAAAAAAAACAGAAGGCCGCGTTGGCGGCGTCTTCGAAGGTCTTGGCAGCCCAGCATGATTCCTCAGAAGGAGACTCGGCAGAAGAGCAGCTACTCTCCGCCGCATGTAGCGAGGCCTCGGTGGGTGACGGCTCCGCCCCAGGGACCCGGGAACCGGGAACATTGGTGGGACCTCCTGGATCTGGCAGTGTTACACAGATTTTATTATTATTATTATTCTTTATTTATAAAGCGCCAGCATATTCCGCAGCGCTGTACAATAAGCACAGTATAGACAGGGTTACAATACATTGAACAACATTTGACAAACAGTACAGGAGGAGATGAGGGCCCTATTCCTGTAGGAACTCACAATCTAGGAGGGTTGGGGTTGGAAACAGGAGGAGAGGACTGTAAGGTGAGAGTGATTGATGGTTGCATCAGTGAGTTGGGTGGTAGGCTTCCCTAAATAGGAATGTTTTCAGGGAGCGTTTGAAGGAAGAGAAGTTAGGGGAAAGTCTGACAGCACGAGGGAGAGCGTTCCAGAGAGTGGGGGCTGCGCGTGAGAAATCCTGCAGTCTATCATGGGAAGAGGTGATGCGGGGAGAAGCTAGGCGCAGGTCACTGTTTGACCTTAGGGAGCGGGCTGGGGTGTATTTGGTGATTAGTGAGGACAGGTAGTGGGGCGCTGAGTTAGTGAGGGTTTTGTAGGTAAGGATAAGGATTTTGAACTTAATTCTGCAGTGGATGGGGAGCCAGTGAAGGGACTCGCAGAGGGGAGCGGCAGAGACAGAGCGGCGGGTGAGGTGAATTAGCCTGGCGGAGGCGTTCAGGATGGATTGTAGGGGGGAGAGGCGGGACAGAGGGAGGCCAGATAAGAGATTATTGCAATAGTCGAGTCGGGAGATTACCAGGGCGTGTATGAGTTGTTTTGTGGTGACAGCGGTAAGAAATGGCCGAATTCTGGAAATATTACGCAGTTGGTATCGGCAGGAGGAGGAAAGAGACTTGATGTGGGGGATGAAGGAAAGAGCAGAGTCCAGTGTAACTCCAAGACAGCGAACTTGGTTTGATGGGGAGATGGTGATACCCTCCACCGTGATAGAGAAGTCAGGAGGTGGGGAGGCATTAGAGGGAGGAATAAGTAGGAGCTCAGTCTTTGACATGTTGATCTTTAGGTGGTGGGAGGCCATCCAGGAGGAGATGCCAGATAAACAGTCACTGACTTTTGAAAGGACAGGGGGAGAGAGATCAGGGGTAGAGAGGTAGATCTGAGTGTCATCAGCGTAGAGGTGGTAATTGAAGCCAAAGCTGTTGATGATTTTGCCCAGGGAGGAGGTGTAGATGGAAAAGAGCAGAGGACCAAGGACAGAGCCTTGAGGTACACCAACAGATAGAGGCAATGAAGAGGAGGAGTTACCAGCAAAGGGCACACAGAAGGACCTGTTGGATAAATAGGAGTCAACCCAAGCAAGTGCAGTGTCACCGAGACCCAGAGAGTTGAGGGTCTGCAGAAGGAGGGGGTGGTCAACAGTGTCAAAAGCAGCCGAGAGGTCAAGCAGGATGAGAATAGAATAGTGGCCGTGTTTTTTAGCAGTTAGGAGGTCGTTGGTGACTTTGGTGAGGGCAGTTTCAGTTGAGTGTAGGGGACGGAAGCCAGATTGCAGGGGGTCAAGTAGGGAATTGGAGGACAGGAAGAGGGAGAGGCGGTTGAAGACTAGTTTTTCTAAGAGCTTTGATGTGAAGGGAAGCAGGGATACAGGGCGGTAGTTGGATGGAGAGTTGGTGTCTAGGGATGGTTTCTTTAGTAAAGGGGTAACTAGCGCGTGTTTGAAGGCGGATGGAAAGGAGCCAGTGGAGAGAGATAGGTTGAAGATGTGTGTGAGAGCAGGGGTGAGGGAGGAGGAGAGGGGAGGAATTAGATGTGAGGGAATGGGGTCGAGCGGGCACGTGGTGAGATGTGAGGAGGACAATAAGGAATTGACTTCCTCCTCAGTGGTTGGGAGGAAGCGGAAGAGGGTGGCAGAGGGGACCTGTGGGAGTGGAGGTGGCAGATAACTATCTTGTGTTGGGATGTTGCTTCTGATAGTTAGAGTTTTATTGAGGAAGTAGATTGCGGAGGAGGATGATGATCTCCCCTCTATGAAGGGGGACCTCCGTTGGATTCTGGAGGAAACAAGAGGCATGTGGAGACCGGAGGTGGCGGCAGTATGAGCAGAGGTGGAGGTGCTCCGAGCGCAAGTAATGGAGGTGAGAGGGAAGACTGATGGGGTAGCTCAGGAGCAGTCTCACCTTTCTGACCAGCTATCCGTCCTCCGCTCCCAGGTGGAAACCCTAACTCGCTCGGTGGAAACTTTGGAGTCTCGTCACCGACGCCGAAATGCCTGGGTCAGAGGCATCCCAGCCTCAGTATTAGCTAATGACTTGCTGCCCTACGTGGAACGACTGGCACTTCAGGTCTCAGGACTGCCCTCTACGACACTCGAGCTAGTTGGAGCGGCGTTTCGGGTCCGGAAGGCGGCGGCAGCGGTGCCAGAGGGGTTCCTGGGGACTTGGTGGTTGTTTTCCGAGACGTTGCCCTGAAGGCGAAGCTTACGGTCTTCCCCCAGCGCCCGAGACCCCGTTTTTGACCTTGATGGCCCGCCGGAGGTTCCGTGACGTGACGACTGTTCTCCGCAGTAAGGGGATTTGGTATCGCTGGGGCCTGGCTGGCTCTTTAGTGGTGACCCACAATAATATACCATATACGGCTACTGATCCCGAATCAGCCTGGGCTGACCTCGCGGCTGCGGGCGTCTCGCTAAGCCCATCAGAAGCCCGGTCGGGTTGAGACATGTCACTACCTTTACCTTTATTTTTTAAGCTCTGGACAATCCTTGTCTTCAGTGCTTTTCCAAGTTTGGACAGTTTCTCCACATTTTGACATTTCCCCTTATTTTACATTTGATATGGACTCTTGTCTTGTTTTTGCTGTTGTTTCCCCGTACATCTGGAGTTACAGATTTACCTTTTTATATACACTTCATGCTTCCGTTTTGGGGCCTCGGATGTGAGGAGTTCCCCTCCTCCTAAAATTCCTCCCCATCTTACTCACTCCCTCTCTGTCCCCCTCCCACACACCCTCTTACCCTCTCCCTTCCTTTTTGATTTTTATTTTTTATTTTTATCTCGCTTCAGGTATTTTTGTCCAGATTCCCCTCTTTTGCCATCTTGTACCTAGTTACCACACGTGATATTGCTTTGTATTTGGTTACTTGTTTTGCAGGCCCAGTGGGGTCGTATCCTCGTTTGAGTACGTGAGACTGTTTTATAATTCTATAACTAAAGAATTACTAAAAAATGATTTGAAGTCACGTATTATAATACGACCCACACAAATCATATATTCTTTTTTTTCAGCAGACTCGGCAGATTTATAAAATATCATTATTATATGTAAACGTCATGCCCTGCCAGAATGCTATGAGAATTTTTTTTATTTTTTTTTAAAAAGTGATTTTCCAATCATCAACAGCGTGCAAAATAATATTTTTTCACATTTTTATCATCTGAGCCTTTATGTTTATATAGTCTATAGGGTACTCTTGTTAAACTAAATTATTATTACAGAAAAACTTTATTTTTCTGAGATATTACGTGATTTTAGCTAAAAGCAAAAAAACACCATTAGTGCAGCATCATTGTTCACATTATAATTGAAATGGGAACAATATTGCTACATTAATAAATAAAAAAACAAAATAAGTTTTTTATTTTTATTTATTTTATTATTTTTATTGTAACATGGTCATGCTTGGTATCATTGGATAGGCCATGCTCTTGCCTTTCAAATGATTCCAATATGACCCTCTAGGAGATATGAAGATCCAAATGACCCCCTATCTCCACTTGGCAGCTAAACGGTTAACTACTCAACTGACATCATCACGCATATAGTGACAATGTCAGTGGGTGGGGGAGGCCCCAGAGGCTTGGCTGACATCCAACATGTCAGCCTCCTCTGGGATAGGACCGTGATCCGGTACTGATTGACGGCGAATCACGACCCGGCACCTAGGGGGTTAAAGACAGGCACCAATAAAAAGGGCAGAAGGACCCCCCTCCCTTTCAGGCTCCATCCCAGCAGTGCCAGAGGGCGGCCTGAAAAGGACATCATTGCGCCCGTTGTAAAGATGTCAGTACACCTGGAGGGGCTTCTTAACCCTTTCGCTGCGGAGAACGCGCTCAGCGCGTCCACCCGCAGGTAGCGTTGCCTGCGGAGGACGCGCTGAGCACATCCTCCCTTTGCGGCCAGCGATCGGCCGGATTCCGGCCGATCGCTGTGCCCCCCGGTGCGGGCTGACATCCTCGATGTCAGCCCAGCACCCGGGACTGCCGCCGGCACAATTAGATGTCATCGCGACGGCGCGATGACATCTACCGTAATTCAGGCGCCCCCCCGCGTGTGCAGAGGAGGAGCCTGAAAGGGAGGGGGGGAGGTCCTTTGGACCTCTCTCCCTCCCGATCCCGGCTGTCACAGGGTTAAGGCAGGCACGGTTTGGAAGGGCACAGCCTGCCCTTCCAAACCGTGCATGCCTTTAACCCCTTGGGTGCCGGATCACGATTCGGTGCCGAAAAGCGCCAAATCGTGATCCTCTCCCGGAGCTGGCCGACATCTTGGATGTGGGCCAAGCTTCCGGGAATGCCCCCTGAACCGCTAACTGAACCCAATGAACCCCGCTATCTCCCAATCCATGGCAGCTAGGGGTTAATGTTTGGTACTGTTGGATCAGCCAGAGCATGGCCTTTCCAACGATACCAAACATGACCATGAAAAAAGTTTTTTTAAAAAAATACAAATTAAAGATAAAAATAAAAAAAAATTAAAAAAAATTATCGAAAAAAAATAAACAAGTTTTTTTTCGTTTTTTTAATGCAGCAATATTGTTCCCATTTCTATTATAATGTGAACAATGATGCTGCACTAACGATTTTTGTATGCATTGCGTTTGTTAAAAATCGCGTAATTTTCCCCCCAAAAAAATGTAACGAGACCCCATTTCTAATTTTTTTAACAAGCGCACCCCATACAAAATATAACCGCAATTGCTCGCATGTTAAAATGTGAAAAAAAACACTTTACACATTGTAAATTATTGAAAATTCATATTTTATTGCATTTTTTGTTATAATATACAGACAGGACATGACGATACATATTATAATGACATATTATGAATCTTCCGAGTCTGACGGAAAGAACGATATATAATATGTCTGGGTCATATACTAAAATAAGCCTTCAAAACACGTTTAAACAAGATGAGCGAAACAGGTAAAAATGAGCTCAGCACAGAGGCGGGAAAAGCCTCAGCAGCGAAAGGGTTAAAAGCAATGTCCGGCTTCCATGAAGTCAGATCGCCGTGGGACCCCGGAGGAGAGAGGTGAGTATAGGAAGGAGAGCCTGCTTAGCAGAAGACGTGTGGGGAACGTCCTCCGCATATAGCGGGAGACTTCCATGACGTTCCCCACACGTCTTCTGCAGTGAAACGGTTAAACAAAATCTGAAACTATAATGAAATAAATAACCTGGATCGGCGCAAAATAATGCTCTCTGGGGTCCTGAAATCTTGCGTAGATATGTATAAAAAAGGAGACAAATAATAGTGCAACACTGATATATACAAATTACTATAAGTGTATATGAGATATATCCCACTCACAAATATAGAGCCGTAACACTGGCTCTAAGTGGGTCCAGGCATGTGGGTGATTATCTTCATCAGCTGGAATGGTTGTGATGGGCTTGTAGGCCCTTTTATAGTGTCCATAAGTAGTCTTAATTGTTCCCATGTGTCCTGTTTGCTGTCCCGATTGATCCTTCCGTTTTCGGCACTGGGCGCCGCCATTTTGCGCATGCGCGGTTCACTTCCGCGTTCCACCGCGTTCCAAACGCCTATTCTCTTACTTCCGCGTTCCACTGCGTTCCAAGCACCGCTATTTTACTTCCGGTCGGCGGTTTCTTAACCAGAAGATGGAAATGGATACAAGATTCTCTTTCTCTTCACAATGTTCAGAGTTTTTGGGGTTTTAATAAACCTTTTTCCTTTTCATCATATGCAGTATAGAAACAAGAAATTTACAGGCATTAAACTCAATTAAGATCAACATGATTAAAAATGGTTAAAATGAATTGTGCACCCCGCAGGGTCTCCCTATGGACCAGCAATATATTTCATATATAATACCTAAAAAAGGGGGGAATTGGAGGCCATTTTATATATATTAAACTTTTTTGGAAAAACTATCTCATAGTAACCATATAGATACCATCCCATTTTGTAAACTTTTTTATCAAAAAAGTGACTGATGCTATAATTTAAACTAATTACAATTTGATAAAATATTAAATGTGTGAACCTCATTTATGCGAAAAATATTATGCAAAATTAATATTAAAGTGCTTTTTGCTAAATTTGAATATAATTGAATATATTATCATTTTTAAAGTGCTTTTATTCAGTGTGTTAATTACTAAACTATGTGTCTAGAATATATAACAATATCCTCCCTTGTATTGATAAAATAATAAATATCAAAAAAACTTCTTTTTATGAAGGTGCTATTTAAAGTGCCATATCGTTACTAACTATTATTTAAATGTCAAAATGTATACCTAATTAAGTGTATTATTATTTTAAAGTTTTTTCTGCATTATAAATTATTAAATAAAGTGGAAAAAAAAAAAAAAAAAAAAAGGATAATTATATAAATTTTATTTTCTCACAGTTCCTCCACATGTGGTAATATCCATATATAGCCCCTTACATCATAAAGGATAAAGAGAGTGGGTATATATTTAAAACCCCAAGAGATGCACAACGAACTCATAAAAAAACTCGTGAAAAATTCATAGAAAATTCATAGAAAATGGACTACCTCGAAATCATTGTTTAACCCATTTGGTGCCATAGTACCCATTTCATAGATAGTCCGCATCTCCTCCTGTCCCAACTTATTAATAATATTATCATCTATATTAACTCTATGTATTTTCTTAATGGCCATGAATCTCAAACCTACTGGAGAACCTCCATGTTGGAGCTTAAAATGTAATGAAACGGAGTGTTTTTCGTACAACTTTTTTATATTTCTGACATGTTCCGAAATTCTTATATTTAGGGCCCTTTTTGTGCGACCAACGTATTGGAGGCCACAAGGACATTCTAAGAGATATATTACACTTTTTGAGCAACAATTAAGAACTTCTTTTATTTGTATCTTTTGGTTAATTTTTTTATTCATATATTATAACCAAAAGATACAAATAAAAGAAGTTCTTAATTGTTGCTCAAAAAGTGTAATATATCTCTTAGAATGTCCTTGTGGCCTCCAATACGTTGGTCGCACAAAAAGGGCCCTAAATATAAGAATTTCGGAACATGTCAGAAATATAAAAAAGTTGTACGCAAAACACTCCGTTTCATTACATTTTAAGCTCCAACATGGAGGTTCTCCAGTAGGTTTGAGATTCATGGCCATTAAGAAAATACATAGAGTTAATATAGATGATAATATTATTAATAAGTTGGGACAGGAGGAGATGCGGACTATCTATGAAATGGGTACTATGGCACCAAATGGGTTAAACAATGATTTCGAGGTAGTCCATTTTCTATGAATTTTCTATGAATTTTTCACGAGTTTTTTTATGAGTTCGTTGTGCATCTCTTGGGGTTTTAAATATATACCCACTCTCTTTATCCTTTATGATGTAAGGGGCTATATATGGATATTACCACATGTGGAGGAACTGTGAGAAAATAAATTTATATAATTATCCTTTTTTTTTTTTTTTTTTTTTTCCCACTTTATTTAATAATTTATAATGCAGAAAAAACTTTAAAATAATAATACACTTAATTAGGTATACATTTTGACATTTAAATAATAGTTAGTAACGATATGGCACTTTAAATAGCACCTTCATAAAAAGAAGTTTTTTTGATATTTATTATTTTATCAATACAAGGGAGGATATTGTTATATATTCTAGACACATAGTTTAGTAATTAACACACTGAATAAAAGCACTTTAAAAATGATAATATATTCAATTATATTCAAATTTAGCAAAAAGCACTTTAATATTAATTTTGCATAATATTTTTCGCATAAATGAGGTTCACACATTTAATATTTTATCAAATTGTAATTAGTTTAAATTATAGCATTAGTCACTTTTTTGATAAAAAAGTTTACAAAATGGGATGGTATCTATATGGTTACTATGAGATAGTTTTTCCAAAAAAGTTTAATATATATAAAATGGCCTCCAATTCCCCCCCTTTTTTTAGGTATTATATATGAAATATATTGCTGGTCCATAGGGAGACCCTGCGGGGTGCACAATTCATTTTAACCATTTTTAATCATGTTGATCTTAATTGAGTTTAATGCCTGTAAATTTCTTGTTTCTATACTGCATATGATGAAAAGGAAAAAGGTTTATTAAAACCCCAAAAACTCTGAACATTGTGAAGAGAAAGAGAATCTTGTATCCATTTCCATCTTCTGGTTAAGAAACCGCCGACCGGAAGTAAAATAGCGGTGCTTGGAACGCAGTGGAACGCGGAAGTAAGAGAATAGGCGTTTGGAACGCGGTGGAACGCGGAAGTGAACCGCGCATGCGCAAAATGGCGGCGCCCAGCGCCGAAAACGGAAGGCTCAATCGGGACAGCAAACAGGACACATGGGAACAATTAAGACTACTTATGGACACTATAAAAGGGCCTACAAGCCCATCACAACCATTCCAGCTGATGAAACCGCTACTTGATGCGGCGAAACGCGTTCTGGTGGTTATTTTAATTATATTTTAAATAAATTTTATTTTCTACCTTCAATCCCGTTTCCTGCTTGCTGTTTTCCGGATTTTTGGTGCTGTTTCCTGGATCACTGGTGGTTTTTCCTTTGGGTTTTTTCCCATCTAAAAAAACCCGTGGGCGTACATCCACGAGCTATGTGAGCTCCTTAAAATGTGAGTACCATTCCAACTGTACACAACACTGTGAACTTTGTTTGTGGATCTACACAAGGAAATTTCCTTTTTTTTCCACTGCATAAAATTCTGGACAGAAAAGTTGCTGTAAGGTGGGGGTCACCTAAGAAATTGAAGATAATCACCCACATGCCTGGACCCACTTAGAGCCAGTGTTACGGCTCTATATTTGTGAGTGGGATATATCTCATATACACTTATAGTAATTTGTATATATCAGTGTTGCACTATTATTTGTCTCCTTTTTTATACATATCTACGCAAGATTTCAGGACCCCAGAGAGCATTATTTTGCGCCGATCCAGGTTATTTATTTCATTATTGTGTGTAATGGTATAGGGGAAACCACTATATCCTGAGATTGGCTATCTGGGCACCCTGGTGGTGGATGCATGTTGTGTGGCGCTGCACCATTCTTTGTTTATAAAATCTGAAACTATTTTGCCAAAATAATCCCAAACAATGTCTAAAAGATCCTGAAAAATAAATAAATAAAGAGACTTTTTGCTGCAGATTAAAAGAATAAACGGCTTATTAGATATTCAATAAAAACGGGAATATTTTTAACATTGAAACCTATGGGATTCGCCTGAATAAACCTAACGAATGAAACCACTGAACATCAGGGCACTGACATTTCTCTGCTGTTCAATATGAATAGATTAACCATTGCTTCTCTATGGCAATTTCACTGCCATTGAACAGCCATCATTATTTTGCAGGGATGTGCAATTCGTTTAGCTCCGAATTGAATTTCGTACGAAATTTACCATTTTCATTCTTTCAGAAGCAATTCTGCCTGAAATGATGAAATCCCGAATCAAAGTTTCAGCACAAACTAAATCATTTCGTTATGGGACCTAAACGAAATAAAATGCAATGCGAAATGCTGAAAAAACAGAACAAAACGATCAAAAACGAAATAAATGTCGTAACGAAATGAACTGAAATGAAAAAAACGGAACCAAATGATCTGACATGAAAAAAAAAAAGAACTAAATGATCTAAAAGATAAAACAACTGAACCAAAAGGTCTAAAACGAAAAAAAACAAAAAAAACGGAACAGGTCTCTTTTTAATTAATGCAGATGCTAAGCTTTTTTTCCACCATAGTTATCAATGTTAAAAAAAATACCCGTTTTTATTAAATATTTCTTAACCCTTTCGCTGCTGAGGCTTTTCACACCTCTGTGCTGAGGTCATTTTTACCGCTTTCGCTCATCATGTTTAACTGCGTTTCGAAGCCATATTTTGATATATGACCCAGACATATTATATATCGTTCATTCCGGCAGACTCGGCAGATTCATAATATGTCATTGTTATATGTATATGTCATGTCCTGTCTGTATATTATAACAAAAAATGCAATAAAATTCGAATTTTCAATCATTTACAATGTGTAAAGTGTTTTTTTCCCATTTTAACATGCGATCGTTTGCGGTTATATTTGCGCTTGTTAAAAAAATTAGAAATGGGGGTCTCGTTAAATTTTTTTGGGGGAAAAAATTCGCTATTTTTAACAAACGCATCACATACAAAAATCGTTAGTGCAGTATCATTGTTCACATTATAATTGAAATGGGAACAATATTGCTGCATTAACAAAACCAAAAAAAAAAAACTTGTTTATTTTATTTTTCATAATTTTTTTAAAATATATATATATATATTTTTTTTTTTTTAAAAACTTTTTACATGGTCAAGTTTGGTATCATTGGAAAGGCCATTCTCTGGCCGATCCAACCATATCAAACATTAACCCCTAGCTGCCACCATGTTCATTGGAACCCCCTATCTCCACCATTGCTGGCAGCTAGGGGTTAACTCCAGGACTGGCGTCATCGTGCTATGCACGATGACGCCAGTCCTCAGGGGGAGTTCCCGGAGGCTTGGCCGACATCCAAGATGTCGGCCAGCTCCGGGAAAGGATCACTATCCGGCGCTTTTCAGCGCCGAGTCGTGTTCCGGCTCCCCAGGGGTTAATGACAGCCACGTTTGGAAGGGAATGCATGAAACAACACTGCGGGTGGACGCGCTGAGCGCGTCCTCCGCAGTGAAAGGGTTAAACCATTTATAATTTTCAATTGCAGCAAACAGACATTTTTTAATTAATTTTTTGGGATTTTTTGGGCATTTTGCAGGATTTTTTGGGTGAAAGTTTAGGTTTCCTAATTTATTTTAAGTGTAGTAATGAGGTCTGTCTTTCTTTGCTGAACGTATGCAGCTGATTTATTTTGCTTTGTTTTCTTACAGTCTGTGTGCAATCAGCAATAAAAAAAATGGCTTTTTGGTTTGCTGCAATTGAAAATTATAAATGATTTAAGAAATATTTAATAAAAATGGGGATTTTTTTTAACATTGAAAACTATGGTGGAAAATTCGAATTGATATCAACTATCAAATTGATCTTAACTTACAATACAAGTAATAGTCAGCAAACGACTTTATGAAACAAATTAATTTGTTTCACTGTTTAATTTAACTCAAATACTAAATCTATGACACAGCTTAATATTTAACCCTAGCTTGTCTTTTAACAGCAAAATTTGATTAATTGGGGTTTTATTTAGTGATCCGAAATTCGAATTGATATCAACTATCGAATTGATATATTAACTATCGAATTGATAATTTGATATATCAATTCGAATTGATCAATATAAATCCGAAACGAAACCAAACGAAATTAGCAACAAAATTCCTAAAACTAAATTATTTGAAAACTAAAAGAAACTAAAGAAAACTATACTAATTTTTCAGCCATGCTCATCTCTAGTGTTTTGCTGGCAATTCGCCAACATTTTGCCAACTGCCTGCTTTTTGAAAAGCCAATTGGCCACGAAAATGCAACGAGCGGGGAAATTCACTGTTCGGTGCATTTTCGTGGCAAGTTCAGATCTGTGTGAATAACCCTGCAAGTTTAAAGATTTTAGGGAACTGTAGCAAGCTGTATTCTGGTTTAGGGAAAATATAATGAATTATTTCATAAATTCTGATGTTTATTATTAGAAAAATAATAATAATTGAATTTAAGAAGATTTTACATACTGTATATCCATATCTTAGGTTTTGCTGATTTTTCACCCCATATTTACTACAATCGCGTGTGATATTTCCTCCATAAATAAGCACACTGTTGTTTTAAGGTCTGATATAATTACTGCCCATCTTTCCCTGTAAATACAGTACTCACATTTCTTCCACAGTCCTCATATATTGTTTGTAGTGCAACTGCACTGCTCATAATGCCATCACCGTATCCAAAATCACATTGCTTAGTTTCCCAATTATGTTCATGGTAGTAGGTTATGTCAAGAGAATAGTAGGATCTACAACAGCTGTTTGATTTCATTGGAGTGGGAGCAGTGGCAGCATTTAATACTATAATCCGTTAATGATTTATGATGTGACAGGACTGTCATTAAAAAAAGGTTGTGTGACTTAACACATTCTAAGGTTCTAACATATTTAAATTGGGCATCTGGTCACTTGTTAGCTTAGTACAGAATCTGTACACTTATTTAGGATGAACATTTTCCTCTACGACTTCTGTGACTCTTTGGCCCATGCCTTGATGGTCCTGCAATTTATGTCTTCTCTTCCATTTTAAAAGCTCTACCTCACTTGACCTATACTAAGTCCAGAAAACCTAAAACCACTTATCTTAAACTGATGTGACTTACCCTAATCCCATATACCATACTTTAACATCATACCACTCAACTTAAACCCATGTCACCCACCATAGCTTCATGTCACTCACCCTAACCTCATGCTATCCATGCTAAACCCGATTCAATACAATATCCTTACGTTACTTGCTCTAAACCCATACCACCCACAATTGACCCTATAGCACGCACATTTTTCATACCTAATCATATTCTACCCTATGAAGACACGGTGTGTGGCATCATCAATTGTGGTTGCAGTATTTCATTAGGGATGTGGCTGAAGGCACTATTATTTGGACAGGTAGAACACTTGTTCTTGTCCGCTGCAAAAATGCAGGCCTCAAGATACTGCTTAGTCTCAATTAGCATGACCAGAAAGAAGACCAAGAAGAACTTAGAACCCATCTGACCAGAGGTGCCGTGATGTGGTGGGTGGGCTTACACTTTAATGGCCATTCAAGTAAACTAAAACCTCTAATTGTTTTTTTTCGCACCAAGTTATGGGGGTGATCGCAAATGACAACCTTTTTCAGGTTATGGTTTATACAATTAAAAAAATGTCAATATTTAAGGGGATTTTCTTGGTCTTACATATATTGGGAATGCATGGGAATACCAATAGCTCAGTGTTTGACAGTGGAATGGCAATCTCGTGCATGAAGAAGTACTGCAGCTGCTGTGGCTCCCTGTAATCTTTAAGATCCGAATGAACAGAAACCTTGGTGAGTTCCCAAACTTATATCTTTAGGACTTGACCAATGGACTCGATGAAGTATTTTCGAACTTGGAGCACCCGCAGGTACTTTTGAAGATCGAGTATCATGGTGGTGAAGAGTTTAATGCCAGGCCTTCAATAGAAATGCTTTTCCATTACACATATTGTGAAAAAATGGGCATCCTACAACTCTCTGACCCAGACCATGTCCTGGCCATTACAAATCTGGAGGTCAAAGGGCAATTGCACATGGATGACTAAGCCCTGTCTGCTTGCACGGGCAGCACTGAGTGGTTCTTGGACACACCTGGCACTTCCTGTGCACATGACTATGTTCTGAAGACCCTCACTAATGCAAGCATTAAAGTTGGTTAACAGCACGCCATGGAGTGGTGGCAACTTTATCTCATGGACCCTTTACCCCATGTTTGTCATGTCCCTGTATTGTTCTCTACTACAATTCCCATGATTTTATCACCATATATTGCATTCAAAGAATTCTGGGAATTGTATGTATGCAATCGACGTTTGGGGGCTCCAAGTTTGAGACCACATCATTTTTAAACTTACAGGGTTATTCAGAGACAGGTGAAAACCAGGAGAATGGCAGGAGAAGAGAATAATCTCAACCAAATAGCCGATTTGGAAAGTGAGATAAGTGAGAGAATTTTTCTGGTTTGGCTATTTTGACCTAGAATTTTCACTTCTCCAGCGATTCTCCTGAGTTTCACCTTTCCTTGACTAGACCTGATAGCTGGTAATTCTTCACCATCCTTTTCTTTAACTTTTCAGTTCCTTGACTTGATTATTAACTGCTTATAATTGGTCTGAATTTGGAAAGTGAGATAAGTGAGAGAATTTTTCTGGTTTGGCTATTTTGACCTAGAATTTTCACTTCTCCAGCGATTCTCTTGAGTTTCACCTTTCCTTGAATAGACCTGATAGCTGGTAATTCTTCACCATCCTTTTCTTTAACTTTTCAGTTCCTTGACTTGATTATTAACTGCTTATAATTTGTCTGAATTTGAGGATTTGCTTTAAATTTCTTTGAATCTGTCTTAATGAGGGAATCTCAGAAATAGTCATATATGTAAAGACAGTACAGATATCTATAGATTAAAACAAAAACTCTGCTAAACTGTCAGGGTTATTCAAAGAGATCCGAATTGCTGGAGAAAGGTAACCGAACGCTGAAAATCAGCATTCGGTTACCTTTCCTGGCCATTCGGCTATTCAGAGAGCAGGCAATTCGCCAAATATTGGCAAATTGCCTGCACATACGGTGCCTGTTCAGTACCTGTTCGAGGGCTATTTTAAGCATTTTTTGGGATTTTTGTGCCAAAAAATTTTTGCCGATTTTTTTAACAATTGTTTTAAACGTTTGTTCTTTTATCTGTAACAGCCCTTTTTATTATCATTCCCTGGACCTCATATGTAAATTTCAGACATTTTCGCTCAGTAGTTTGTTTGCAAACAACTTTTCACTTTTCAAACATTCAAGCAAACTGTTTTTTTTTCTTCACCTCTTTCATCTGCGGTGTCGGCTTTTTCCGGCGGCTGCGCTGCGTGTGATCGGCTCCTGCTCGGGGTTTTCTGGCGTTTTCGGCGGGTTAATCCAGATGTTTTTGCGGGTTTCGGTGTGCGTTCGCCCTCGTTTTGCGGTGAGTTTTTGGCGACTTTTCCCTGCATTTCGGCGGATCTGTGGTGCTTGCTGAATACACCACAGGGTGGCCGAAATCGGATCGTCGAATCGTACCGAATTGAAGAGAATGAAAAGTCACCGAACGTGCGGTTGCTTTTCGATTCTCTTTGAATAACCCTGTGTGATTTGGAAACTCTTTAGCGTGCAGCTTATTATTTCTATCTCTGCCGGCCGATAAACGTTTGGGAGGAATAACTTAATATGCTCAAGAAAGAGAATGCAGTTCACAAAACAGATAGGAATGGATATATGTGAAGAATATTTACATCTCACGTTACATGATGCTTGAGACAAAAGGCATATAGGTAAACACAGCTGCGAAACGTTAGGCGTATAATCAGATGCAAGAAATATTGAAAATTGTGTTAATTATTGTAATTACCTTGTTACTATTGCTGGTAGAAGAAAAAAAAAACAAGACTTCAAAAACATAAAAAAATAATATGTAATGAAAGAGTTTATTTTCTCCAGGAAGTGAATAAGTGAATGTTTAACAGACTTCACTCACATTATGCCATGTTACAGCCATCAATAATTTCCATCTAATCTATTATTAATGATAATTAGCTTGACTTTTGTATTTTCGGCAAACTGTTTTATGTTAAATCGGTGAAGATCCAGTAGGATCCAATGTAGCATGTGCGGCCGTGCCTTTTACCATGAGCAAACTTCATTTAATATGCATCTAAATGTGCTCCATTGTTGGGTAATGAGTTGTTTATTTTCATGGCTGCTAATGAGGATTACTGTAAAGCTTTGCTGCGGCATTTGAAGTGCCAAATAATGCTGCATTGAATTATAAGACTCTCACACTTCTCTGTTTGGACACAACATGCCATATTTACAACAAGCAAGTCTGGAGCAGTGATGGGGAAAGTGCTAAATGTGGTGCTATCGCTATGGAAACGGAGGGTTTGCTCTTCCCAATTGCTGTCTGATTAGGCATTGCTCCATTTTATTTCTGATAAATACAGCATGCATTCGTATTACAAAATATTGCTATACATGTGTACAATGTTGTACTGAACAAGAGATGCATAAGCAAGAGACTATACCAGTTGAAAATAAGCGGAGGCTCAGCCATTGGGGTGGTAGGGGCAGTGCCTACTACTAAAAATTGTGCTTGAGCTCAAGGCTTATCATTTTTCATGTAGGTGTACCTACGACCTCAGCGGCCTCCACCTCTCTATATGGGGGAGACGGGTTGTTTATCTTGAAGGGGTGTTGAGTGTTTGTCTATCTGGAGACTAGAAGACTCAGGGGTGTCTAGCGGGAGTACGTGGGAAGATCAGAGGGGGTCATTGTGTGTATGTGTGTTAAAAAAGGTGGCAGTTGGCAGAATCGCCAACTGAGCATGCAAAGATCTACTTTATATTTTTTATAGCTCACAAGCAATCTCTCAAGCAAGGATGTGTAGACAGGAGAAAAATATAAAAAAAAATATTAAGTACAATTTTTTTTTTAATTTAAACTTAAACCGAACTGCATAATCAAAGAAGCTAAAACACAAAATGTTTTACTTATATATAATCAGCCTTGATAATATTTAGATTTTAATCTCTATAACACTAATATGGTGTCAAAACATTTACAGTATATCAAGATATGCATGGTAAACTATGAATGTATCCCTAAATTTCTCATATAATTGCAGGCCCTGTCAAAGCAATCAATCAGGGTTATTCAAAGAGAATCGAAAAGTCACCGCACGTTCCGTGACTTTTCGTTCTCTTCAATTCGGTGCGATTCGGCGATCCTAGTTCCCCGACCCTGCGGTGTATTCAGCAAGCACCACAGGGCCATCATAGTGCAGGGAAAAGCCGCCGCAAACCTGACGAACACTCACCGCAAAACCTGGCGAACGCTCACCGAAACCCGCAAAAACATCTGGATTAACCCCGCCGAACACGCCGAGAGAGACTAGCCGCCGATCAAAGCGCAGAGCAGCCGCCGGAAAAAGCCGACACGCAGGCGAAGGAGGTGGGAAAAAAAACAGTATGCGTGAAAGTTGGAATTTTGAAACGCTGTTTGCAAACAAACTACTGAGCGAAAATGTCTGTAATTTACAGATAAGATCCAATGAACGATAATAAAAAGGGCTGTTACAGAAAAAAGAAAAAACGACTTAAAAAAAAACGGGAAAAAAATTTGGCCCAGAAAATCCACATATCCTACAAAATCTATGAATAAAGAGACATTTTACTGCAGAATATAATAATAAAAGGTTTATTAGATATTGGATTAAAACGGGAATATTTTTAACATTGAAGCCTATGGGATTTGTCTGAATAAATCTATCGAATGAAATCACTGAACAGCAGGGCATTTCGGCAACTTTTCCCTGCTGTTTTGAGTTCTCTGAATAGACGAAGCATTGCTTCTCTATGGGGGATTTCACTGCCCTCGAACAGGCACCGTATGTGCAGGCAATTCGCCAACATTTGGCGAACTGCCTGCTCCCTGAATAGCCAAATGGCCAGGAAAGGTAACCGTCCACTGAATTTCACTGTTCAGTTACCTTTCGTCCACAATTCGGATCTCTTTGAATAACCCTGGTCGTATTCTGTCGCAGGGCCGGCCCGTCCATGGAGCGGAGTGGAGCAGCCGCTCCAGACAGCACTTTGTCACGGGCAGCATTTTGCTGCTCTTTCAAAGGCCGCCAGCCCGGACCCGGCTGCAGGACAGTGTTCTTTTGAAAAACAAGCCGCACCTGCCCCTCCAGCACGTGACTGCCCCAATCAGCGGCCCGGCGCCCACCCCTTTCAGCAGGCATGGAGGCCATCAGCTTAAGTTTTACCAGCGATGCAGCCTGGCTGTGGTCTCGCCTGCAGCGCAGTGCGCCTGTGAGATGGATCGCGGTGTTTAGAGCCTGTCCAGGCGTAGGCAAGTGCACGCCTTTAAATGAATCCCGGGGAACCATGAGGCTGCTGAGGAGTTAGGCCTAGCTTGATTTCATACAGGAGACTCTGTGCCCACCTCCGTGTGTTATGGAGGTTCCCCTCCCACCCTTCCCTCCGCACATGGACATGTTGCTGCTCCCATAAAGCACTGCCAGCTCCTCTGTTCTGGTTGTGGGAAGGCCTGGATAGACACCCTATCCCAGAGTCCTGAGGGAGCTGCTGATTGAGGGCTGCACGGGGCCCAGATTGAAGACAATCTGCAGCTCCCTTACAGCCCACACAGCATGATGGGAGCTGTAGTTAGTTGTTAATAGCTGGGGGATCTGTTTCTCACTGGCCTGGCAAGGCCTGGCTGACTTTACTAAAAAAAATATCAAATTTTTACCTTTCTAAACTGAGGGGGGGGGGGTTAATATGGAGCTGCCAGGGTTTGATGGATTTACAGAAATGACTGGGACGCCATATCTTTTAATGCCGCTTTATGGCTTTTACCCCCCCCCCTAGTATTCCCTGAATTATTAAATCATGGTGAAAAAACAAGCATGTTCCTAATTTCTTTCATACCTTCAGTGAGGCGCTTCCTATTTAAAGTATCACATAGTTACATAGTTAGTTACATAGTTATATAGGCTGAAAAAAGACATGCGTCCATCGGGTTCAGCCTCTCCCACATAACCTACTGCTGTTGATCCAAGAGAAGGCAAAAAACCCAGTCTGAAATATGCAACATACTGGGAAAAAATTCCTTCTTGACCCCAGAATGGCAGTCAGATTTCTCCTTGGATCAAGAAGCTTTTACCCACATATTAAATATTATAACCCTTAATATTCTGTGTCTGCAGGAAGTCATCCAGTCGTTTTTTAAAAGTCTGTACAGACTCTGACCCAACCACCTCAACAGGCAGAGAATTCCACAGCTTTATTGTTCTCACCGTAAAATAACCCTTCCTATGCTTTAAGCTAAATTTTCTTTCTTCCAGTCTAAATGGATGACCCCTTGTCCTATGTATAGTCCTGTTAATGAATAGGTTATCAGACAATGGTTGATAATGGCCCCGTATATATTTATATAAGGTTATCAGATCCCCTCTAAGGTGCCTTTTCTCTAAACTAAACAGGTTTAAGCTTGTTAGTCTTTCCTCATAACTTAACCCTTCCATTCCCCTTATTAATTTAGTTGCCCGTCTCTGCACTTTTTCTAGCGATATAATATCTTTTTTTAAGACAGGTGCCCAAAATTGCACGGCATATTCAAGGTGCGGCCTGACCATTGATTTATACAGAGGCAAAATTATGTTTTCATCCCGTGAGTGAACTCCCCGTTTAATGCATGCCAGTACTTTGCTGGCCTTGGCGGCTGCTGTTTGACATTGCACATTGTTACTTAGTTTGAAGTCTATGATTATTCCCAAATCCTTCTCCTGCTTGGATTTCCCTAACTCCGTACCATTTAGGGTATAAATTGCTTGTGTGTTCTTCACTCCAAAGTGCATAACTTTGCATTTATCTAGATTAAATTTCATCTGCCATTTAAGTGCCCAGTCCCCCAATCTATCTAAATCCCTCTGCAGCGAAGTAACATCCTGCTCACATTGTATTACTTTTCCTAGCTTTGTGTCATCTGCAAACACTGATACATGACTTTCAATGCCTATCTCAAGGTCATTTATAAATAAATTGAATAGTATTGGTCCTATAACAGACCCCTGAGGGACACCACTTACCACTGGTGTCCATCTTGAAAATGTACCATTTATGACCACTCTCTGTACCCTGTCTTTTAGCCAGTTTTCTATCCAAGAACAAGTATTTTCATCTAGACCATTTTTTCTTAATATAAATAGTAACCTTTTGTGTGGAACTGTGTCGAAAGCTTTGGCAAAATCTAAGTAAATCACATCCACTGCGACCCCCTGATCTATACTTCTACTTACTTCCTCATAGAACGTAATTAGGTTAGTCTGACATGATCTGTGTTTCATGAAACCATGCTGATTTTTGCCAATTACATTATACCTCCCAATAAATTCCTGAATACTATCCCTTAGTAACCCCTCAAATACTTTCCCAGCCACAGATGTTAAGCTCACAGGTCTATAATTCCCAGGCACAACTTTTAAACCTTTCTTAAATATAGGGACCACGTCAGCTTTTCTCCAATCCTCTGGTACTATTCCTGAAAGAAAAGAATCTTGAAAGATTAAGAACAGAGGTTTACATATTTCAACACATAGCTCTCTTAGTACTCGCGGGTGAATTAATGTGGATAAGTGCAAGATAATGCACCTGGGACGTAAAAACCCAAGGGCTGAATATAGAATATTTGATACAGTCCTAACCTCAACATCTGAGGAAAAGGATTTAGGGGTTATTATTTCAGAGGATCTAAAGGTAAGTAGTCAATGTAATAGAGCAGCAGGAAATGCTAGCAGAATGCTTGGTTGTGTAGGGAGAGGTATTAGCAGTAGGAAAAGGGAAGTGCTCATGCCACTGTACAGAGTACTGGTGAGACCTCACTTGGAGTACTGTGTGCAGTACTGGAGACCGTATCTCCAGAAGGATATAGACATCTTAGAGAGAGTTCAGAGAAGGGCTACTAAAATGGTGTACGGCTTGAAGGAGAAAAGTTACCAGGAAAGGCTTAATGATCTTAACATGTACAGCTTGGAAAAAAGACGAGACAGAGGAGATATGATAGAAACATTTAAATACGTAAAGGGAATCCACAAGGTAGAGGAAGGGAGTATATTTAAAAGGAAACAAAGTAGCAAAACAAGAGGACATAGTCTTAGATTAGAGGGGCAAAGGTTTAAAAGTAACATCAGGAAGCATTATTTTACTGAGAGGGTGGTGGATACATGGAACAGTCTTCCAGTTGAAGTGGTAGAGGCCAAAACAGTAATTGAATTTAAGCAAGCATGGGATAGGCATAAGGCTATCCTAAACAAAAGATAAATCTAAGTAAAGTATCCATGTAATTGGGCAGACTAGATGGGCCGAAAGGTTCTTATCTGCCGACATCTTTCTATGTTTCTATGTTTCTATGTTTCTAATTCCATCTGGCCCTGGGGCTTTATTCACATTCACATTGTTTAATTTCTGCAAAACCTTGTCCTGAGTCAACCAGTCACTTTGTATTAGTAAGTTTTTATTAATGAATTGCATGTATCCTGTTATAAGTTTCTCTTTGATAAATACTGAAGAAAAATAATCATTTAAAATTTCTGCCTTATCCTGATCTTCAGTTAACAATAGCCCTGACTCAGATTTTAGTGAACCTACATTTTCACTCTTGGGTTTTTTAGAATTTATGTACCTAAAGAATCTTTTAGGGTTGGTCTTGCTCTCTTTGGCTATTTCTTTTTCATTTTCTAGTTTAGCCCATCTAATCGCATTTTTACATGCTTTATCGGCTGCCCTGTATGCTTTATAGGATGCCTCAAATTTATCAAATTTAAAAGCTTTAAATGCCTTCTTTTTATTTTTCATTTCCTTAGTTACCTTCCTACTAAGCCACATTGGTTTCAGTCTGTTTCTTTTATATTTATTAACCAGTGGAATATATTGTGACGTGTACTTTTCTAGTGTTAGTTTAAAGATATTCCACTTATCCTCAGTGTTTTTCCCGTGAAAGAGTTTCTGCCAGTCAATGACATTGAGAGCTTCCTTTATTTTAATAAAGTTGGCCTTTTTAAAATTATATATTTTAGCATGCCCCTTATGAATGTGTTTTTTTGAGTTTATTTCAAAAGTCACCATATTATGGTCGCTGTTTCCCAACTGTTCCTTTACATTAATATTTGAGAAAAGATCCACATTATTTGTTATAACCAGGTCCAGACAGTTATCCTCTCTAGTTGGTGTTTCTACCAGTTGTGACATGAAGGTATCATTTAAAATGTTCAGGAACCGGATTCCCTTTGCTGAATTACTAGTCCCACTATCCCAATTAATGTCCGGGTAATTAAAATCTCCAATGATTAAAGTGCTACCATGATGTGCAGCCTTCCTAATTTGCTCTAACAGTTGTTCTTCCACATCATTATCTATATTAGGTGGTTTATAGCATATGCCAACCAATAATTGACTTCCCTGTTTATTCCCCAACGAAATATTTACCCATAAGGATTCCACATTTCCCTCATCGCTTTCCAGTTGTGTAATATTAGGCTTTAAATCCTGATTTACATATAAACACACTCCACCCCCTTTCTTATGTTTCCTATCCTTTCTAAACAATGTATAACCGTTTAAGTTTACAGCCCAGTCATGTGTTTCGTCCCACCACGTTTCTGTTATTCCTATAATGTCGTATTGCTTAGTGTATGCTATTACCTCTAGTTCCCTCATCTTGTTATTGAGGCTCCTTGCATTAGCAAGCATACATTTAATGTTGTCTCTACCCACACATGCTGAATGCGACTTTACATTACATGCCTCCACTGTTCTTACATTACCCATCCCCCCGACTCCACCCCCCTTAGTCTGAACTGAAACCCTTCCGCTATCTGCTCTGTCTCCATTTTGTAAGATACTGTATCCCTCCCCCCCTTCCACTAGTTTAAAGTCTCCTCCAACCTTTTAACCATCCTCTCCCCTAGCACAGCAGACCCTCTTCCATTCAGGTGCAATCTATCACAACTATACAGATTGTACCCCAGTGCAAAATGAGCCCAGTGCTCTAAAAACCCAAAGCCCTCCTTCCTGCACCAAGCTTTAAGCCACGCATTGACCTCCCTAATCTCCCGCTGCCTTTCCACTGTAGCACGTGGCACAGGTAGGATCTCAGAAAATACTACCTTGGAGGACCTCTTCTTCAGTTTACTTCCTAATTCCCTGAAATCATTCTTCAGGTCCTTCCATCTTCCGCTTACTTTGTCATTGGTACCAATATGGACCATGACAGCTGGGTCATCTCCAGCCCCTCCCAATAATCTATCAACTCTGTCAACCACATGCCTAACACGGGCACCCGGCAGACAGCAAACTGTCCGGTTAAGGCGATCAGCGCGACAGATTACCCTGTCTACTCTCTTAATAATAGAGTCCCCTACCACCACAACCTGTCTAGGCTTACTTGCCCTCTTTATCCCTCCCTTACTTGGTGGGCTGATCCCCCGGCTGTTAGAGGGAGCAGCCTCCAGTACTGCTACACCTGAGCTGCTGCACCCAACATCTTCGCTCAAGGGGGAAAATCTGTTGGTGTGCGCAAGATCAGGACTAGCCAACCTTTTCCTCTTCCCTCCCCCCCTGCTACCACGTGTCACTGACACCCAACTACCAACCTGTTCCCCGGTTAACTCCACTCCTCCCACACCCCTAGATTCCTCAACTATACTTTGCTCCGTGAGAAGCAGGCTCCTTTCAAGATTGTCAATCTGCCTCAGTGTTACGATTTGCCCTTCCAGATCTCCAATATGAGCTTCCAGAAGAGCTACACGTTCACACTTGTTACAGAGATATGGACCCTGGAAGGATTCCTACAGACATGCATACATGCAGCAGGATGTGCACTGGGTCAAACCTTCAAGCTTGCTAACACTCATACCCACAACAAGATAACAAATATATGAACAACAATTGATACCTGTTATTTAAACTCCTGTTTTTAACTCCACTTGAAAATAGCCCACTTGAAAAGTAGACCACCTCAAGCCCCTGTGAGCAAGCTCAGTGAGCTGCCAATGAGATTATGTAGCCATACAAGTGAAATTACCTGACAGGCTACACGCCCCCAATTAACAAGTCACCAGCCACCCAGGGGAAAAAAATAAATAAAAAGCACAACAGAAAAAAAAAACCAGCAGAAAACAAAACCAAAAAGAGAAATTAAATTGACAAATAAACCAGAGGTTTCTCTCCCTCTAAAGATACAAACCAGACCAGTACAGGTAGAATTCCTGTTTTTAACTCCACTTGAAAATAGCCCACTTAAAAAGTAGACCACCTCAAGCCCCTGTGAGCACCTTGTGAAATATAATCAACAGTAACTCTGTGTCCTCTGGAGTCATTAATCCTCTTCGTCACCCCGTTACCGGCTGTGTTATGTGTGACTGCATGTGTGTGACTGTGGAACTATGTAAGTGTGTATGTGGAAGTGTGTGTGTCTGTATGTGGAAGTGTGTGTGTGACGGTATGTGGATTTGTGGGACAGTGGGCCGTGATATGTGGCGCTCTTTGATATGCTCATACACACTCTGTTTTTTTGGGGGTGGGGCGGCAATTCATCCTTCGCTCCAGGCAGCACAGTGGCTTGGGCCGGCCCTGTTCTGTCGGTAGCATCCTGCTGACAAAGCAAACTATTGCGGCACTGGGCTCCATGCTGGACCAGCTGGGGAGATGTGTATTAGACACATATTCCCAGCTGGTTGTAAAGAGCAATAGCATTTCAAGCATCATGCCCGCGGTGCTATGTGCTATGGCCCAGTTGCAAATGAATTTCTTTTGCGAAAAATGTAATTATTGTGCGTTGCTTCAGTAGAACACCATATCGACTCTACTCAATATCAGGTCACCAGCAGGTGTCTCGCCTTTTTACTGCAATTGAAAAGAATAAATGGTCGAATAAATATTTAATAAAAATGGGGGGATTTTATTTACATTGAAATCTATGGGATTCCTCTGTTTGAACCCATCGAACGAAACAAACACAAATCAGGGCATTTCACTGACATTTCGGTGCTGTTCGGCGTTCTCTAAACATTATGGGGAATTTCACTGCTGTCGAATTGTACCATTATTTTCTGAAAATTCTCCAATATTTGGCGAATTACCAGCTTTTTTAATAGCCGAATTGTCATGAAATTGCATCAGTGCAATTCGGTAGCAAGGCCGGCTCTCTTTGAATAACCCTTTGGGTGATAAAAAGTGTCAGTGACCTCCACCTCTCTATCTGGGGAACAGGGGTTACTTATCTATGAAGAGGTGTTGAGGGGGTGTCTATCTGGGGGCAAGAGTAGTCAGGGGTATCTATCGGGGGGACGTGGGAAGATCAGAGGGGGTTGTTGAGAGTGTGTGAAAAAAGGTGGAGTATCAGGAGGTGTGACGTTGAAAGTGTGGCGAGGCGCTCCAAATTTTTTTTGCCAGGGCCCCTCAATTGCTAGATGTGGTCCCGATTTCTGGTGCCCACCCTTTTTTGACACTAATAGAGTGACCAGTGTGCACATAAATCCTGTCCCCTTCAGCAACTAAAAAGCCCCTCTGTTTATGCCTATGTAATAACTAATGGGAAAGCCGAACAACCAAACTACTTTCATTTATGGGAATAATTTAGAACAGGATGTATATTTATTATTACATCTCCCAGCATGAAAGAGCTACTTCACTGTACAGCAGCCACGTTCAGCATGGTACACGCACATTCGCAGGGAACAAAAAGCTTTTAGTTCACTGTAACAGTTTGAACATCGTCGTCTAAGTTATTTCTCCTGCCGGCGCAAAAAAATGTGTCCGTCTTAATCTGTACAGTTACCGACGTGGGATATTCATTATGGAATAATGAGCGATGGTTTTGATATATTCAAAGTACATTTAAATCGCATAGAACTGATGTTATATTTGCATTAAATCTTTCTAGTGCCGTTAGTTGGAAAAATAAGGTTTGTTCATTTCCCTTAATGTAATGGGATTTGGCATCTGTCTTCTGATTTATGGCAGCTTTCCTCTCTTCTAACAACACAGGATTTTGTACGTATAGTGAATAAATTGTCTAGCCATGTTTCGTGGGCTGGGTATCGTTTAGATTTCTATGACTGCCTTAAATCAGAGATCTCGAACTCTGCCTCCCCAGATGTTGATGGCTTACAATACCCAGAATTCTTTGAATGCGATCAATGAATCACAGGAGTTCTAGTTCAGAAACATCTGGAGGGGGCAGAGTTTGAGATCCCTGCCTTAACCTGCTGCCGCCAAGGGGACGACATGGGACGGTGGGACTGAACGTCGCGGGGAGGTAAAAAAAACACCCCACTTGCGTCTATGGGCCGCAATATGCCCACACTCCAGTTGGCGCGCGTAAATGGCTGGCGCGTGACAGCCTGAACTCAGGCCATCTCCCTACATAGGCGGGCCAGAGGATGGGCCTGACACAGCAGCCAAGAAGCGAGGCGTACTAGGCATATTACACCCCGCTTGCATTAACGCAACCTGCCCACCCGGCAGTAAGGGTTTAAATCATTTCACCCCTATTTTTTCACATATTTTGGTATGTTAAAGTATTTATCTTTCATCCAATGGACACTTCTCCTATTTGTCAATAAACATTGAAGGTTATACTGTCAGGGCTGGTCTTTGAAGAAGCTGTGAATATTGTGATTATTGTAACACTGACGTTTCACAAATGTAAAATCCAAACAGCGGCAGGAGAAGCTACACACATCAGGCACTATTACATTGTGCCCGCAAAAACAGGGACGCTAAGGTGAAAAACCTGTGCCTGCAGGTTTCCATTAACGTCCCCTTTTTAGCACCATATTACGGGGCAGGCGCTGATTCAGCTAACGTGATGCCGTGAGTATCACCTGCTGGAGTCCGTAGGAGGCTTTTGCTGCCGGGTCACATGATCTGCAGGATCTTGCGCTCGTGAGATCCTGCAAAGTCGGCGGAGTGATCGCGGAGGGAGACTGCCTACTCCCCCTCTCCCCAGGCTCCCTCTGCTCCCTACGTCCAGAAGCAGTGTATCGGGCTGCCGTTCTCACCGTGGGATGAGAAGCGAGCATCTGGTTATGGGGGGATCTTCAGCTGGTGCTGAGTGATTCCGCAGAAGCAGAATCAGTTAGCACCAGCTTCTACCTGTGGTTGAGTTGTGTAATTAGCGCATCGGAGAAAGTCTTAACACTAACGATGCACTAATGCACTTGTTAGTGTTCTGATTTTAATATGGGGGTCCTGCGCTAGGGCCAACTAACCTAGCGTTAACGCTCACATAGCTCAGCACTAACATTAGCATTAAGATTGTAATATTGCCCATCGTCGCCACAAATAAGGAGATTTCCGCTGCTGTTTGCGACTTCAGCAAACATTGGCGCTTATTGAATAACCCAGATTAATTTGTTCATTCATCAAACCAAATCATTCAAGATGCTGATGGTGCAGCAATGGTTAGAGCACAAGCCTTTGTGACCCTGCCCCAAGTCATGCTTCTATATTTGCAAATGGTTCTAGTTATACCCATTGGTGTGCACCACACACATTAATCGGGGTGTGTAGCCAAGGAACAGTAATTGCATGTTAGAATGTTGATGCTTTCTGGTACCATCAAGTTGTAACGTTACCAAAAAGATTAGAGCGGGATGCTTCATGTATTCTTTGCCTTCTAGATAAGCTCCTTTTCTAATTCTTTAGGACATGGGTCAACAACCTTATCACTCCCAATGTTTTGGAACTACATATCCTATAGTGAATAGCTACTCATTAGCTTGGCTGAGCCTCGTGGGAAATGTAGTTCCAAAACATGCAGAGGGTCAAGGTTGCTGACCCCTGCTTTAGGACTCACCCAGCAGTCTAATACTGGAGTCAGATGTTGTGTATTCCCTATATGTCTCTGCACACATACCTTACATTACTAAAGTCTAGTGTCAGCTGGAAAAGTACATTTTGATGCAAACCACACACATATTTTATGTAGATATAATTTTTAAGTACAATAGGTGAAGCACTGCACTTGAGGAATCCGTTACAATGTTTTGCCTGATGCATGCATCTGGCTACAGCATATATCGATGAAACCAACGGCAGGATTAACAATCTGGCAGTGGTGATAAGCAGGCTGTAGACCAAGAGTGTCAAACTCCGGCCCCCCAAATGATGAAGACGTACAATTCCCAAAAATAGGTGAATGTCATAGATAGGCAGATAATCTTGGGAGTTGTAGTTCGGAAACATCTGTGGGGCTGGAATGTGACATCCTTGCTCTTTACTTCCCTCCCCTGCATCCTTTGAACGGTGATCGTGAGAAATGTCTCAAACTCACGCGTCGAACACGCACAGCGTGTGACTTGACAGGTCTGCTGTCTGCAGTGATTTTTTCTATATCTATTGCTTTTAATGTTTTCACTATGATCAGGGCTGTCATCAGAAATCCTAGGGCCCCTAAAATATAAAGTTTGCCTCTTTCTGCAAACCTTATTTTACTTGGAATGGGCTAAATGCCTGGTGGTCCAGCAAGGGGGTAAAAAGTGTTCCCTGGTGCATATCATTCTAATCGATCCCTCTGTTATAAGCCAGAGTGCTCTTTTATGCCGCGGCTCACTGGCAACATTTCTGATGTCTTGGTTGACCAGTCCTGGGTGACATTGAGAGGTCCTTACCTATTTTACACTTAAGGTGCACATAGGGTTTGGCAAGGGCCCTCTGGTTCAACTGGGCCCCTGAGCATGTCATGGGCTGTCACCCCCTGATGGCTGCCCTAACTATAATTAAATGATAACATCCTATTGCTATGGTGGTAGAGTCATAACAGGGCGGTATATTGGAGTTTCACACATGGTAGCGTTACTTCTAGTGGACACAGCACGACATGCCTACTGATACAGGGTGGACAGGAGCACCAAGGATGGGAAGAGTTTCCTGTTTTTATTATTATTATTGTTATCATTTATATAGCGCCAACAGTTTCCGCAGCGCTTTACAATAACCAAAGGGAACGAGATAAACGGACATATGATGGAAACAAGAGGCGTAGAGGGCCCTGCTCATAGGAGTTTACAATCTAGAGGGATTAAGGTTGAGGAAGACAAGGGGAATTTTACTAGATAGCAGGATCATTAGTGCCAGTAGTTTGGGAATGGTGGGGCCATAGAAGCAGCTTCAATCATGCGTGAGTAGGTGAGCAGAGGAATGAGTTGCATCAGTGATGTGGTAGACTAATCTGAACAGATGGGTTTTGAGGGATTTCTTGAAGGTCTGAAGATTAGTTGTAGTGTGTTTGTTTGTAACTTTTATTCTGACGAAACTCTGGTTGCAGCAGACCAAAACGTTGACAGAATTAGATAAAAGTAGATGTTCATTTAATAGAAAGTCTCAAGCTCGCCGTTTTACACCAATATCTATATATGGTTTTTAGGTATACATTTTTAAAGGCGTCAGAGGCCATCAGTAAAGTGTCAACTTTTTTTATCGTGGAATTCTTCTTACAGAATGCATAAACATATAGGCACAAGCCTTCACTTATTCAGGAAATCAAAAGATCAGGATACAATGAAGTGAAATGTCGGATTGACTGCATTCCTCACCATCGCGGCTTGCAGCCGGTGTGCATAATTCCCTGTGTATTAAAATCTGATCAGTGAAATTGTATAATAAATGGACAGCGAGGCTAATGTTAATGTGCTAATGCTGACAGAAGCCAAAAATTCTCTTTAATGTAATCTCATTAGGAAACCCCAGTGTAAGCATCTTTCTTAAAACGCTTTGAGAGTCTGTATGCCAGACCTGGTGGGAGGGATTTTGCACCAGCTGCCAAACATGACATTTCTGTACAGGCTGCTGATCTCTCAGTAGGTGATTTCTTTGCAACAGCTTTCATCTTCCTGTCTCTCAATGGCTGGGTAACCTGCATGGGGCAAGGATCCCAGAGTGGGCTCTTTGAATGCAGACTGTCTTATTCTCCCAGCTGGGCTTCCGTACCCACCAGTTGAGAATCCCCAAATTCTAGTTTTCAGTGTTTAACATCTGTTCTCTGAAATGCTTCTGTCCATCCCTCTCATTATAGGCTGACAGCTCAAGACAACCATAGCAGACTGCAAGCAATCATCAAAATACAATGTTCTAATTGTTTGCAGCTTTAGATGTCTACGTGGAGAGACCAAAGAATGAATGTTCCAAACGGCGCTTTAAAGCAATAAAAAATGATTTATGTCAGAATAATAGAAGCAGAATGAGTTTGAATCCAGGCCTTAATCCTGTGCGACATGCATGCTTGTAAGGGATCAAAGTAATCAAACTTTGGGACAATAGCATTGTAACAACAACAGAAAACTACCCCCAGCATGCCCATCTTCAGCCTTCTATAACATTTTTATAAATGAAGGGAGCTCGCCGATCCCAAAGTTGCCAAACTCGGTGGTGGAGAGTACTGGAGACATAAGTTAAAAGGCACTCCAATCTTCAATACAGAAAAGACACATTTATTGTAACATCACGAGCTACAAGGGACTGAACGGCAGCTGAAACAGCTCTTCTCAAGTAATGGCATTGTAACAAGAAAAGGGTAAAAAATATAATATAGATACTGTATAACATCTGAGAGACCAATGAACTACAGTGGCAAGAAAAAGTATGTGAACCCTTTGGGATTACGTGGAGTTTTGCATGAATTGGTTATAAAATGTGCTCTGATCTTCATCTAAGTCACAACAATTTGAAAAACACAGTTTGCTTAAAATAATACAACACAAACATTATATGTTTTCATGTGTTTATTGAACAGAACATGTAAACATTCACAGTGCAAGGTGGAAAAAGTATGTGAGCCCCTAGCCTAATGACTTCTCCAAGAGCTAATTGGAGCCAGGAGTGAGACAACCTTGAGTACAATCAGTGTGATATTATTGGATGTGTTGCTGAAAGCTGTCCTGCCCTTTAAAAACACACACCAGTTTTGGGTTTACTGGTTTCAAGAAGCACTGCCTGATGTGAACCATGCCTCGCAGAAAAGAGCTCTCAGAAGACCTACGATCAAGAATTGTTGACTTGCATGAAGCTGGAAAGGGTTACAAAAATATCTCCAAAAGCCTTGATGTTCATGTGTCCATGGTAAGAAAGACTGTCTACAAATGGAGAAAGTTCAGCACTGTTGCTACTCTCCCTAGGCGTGGTCGTCCTGTAAAGATGACTGCAGTGCAGAATGCTTAATGAGGTAAAGAAGAATTCTAGAGTGTCAGCTAAGGCTAGGGTCAGACGAAAGCATTTTTCCCCGCGAATGTGAAAAAGTGCGTCCGAATGCATTGACGTATTTTTTCACAGAATGAGCAAAAACGGTCAGACAACGCGCATTTTCGGGCGTGATTTTGTACGGATCGTCAATAAAACTCTTTTTGCGTCTGGACGTTATGTAGGCTGGACATTAGCAGTGTCTGACATCTCTTAATCACGCAAACATGCCGCTATGCCGCAGCTGCGCACTCAGTACGTCAGTACTAGCGGTTCAGCGTTCTCAGAAAAATGCGTTCAAATTCCACTTGCGTTGCACGGCCGGACTTTTGTGCGGCCGTACATCGTATATTGGCCGTCATTGCCTGGCATCTGCTGCTAGTGCGGCCGTAATTATGTGCGCCAGAACGCACGTTAAAAGTGCGCTGGTCTGACCCCAGCCTAAAGACTTACAGAAATCCCTGGCACATGCTAACATTTTTGTTGACATATCTACAATAAGGAAAACATTAAACGAGAATGGAGTACATGGGAGGACACCACGGAGGAAGCCATTGCTGTCCAAAACGAATATTGCAGCACGTTTGAAGTTTGCAAAAGAGCACCTGGATGTTCCACAGCACTACTGGCAAAATATTCTGTGGACAGATGAAACCAAAATTAAGTTGTTTGGAAAAAACACACAACACTATGTGTGGAGAAAAAAAGGCACAGCACACCAACATCAAAACCTCATCCCCACTGTAAAACATGGCGGAAGGAGCATCATGGTTTGGGGCTGCTTTGCTGACGCAGGGCCTGGACGGATTGTTGTCATTGATGGAAAAATGAATTCCAGAGTTTATCAAGACATTTTGCAGGAAAACGTAAGAGCATCTGTCCGCCAACTGAAGCTCCACAGAGGATGGGTGATGCAACAGGACAATGACCCAAAGCATACAAGTAATTCAACAAAAGAATGGCTTCAACAAAACAAAATACGCCTTCTGGAGTGTCCCAGTCAGAGTCCTGACCTCAACCCGATTGAAATGCTGTGGCATGATCTTAAGAGAGCGATTCACACCAGACAGCCCAAGAATATTGCTACACTGAAACAGTTTTGTGAAGAGGAGTGGTCCAAAATTACTCCAGATCATTGTGCAGGTCTGATCTGCAACTACAGGAAACGTTTGGTTGAGGTTATTGCTGCCAAAGGAGGGTCAACCAGTTATTAAGTCCAAAGGTTCACATACTTTTCCCACCCTGCACTGTGAATGTTTACATGTTCTGTTCAATAAAAACATGATAACATATAATGTTTGTGTTGTATTATTTTAAGCAGACTGTGTTTTTCAAATTGTTGTGACTTACATGAAGATCAGAGCACATTTTATGACCAATTCATGCAAAACTCCATGTAATCCCAATGAGTTCACATACTTTTTCTTGGCACTGTATACTGGAAAGTCTGCACAAACATATAGGGCCTTATTTCAAGTTGCCGGTAACGAGGAGCCACTATGAGAAGAAATCAACCTGAGCCGACATCCCTTACTGGCACCATTGCTACTCCATCCCAGTCGATGTATTAATGGCACGTTCTGGAATAATTGGGAGTCACCATCTAAGGCCCGTGTCAGATGAACGCAGTTATGACGTCTGTGTTGCCACACAGTTTAACGTCCGTCGTAGCATAGAATCATGAGCAATAGAGACCCACACATGAAGTGCACCCACACCGAACTGTGCTTGCAAGTTAGGTAAGAAAGTAAAACCGCTCTCACAGATGCGCAGAGTGCACCACGTCCGCGTAGCGTTCTGTGTGAGTGATGAGGAGATGCCAGACGCAGCGCATTTGCGACGTCCAGCACCTTGACGCACAAAATGGCTTTACATATCCTTTTCAAATTTTAATCATTTTGAAAAAAACTCTCATCTAAACTTTACCCCAAACTAGGTGCCCTGTACAGAAACAAATCCTGCCTGAGCCCTGCGGTAAGAAAGCAGATTGTACAGCAAATGCTTATGCCGGCTATTGAATACGGAGATGTAGTGTGTGCAGCTGCCCCGCAAACACACCTTCATAAACTTACTACATTGTATAACTCATTCTGCCGCTTTGCGCTACAATGTAACTACATGACCCACCATTGTGACATGTTAAAAGAGCTAAACTGGCCATCGCTGGAATCCAGATGCACCTTCACCTTTCCAGCCTGGTGTTTAAGAGCATTTCTGGGAAGCTGCCACCCTACCTGAATAGACTGCTTCCCCCAGCAGCTCCCTCATCCTATAACCTCCGATCCAGGACCAGCACCTTACTTGCAATACCACAATACAAAAAGACAGTGGCTCGGTCCTCATTTTCCTACAGAGCACCACAATTATGGAATAACCTCCCAGACACCATCAAATCTTCCCCCAGTCTTAAGTCACTCAAGAGCTTCTTACTAACATACCTCAATACAGAATGCACCTGTAAACATGTAACCTAGTGACTATATTTCCTACATATTTATTTTCTGTTAATCTGTATATTTGTGTTGTTTTTTAATATCTTGCATTGTATTACTTTGTATTTCTGTAACTGTAACACTTCAATGTTCTTGAACCCAGGACATACTTGAAAACGAGAGAAATCTCAATTTATCCTTCCTGGTAAAATCCTTTATAAATAAATAAATAAATAAATATTCATTTTATTTACCATATTTCCCTTTTTTTTCAACGTCCGTCAACAAAAACGGACTGTGTGGTGTCTACAGTATCTTCTGTCAGTACACAGGGCCGGATTTACCATTAGGCACAGTAGGCATGTGCCTACAGGCGCCTGCCACAAGGGGGCGCCTTGCTCTGTGTTTTTTTTTTTTTTCTTACAATTAGCAATAATTTAGACCACTGTATCTCTGGAGCCCTAAGGGCTAGAGGGACATATGAGGTATCATTGGAAAGGTCAGTTTATAGCCTTTCCAGTGATACCAAATATAACCAGGTTAGAGTTATGTAAAAATAAAATATCTATTAAAATAATATCTTTCTTATTTTTTCTAACACGGCACTATTATTCAGTTTACAATTATAAAGTGAACAGTGATGCTGCACTAACTCACCTCATTTACCATACTGCCAGCAAGTATGTATCTGGTGAAGCAATGCATTGTTTAATTCAAAACCTAGACCGTGGCACTACAGTGAGGAGGGACAGGGGAACTTTGGAACCTGCATCCCTGAATTGTACAGCACACAAGGTTAAGTGAGGTGTCATTGGAAAGGTCAGAGTCTAGTCTTTACTATGATATCAAACATGACCATGTAATGTGTAAATGTGTAAAAATAAAAAAAATTAAAAAGTAAATGCAAAATATTTTTTTTCTGTTCTACAGCAGAGGCAATATATGCTTTTACATATAAAACAAACAATGCTGCTGCATTCACTGCCCTCCTCCTTTAACCATTCTACCCCGCTGACTCCCTCACTCCCCCTCTTCTACTATGTCTTCCTTTTCTACTTTCTCGGAGGAGGATGTAACAGAACTTCTCATGTCCCGACCCGACCACCTGTCCACTTGATCCCATCCCCTCACACCTTATTTGGCCTGTCCTACCAGTTACTGTCCCTGCTTTGACTCATATTTTAACCTCTCCCTCTCTTCTAGAATATACTCCTCTGTATTCAAACGTGCTTTGATCACCCCATTCTAAAAAAGCCTTCTCTTGATCCCTCCTCCCTCTTGAACTACTAGCCTTCGCTCCCAACAATCTACTGAGACGGCTCTGACCATGGTGACTAATGATTCAGCTACCGCTAAAACCAAAGGTCACTTCTCCCTCCTTATTCTTCTTGACCTTTCCACTGCATTCAACACTGGTGATCACCCTCTCCTGCTCCTCACGCTGCATCAACTTGGCCTCAGTGACAGCACACTCTCCTGTCCCCTTCCTGTCTCTCTTTCCGCTCCTTCAGTTTCTCCTTCCCTGGTGTCTCTTCACCACCAGTTCCTCTTTCAGTTGGGGTACCTCAAGGCTCTGTTCTGGGTCCCCTACTCTTCTCGATCTATACTGCCTCTTTGGACAACCTCCTCTCTTCCTATGGATTCCAATATCCTCTCTATGCTGATGACACCCAAATCTACCTTTCTTCTCTCGATCTCTCTCCTCTGGTGTTGGACCGCATTACTGTCGACCTATCGGCTGTCTCCGACTGGATGATTTCCCGTTTCCTAAAGCTCAACATCTCTAAAACTGAACTTCTCATCTTCCCTCCCTCTAAAACCTCCATTCCTGCGCAAATTTCTCTTGAGGTGAATGGTGCCACCATTACTTCTACCTCTCAAGCTCCTTTACCTCAGGGTCCTCTTGGACTCCAATCTATCCTTTACTCCTCACATTCAGTCTCTAACCAAATCCTGCTACTTCCACCTAAAAAACATTGCACGCATCCGTCCCTTTCTTAATCCAGACTCTACTAAAATGCTCATCTAAGATCTTATTATCTCCCGCCTTGACTACTGTAACCTCCTCCTAACTGGCCTTAAGAGATCCCAGATTCTGCCTCTGCAGTCTGTAATGAACGCCTATGCCAGACTCGGCTTCAAGACTTCTCCCGAGCTGCACCCTTTCTATGGGACTCCCTCCCCCGCAACATCAGACTCACCCGTCTCTCCAGTCCTTTAAGCAGTCTCTGAAAACACATTACTATAGAGAAGCCTATCAGCGCACTCCATGATCCCCCACTGTCATTTCCTGCTCCATCTTCCCATTCAGTCCTCATACAACCCGCTTCTTCAAATACCCTATTCATCCTCACCTAATGTGTCACCCCCTCTCCTCTTAGTTTGTAAGCTCTCGAGCAGGGTCCTTCCTCCTTCTGTTCCGTGTGAGTAACATATATGTATACTTGTTATTCTGTTACTCATTGTACAGCGCTATGGAATTTGTTGGCGCTTTATAAATACTCGTAACTAACTAATTCAACTAAGGCAACAGATTCTGCCTCTTCTTTTGATTTGAGCGCGGAGAAAAACAGTTTCAGTTTTGGGGGGTAGGGGCGCTCTGCATTTCTGTGCCTACAGGCTCCTGAGGTGCAAATCCGGCCCTGTCAGTACATCTGTCTGTTGTGCATGCACGCAGAGTGCGCTCAGACTGCGTTCATCTGACATTAGCCAGATACTAGCAGTGCTGTGCACTGCCACTGGTATCCGCTCCTAGAGCCAAGTGCCACCCTGCCACGAGCTTTGCCGCAAGTAGGGACTGCGAAAGAGAACTGAGAACTACTTGTTTTACTGTATATGCTGAGAAAAAGCCACAAATTGCGCTACTTTTTTCACTGTACGGTTAGAGGTAAGTAAAGAATTTTTGGGTATTGTAATTTTTCCATGTTAGGTGATATTGCAAAAGCAAAATCACTTAACACTAGGCTGCAGCTGTTAATGGCAAGATCAGAATAGGGCCTATAAAGTTTTCTCACAACATCTGGCTTACCTATTTTTTTTGTTCAATGACAACATGAGCAATTTTGGACCAAACATCTCTAAAATGATTGGCTTAAAGCAATGTAAAACACAGATGTGAAGTGATAAAGTACTAAGATGCAAAAAGCAGGGATTATGAGCATCTGAAGTCTTAATTTTGCAATCTTAGGGCAGTATTACAATGTTGGTGCTAACTTAACCAGAGCTGTTGTAAACTTAAAACCTCCATAGGCTATAATGGCTCTGGGAAGTTTACAACAGCTCTGGTTAAGTTAGCACCAACTATGTATTATGGCCCAAAAAAGCGTACAATGGCCACAAATGATGTTATTCAGGGATAGAATGGGACTTTTGTGTTCATTCACCTGTAGACAATAAGGCCTTGGGCTGCATTCATAAGAGCTCTCTGGCACGTGAAATTATCTATACCAGTGGTTCCCAACCGCGGTCCTCAAGTACCCCCCAACAGGCCAGGTTTGCAGATATCCAAAGCACAGCACAGGTGATATGATTTGCTGCTCAGTGATTGCAGGATTCAGTCTGCATTTCCCTAAGGTAAGTCTTAAAACCTGGCCTGTTAGGGGGACTTGAGGACCGGGTTTGGGAACCACTGATCTATACGATCTCACAAGGAAAATGTGAAATGTATTAAATATTGCTACACTGAGCAAGCCGTCATATCACGAGTGACTGTAGTTCATGCACTATTTTGTCAGGGAAAACCAAGTTCCCATTTGATCTACACAATTAAAAGTCTTTTGTTTTTTTTTATTTAGGCTATATACTTACTTTAAAGGGACATGCATGCTTTGTCAGTGTGCCTTTAAAATCAAGTAATGCCGTTTGAATGTGCCAGTATTCTCATTCAGCAGGCATAAGGAAGCAAGAAAAAAAAAATTGTTTTTTCAAATTTGAATGCTTTTCTTTATTGGTGTTTTCTACGTTCACCGCAGGAGGCACACTGAGCTAACCAATCAGTGTGTATTCTGTGGAACGCATAAAAAATACACTGAGCATGTGCGACTGAGTTGCTCCACCTCCCTCCTGCACTGTGAGCTGAAGGGAGGGCGGAGCTGAGCGTCATTTCAATCTGTAACTCTTTCACCCCCAGCTACTGCAGAGACAGGGAAAGAAAGAAATCAATAGGCTTGTGCACCGATTTTTTTTTCGGTTCGATTTTTCGGATTTTTAAACTTTTCGATTCGGCTCGTTTCGACCGATTTCTGTTTCGATTCGGTTCGGCTCGACTCGTTTTTTCGTGTACATTTTTTTTTCCGAATATCGACCGTTTTTCGTATTTTCGTGTCACTTTGCTAGTTTTTTGTATCGACTTTTCGTAAGTTCGGAAATTTTCGTTTTTTCGGAACATCTGTTCTCCTCGTTTCAAAGCAATAAATTTCGATTTGACACATTTCAAGTGCATTCGAAAATTCCGAAAATATTTCATTTCGGCTCGGAAAACTTTTCGGATCTGCCATTTTCGGATCTAAAAATTTTCGGAAATTCGGCCGCATCCGAAAACACGAATCGGGAAATTTCGTGAAAATTCCGAAATTCCGAAACCCGAAACGCACATCCCTAGAAATCAACACACACAGGGGAGACAGCAGAGAGAGTTGGAGAGCAAGATAAAGCAGTGAGAGGGCAAGATAAAGCGCAGTGAGAGAACGGGCAAGATAAACAGCGAGATCGCACACACAAGAGACAGACAGCACAAGGAAAGGTGAGTGATTGTGAGTTTGAGTGAGACAGTGAGTATGTAACCATGAAAGGGTGCAAGTAAATGAATGTGAGTGTGTGAGCGAGCCAGTAGGTGAGTGAGCAAGTCAGCAGGTGAGCGTGTGAGCGAGTTACCGAGTGTGTGTGAGCGAGCGTGAGTGTATGATTGAGCGTGTTTGTGTTTTGCTTTCACAGTTGCAGAGATGCTATTATTCAGTTCCCCAGTTTCCCCAGTTCTAGGTCCTGAGCGAACACAGGGTTTTACGTGCATAGCTTGTGCTAGTTCACGTGAAGCTTTGGTGGGTGGGATAGTGGGCAGAGTGGAGGCCAGAATAAACAGGAAGTGGGAGCTGAAGAAACACCCCTAGCTGAGGGGCGTCAGAGAAAATAAAATGAGAGTTTAAAGCAAGAAAATAAAAACAAATTTACACATTCTTTTAACTTTTATTGATTTACATTATTTTGTCTGTTGGTATAAAAGTGTTTAACTGTCAATAAAAAAAAATCTAGACATGCATGTCCCTTTAAGTCATCTAAAATAAATAAATATATGATATTTTTTATAATTATCATCATGATTCCCTGAGAACCAGCCTGAATATATGTTTACTATCAACAGCGCATTTCAATGTGGGCTACTGGCAGATGAAAATGATTACTTGGGGTGTGTAGTACAGAGAAATCTGGTGAGTTCTCATACTAAGGCTAGGGTCAGACTAACGCATTTTTCACGTTGTCCGTGAAAATGTGCGTTCGAAGAATGGACGTATTTTTTCACGGAATACGCAATAGCGGTCATACTATGCGCAGTTTCATCTGTGATTTTGTACGGATCATCAATAAAACACTTCTTGCATCTGGACGTTATGTTGGCCGGACATTAGCAGCGTCTGATGTCTCCAATTCACGCACACACGCCGATAGCGGACGCAGCGCACTCTGTACGTCAGTACTAGTGGTTTAACGTTCTCGAAAAAATGCGTTCATTTTCCACTTGCGTTGCGCAGCCGGACTTTTGTGCGACCGTACTTCGTATATTGGCCGTCATTGCCTGGCATCTGCTGCTAGTGCGGCCGTGATTAAGTGCGGCTGCACGCGCGTTCGCACTGCCTCAGTCTGACCCTAGCCTTAAGGGTACACTCTAACAGCCCCCCCTTTCCCCTCTTAAATAAATGGGCAGATGCTGCTGATGGCATCTGCCCACATTTTTTTTAGGAGAAAATACTCACCTCTTCTCTCTTGCATGCATTGCACATCCCTGTCCACTCAGGGCTTCCGATATGTGGAAGTCCTTGCAGCTTTTTATGCACTTTGCCTACATATACTTGCGTTTCGTAGGATACACAAATTGCTAATAGCTCGGAACTCCCATACTTTTTGTACACACGTTCTGTAGCTTTCTGCTGCACTTGAGCCTTGTCTGCACAGTGTTCTCAAGCAGAAGTGTGTACTGTAGGTAAACTATAAAAGTATAGGTGCCAGACCTCTAAGCCAAGTGAAAGGATTTGCTCACAACTCTGAAAAAATAGCCAGGGTTAAATGGTGAAAGTAAAAGTGCAGTCAAGACAAATGTTGTTGCCACCGAAAAAAAATATTATAACAATTGTTACATCACAGTGAAAATGCAAACCTTTAAAAATTACCATGACCTCTCAAATCATGGGCTGCCACGATATTTACTGTGAGTCAAATCAAGTCACATGTGCAAAGTGATTCTAGAATCTCTTGCTAAAAGAACTGATGCCCCAAAAATGCCTATATTTATCCGATTGAAATTCTAATAAACTGAAAATGATAAAGGCAGGAAAAGCACAGACAATGAAAACATCTAATCTAAAAAGGAGCCGAGAAATAGCACGTGTACCAATACATGTACCAAATGTTAGAAAAAAAAGCATAAATGATAGAAACGAAAATAGTCTTTAGTTTCAAATATTCAATAACAGCGACTGTGTTTCACACTGCAGCAGAAAAACTATGAATCCAGATAGCAGGGGAGAAAGCCGCCTCTAAATCCTCTCAGTGGAGGTACATAAAACAAAAACAAGCAAAGAAAAATCTCGTAGCGTAAAACAGCAACTTAATAAAAGTATATGTAAGAAATAATAAAAGAAACTTGTATTAGTAATTGTGGTGACATATGACACATAGAAAAAAATGAATAATAATCGTTACAACACAATGAAAATGCAAACGTTTAAAAAATACGATGATCTGTGAAACCATGGGCAGCATGCTCATCAGAAGTGCATAAGGCTGGCCATCCACTGGATCCGTATTTGTGCGACAGTGCGATCATCCGAAATCGCGTCTCGTCGTCCGACTGATCCTACAACATGCAGGTGAATGGACTATTATCCATTGCGTACGACGTTAGACTTCCAGCGACGGTGAAAGATGCCATCAAATGTGCGATGCCTTCCATTTGAGGGGAAAATCACAGACATCTGACAGATCCCTGGAGAGAAGATGGATGTGGACAAGCTGATCAGGGGAGTGATTTGGATTGATTTTGATCTGGAAAGGTCAAAAGAAGTGGCAGCTGTAGACTGCAGGTAATTTTAACATGTTCTGCCTTCCCACCTGCTTACTGACTTAACAATATATATCTATATCTATATCTATACATATAGAACAAAACCATGGAGAGAGCACGGCCGTTCATTGCGAACCAAATTCCACCATTTTATTCAGCAAAGCTCAGAGTTATGAAATTTTCCCCATGTGGTAAAAGCTGGTATTATGCACCCATACATGGAGCTGTTGTTGCAGGTTTTTGAATGTGTTTGTCTGGAGTGCTCTCTCCATGTTTTTGTTTTGTATTTTATTCTGAGACGCACCCGCACTGAAACGCTTAGTTAAGGCTGAGTGCTACCCCCCATGTGTTTTTTTATATATATATATCTATCTATATATATATATGCAGACACTAGGGTTACCAGGTTGGCCATGCTTCACTTATCCAAGCTGATGGGCATTGCATGAAAGTGCCACCCTGCAACATGTAGAATCCATACACTGCAAGTAAATAAAAAAGGAATACCAGGTGACCAATCACTAATATGAAACTGCATATCCCATAGGTTTTAAATGTAATTTTTTTTTAAAACCATATTTTTCTCTTCTGAACAATTTTATAATTCATTTTTTTTAAAAAGAACTGAGTGTTTCAAAAAGCAGGATGTGCTGGTTTTATACACAAAACCAGTTCAATCTGATTTTGGCAGCCTCTGCACTCCACCTCTGTCTGATTTTGATCTGGATTGCCTGTGGTCGCACGACAGATCGCACGCAGTAGATGACCCTAGTCAGACCTGGTCGCACGACTGACGTCGTCCATGGTCTGACGAAAAAGTCGGTCGTCTGACTACGGATCCAGTGGACGGCCAGCCTTAATGTTAATGCGTAATGTGTTACACAACAACTTTTTGTAGGTGCTGTTACCCTTTGTGGTGTGGATTGTTGATTTTCCTGCCTTTGACCTGGTGAAGGGAGGCAACAAAGACCTACAACATTGGAGACTCTCAAACAGCTTCAAAGGGAGCCAAGAGAGCTGGCGTAATAGAAGGAGCTGAACGAGACATTAAAGGAGACAAAGGAGGTGCGACCTGCTGGGCACACGCAAAGACCGGTAACATCAACACGTTTCATCAAAATACTGGCTTTGTCACGACATGTTATCGCCGGTTGCAAAGACCGTTATATGTAACGCCCACTATAACAGGCTTGGCTGTAATTCATACTTAAAAATGGTTACATACAAATGACACCAATTTAAAACAAATTTCAAACAAAAATAAGAGAAATTTCCAATATTTACAATAATAAACAATTTTGACGTGCCAAACCATTTATATTGGAAATTGGTTTTGTGTTAGATGTGAGAGAGACACCGATGTGGGGAGTGACGAGTACTCTACACCACAGATATTTTATGAAACAAGTGTCTGAAGCCACACTGTAGGGATGTGCGTTTCGGGTTTCGGAATTTCGGAATTTTCACGAAATTTCCCGATTCGTGTTTTCGGATGCGGCCGAATTTCCGAAAATTTTTAGATCCGAAAATGGCAGATCCGAAAAGTTTTCCGAGCCGAAACGAAATATTTTCGGAATTTTCGAATGGACTTGAAATGTGTCAAATCGAAATTTATTGCTTTGAAACGAGGAGAACAGACTTTCCGAAAAAACGAAAATTTCCGAACTTACGAAAAGTCGATACAAAAACCGAGCTAAGTGACACGAAAATATGAAAAATGGTCGATATTCCGAAAAAAAAGAGTACACGAAAAACGAATCGAGCCGAACCGAATCGAAACAGAAATCGGTCGATACGAGCCGAATCGAAAAGTTTAAAAATCCGAAAAATCGAACCGAATCGAACCGAAAAAAAAATCGGTGCACAAGCCTACCACACTGTAATTATTAAGATTTAAAAATAAGCGAAAACTGAAAAAAATCTGTTACTACTATCTAACCTGAAAATACATACATTGACCACAAACAGCAACAATTTCAAACTGTTATAATAAACGACGTAGCTACGTTTCAGCATCTAGACCCTTAGGTGACAAGATTTTAAGGGTGTAAACCCAATAAATGTCTTGTCTAAAGTGGTTCAAACCAGTGTTACCACCCCTCTTGTTGTTCTTCACTAATTAAATACCCATGCAATTGAAAAGACCAGAGCCTTTTACCCCAGTGTATAATAAGTGGAGCAACTGGCTTTCTGCCAATTATTTTTGCATTCAGACAATACTAGAGATGTGCAATTCGTTTCGTTCCGAATTGAAATTTGGACGAAATTCACCATTTTCGTGGTTTGGGAGCATTTCCGAAAACGAAATATTGACCACCCATAATTTCGGATCAATCTGAAATTTCAGATCAATTCGATTCGATGATTCGGATCATTCGGCGATTCAGATAATTTTGGATCATTTCGGCGATCGGGATCATTTCGGGGATCCGGCTGATTTCAGGTGATTCGAATCAGTTGGTTTTTCGCTTTTTATTGATTATTTAAGAATGACAAGTAGATTACTACCAATAGAATGAAAGTTTCTTTACTTAATTATTCTTTTAGGATTTCTTAGGCATTTTTTGGGTGATCAATTTCTATATAACTGAACCTCAAATCTATTCTGATTTCAGAACCTGTGAAATCAAAAATAATATCAAAATTCTATTTTTTGTTCTAAATGTATATGTACCAGAATAGAAAATAGGGGAATGTTTAATAGGAAACTTTTAATGTTCTTGTAGGGCCAGTAGTTACCTCATGGAACTAACGTGATAGTATATTTAATTAGACTACTTAGGAAAACTGTTTGTTTCCAATGTGCTTTCATCAGCTGTTAATTAGACAAATGACTGCATAAAAAGCTGTAAATAGCTGTTGTTTCCATGGGTGTACCATATGTTATTATGAGGGAGCTCAATGACTCAATTATCATGTGCAGCGCATCACTTTTTTATGTGATAAAGCCATAGGTTAACATTTTATCTTTACCGTATGGCATTCTCAGTCTTGCAAAGTCACACAGTCCGGCCCAGACCTCCCGATCACCGGCAGCGCTAGAGGGTCATCAGGTTTTAGTGAGGCCTGAATGTAAATGTACTGAGAGCACCTAATTAATGGCACTTGTTGTGCTTAAATGGTTAAAACCATGGCATATGAAGCCCATACATCAGAGCTGCAAACATTGCTTGTGCATGAGTAGTCCGGTCTGGCTAGTAGGCAGGGCAGCAGGCCACCCTGCTAAACATGCGCCGGCATAAAACACAAATTCGGGGGCTTGGTTGTGATGGCAATGATACAATTCACATCTCAGCCGCATGACCCTCTCTCTTGTCCTTAAACCTGAAATCTGTTAGACAGAGTGGGCTACATTCCACCTTAGCCATTAACGAGTCGGTATAGGAGCCGTGCACAATAATACAAAAGCTTCCTGTCATATTCCAACCAAGCCAAAAACTGTTCTTATGACTGTTAGGGCTGCCTACTGTGCTTTAAGGCTGGGCATCCACTGGGTCTGTAGTGACAACTGGGTCCGTATTCGGACAACCGACCTGGTCGTCTGCCTACCGGCAGAACCGATCAGGGTCATCCACAAGGTCAGTCGACGGACAGGCCGTAGAACAAAAAGACCCCTAAAGAACCGAAAATCCCAGCTGCAGGGAAAAAAACCTGCTGTGGGGAGATTAAGACCCTGTCCTTGGTGCCGAAATGGGGTTTCAGCACCAAGAACAGCAACACCGAATACAGCAGGATTGAAGAAGCAGCTGGAGAATTGCGAGCGATTAGATGGTCACTCATTAATCTTACTTGTTGTTGGCAATTTAAAAAAAATACCATAGGGGTTATTCAGAGAGATCCAAAATGTGGCTGAAATGTAACTGGACACTGAATTTCAGCGGACGGAGACATTTTGGGGCCATTCGGATATTCAGAGAGCAGGCAATTCACCAAATTTTGGCAAATTGCCTCCACGTACGTGCCTGTTCAAGGGCAGTGAAATCCCTCATAGAGAAGCAATGCTTCGTCTATTCAGAGAACACTGAACAGCTGAGGTATGTCAGTGAAGTGCCCTGCCGTTCAATGGTTTCATTCGGCAGGTTTATTCAGGAGAATCCCATAGGCTTCAATGTTAAAAATATTCCAGTTTTAATTCAATATCTAATAAACCGTTTATCATTTTATTCTGCAGTAAAAAGTCTCTTTACTTTTAGATTTTTTTTTAAGATCTTTTAGGCATTTTTTTGGGATTTTTTTGTCAAATTTATTTTTTCAGTTTCTTTTTTTTAAATCGTTTTTTCTTTTTTCTGTAACAGACCTTTTTATTATTATTTATAGGATCTTATATGTGAATTCCAGACATTTTCATTCAGTAGTTTTTTGCAAACAGCATTTCAAATTCCAAACTTTCAAGCAAACTGTATTTGGTTTTTTTCACACCGTTCGCCTGCGTGCCGGGTTTTTCCGGCGGCTGCTCTGCGCTGTGATCGGCGGCTGCTCGGATTTTTCTGGCGTGTTTGGCTTGATTTTTGCGGCGGTTTCTCCGGGTTTTCGGTGAGTGTTTGGTGAGTGTTCGGTGAGTGTTCAGTGAGTGTTCTGTGAGTGTACGGCGAGTGTTCTGCGGGTTTGCAGCGGGTTTTCCCTGCACTACGGGGGCCCTGCGGTGCTTGTTGAAAACACCGCAGGATCGGCGAACTAGGAATCGTGCGGTGACTTTTCAGATCTCTCTGAATAACCCTGTGTGTGTCAACAGGATAAATAAAAAAACTCCAAGATCCACGATATTGACTCAAGTGGATTTATTCCAATACCAAATGAAGACAGATGACGTTTCAACCACAGCTGGTCTTTGTCAAGCCTAAATCACAATACCATGAACTACAAATAAATAGCATCACAGATCAATCAGACAATCAATCAATTAGTCATCGTGGGTCTTGGAGTTTTTTTATTTATCCTGTGGAATTTTGGGGCTGTGCAGCAGGGGACCCCCGCTCCGTTGGCCCACCACTGGTACTGGGACCTGAACTCATTTTTCCTGTGTGTGTCAAAGCTGGATTCATTGATTTTTTTCCTCACTTAGAATTCAAAAATAGCCAATTACAAAAATTCCGTACTCAACATTGGTCCCAAAAAGCAGAGGACGGCTCGTTCTGTACCTTCCTCTCACCACAACCAAGAATACTACACCAAGGGTGCTCAACCTAGGCCCCCCAGATGTTTCGGAACTACATCTCCTATGATGTTCTGTTGACCTAATGAGTGGCTGGGCATCATTGGAGATATAGTTCTGAAACATCTGGAGGGCCAAAGTTAGACTCCACTGTCCTACATGATCTCACATAAGTCTCCTATGGACTCAGTGAGAAGAGAGTGGTGGCACATGGCACTGCTACCAGTATCCACTAGCACAGGGGTCAGCAACCTTGGCCCTCCAGATGTTTTGGAAATACATCTCCCATGATGCTCAGCCAACCTAACGCATGAGTGAGCATCGTGGGAGACGTAGTTCCAAAATATCTGGAGGACCAAGACTGCTGACCCCTGCATTAAAGACTCCCAAATATTCGCTAGCATGATGACTCACTCAACACTATAGCAAGTAACGGGGAGCCACTAGTGGCTCACAGCATCTTTTGCCATTAGTGGCTCCCTACTGTCGGCTCAGCTGGAACAAGGTCCTGGAATTGTACATCTCTGTATGTGTTATTTTACTCACTGGTATTAATCGATTAATTCCAAATTTCCATTAAATCTTTCAAACAGGTATTTTTACACATTTATTAATGCCATCTGTTTCGCGTGAATTATAGCTTTGAGCTGCTCTTCCTCGATATTCGCTTTAATTTAAAGTGTATTTATGTATTCAGAGCATGTTACAGCAATCACGCAGAAAAACGTGGCTATTTATAAGAAACAGACATATAGCATACCTTTTCTGTCATCCTGGGAAAACAAAATCACGCGCTGTTTGTTTATAATCAGTGCACTATCTGTGGCTCCACATTTTATCAGAGACCTTTGCAAAATAAAGAAATAAAAAGACTGAAACTAAAACAGTTATAAATGCTCTTACATGTACGGTAAGGTTTTTATTTTTTTATCATGTGATAAAATATACAGGTTATTGAAAACGAAATATGTAGGCTGATTTTGAGTTAATTACTGATTTAGGCTAATGTCATATGAACGCAGTCTGAGCGCACTCTTCGTGCGTGCACAACGGACGTACGTACTGACGGAAATACTGTAGACACCACGCGGTCCATTTTTCTTGACGGATGTAAAAAAAAAGGGAATTATGGGAAACAAAATTAATATGAAAAATGATACAATTTGGAAAATGATATGAAAAGCCATTTTGTGCGTCAAGGTGCTGGACGTTGCAAATGCGCTCTGTGACTTTGTGTCATCACGCACACAGAACGCTATGCAGACGTGCCGCACTCTGCGCATCCGTCCTAGAGGTTTTACGTTCTTGCCTAAATTGCGTCCGTTGCCATCTGCGTGCTGCGTGCGCACTTCGGTGCGCACGTACTTCGTGTGTGGGTCTCTATTGATCATGATCCTATGTTACGACAGACGTTAAACTGTGCAGCAACACGGACGTGATCACTGCATCCGTCTGACGCGGACCTTAAGGGGTTATTCAAAGAGAGCCAAATTTGCCACCGAATGAATTCTCTCGTACGGTGCTATTTCGCGGCAATTGGGCTATTCAAAAAGCTGGCAATTCACTAAATATTGACGAGTTGTCAAAGGAAATACTATGAAATTCGGCAGCAGTGAACTCCCCATAGAGAAGTAATGGTTAATCTATTCAGAGAACACCGAACAGCACCGGAAAATTGTCAAAATGCTCCGATTTTCAGTGCTTTCGTTCAAAAGGTTTAAGCAGGCTAATCCCATAGGTTTCAATGTAAAAAAAAATACCATTTTTATAAATTATTTATTCAACCGTTATTCTCTTTATTTGCAGCAAAAGTCTTTATATTAATTTATATTTTTAGAATTTTTTTAGGCATTTTTCTGGATTTTTTTCATCAAAATTTTTGATTGAGTTTTTTAACTCTTCACTACCGATAGATATCTCAATATGCAAATCTGCAGCCCAAAAAGCAAATGAAATTAGACTGGGGGAAGATTTGATGGTGTCTGGGAGGTTATTCCATAACTGCGGTGCTCTGTAGGAAAATGAGGACCGAGCCACTGTCTTTTTGTATTGTGGTATTGCAAGTAAGGTGCTGGTCCTGGATCGGAGGTTATAGGATGAGGGAGCTGCTGAGGGAAGCAGCATATTCAGGTAGGGTGTCAGCTTCCCAGAAAAGCTCTTAACCACCAGGTTGGAAAGGTGAAGAGTGCGTCTAGATTCCAGCGACGGCCAGTTTAGTTCTTTTAACATGTCACAGTGGTGGGTCATGTAGTTACATTGTAGCACAAAGTGGCAGAATGAGTTATACAATGTAGTAAGTTTCTGGAGGTGTGTTTGCGGGGCAGCTGCATACACTACATCTCCGTAGTCAACAGCCGGCATAAGAATTTGTTGTACAATCTGCTTTCTTACCGCGGGGCTCAGGCAGGATTTGTTTCTGTCCAGGGAACCTAGTTTGGGGTAAACCACTGGTTTCTGACAATGGTTTCTTTGGAAAATCACTTGGAAGTGAAAGGGTTAAATGGCTCATTATTTAAAAAAATTCTGTAACAGACCTTATTATTATTCATAGGACCTCATATATTATTTCTATGCATTTTCCATTTTCATGCATTATTTTTGTTTAAAACGCCTTTTAAAAAATGCGTCTGTTCGGCTTTTTTTTCGGCGGTTTGTATGGCAGGTCGTCGACTGCGTTTGGCGATTTATCAGCGGCATCAGCGGATCTTTTCGGCACACTTCAGGGACCTTGCGATGAATGCTGAATTCACCGAAGTGCAGCGAATAAAAGCACAGTGAAAATTCAGTGCTCTTTGAATAACCCCCTAATGGTTTAACAGTGAGCTGAAAATAACAAAGGTAAGGTCTTGTTTTTTTTTTTTGCAATGATGCCTAGCAGCGTGTCAAAGTTGTATCTTTTTTTTTTTTGAGAAAGGATTTTACCAGGATACATTGAGAGCTCTCTCATTTTCAAATATGTCCTGGGTGGCGAGTATATGTGTCTTGCCCAAGGACACTTACTGGCATAGGCGACTCTACAGGGGGGCAAGGGGGGCAATTGCCCCCCCTAGGTTATTTCTTGCCCCCCCAGGTGCCCCCCCACCAAAAATCAGCATCCAGCTTCCCACACTTCTTCGGACCAACGTATCTCCGTAGCTATGCATCGTATATGGATGAACTAGGTGTCATTTGAAAGGGCAGATTCTGGCCTTTCCAATGATACCCCAACATGACTATATTCAGTGTGATGTGAAAGTCATAAAACATCAAATAATAACGTGCACTTAAACGTAAACATTTTCACAGGGTTGAAATGGCTCAGCAGTGAAATGGTTAATGTTCAGACTATACATTACATTGTGTATTACGTTAGTTTATGCCTTGGTTTAGTTGTATATTAAGGGTTAATGGGCAGGCTTCATCCCTCACAGTATACATTTGTTTTTTCCTTGATTAATGGCATTTTAGGGGTTAATGGGTTGGCTACATGCCTCAGTGTATTCATTTCATGTTATTAGGGGTTACGGGGTAGCTAAATGCCACATTGTTTATTATTTTTATTGCATTTCTCTGGGTTTAAGGCATTTTAGGGGTTATTATGGAAGTTAGAATCTAAAGGGTCTAATGATCTGTAGATCCTCTGCTTTCCGTCACATTTCGAGGAATTTATTTTGCCGAAAATAAGGTGAATTCCCTATTTAGCGAATGGTCACTGTAATTTGCTAAAAGTGGAGTCGCTGAAGCAGTTATCAGACATTCAGCAGAAACTGCCAAATTGCGTCAAATAAAATATTGAATTTAAGTATCAGGTTAATACAACAAAAAGGAATCATTGCATCACATTACTCTGGGGTTTTGTAATCTTATTTATATATATACTTATTTAGGGCACTATTACCTGGTGTGAGCTAACCCTTGCGTCGGTGTGATTTTGCGTTAGCGCCAGGTTAATTCAGTCTAGCGCCTGACCAACAGATCGTTTGCCTCCCGCTACAAATGGTAAAAATCACTTAGTGCGTCGCTATTAGCGATTTGTACCGCGAGTTTACTGTACTTTCCGCATCCTATACTTAACACGGGGAGAGCTAGATATCTTTACAGATCACTTGGTGCCAGCACTAAATTTTTTGAGGTGCACTAATTGCAACATTTTACCTACTGCTCAGCCCTGGTGCTAACTCCAAAAAAACAGAAAAAACAGGTCCTCGTCCAAAATTAGCAGGCAATTGAAAGGAATGCAACACAGGTGTTCTCTTGGCCCCATACACCATAGTAATGGATATGGTCAGCAATGTCGCTGCTGTTGCAGTCAGCTCTATTATAAATATATCCTTTATCCACATATATCCTAATTCTAATATATTGCCTAATTTTAAACATTTTATGCTGGGGGTTATTCATAGTATGTAAGCAGTTGATTATTAGGGTGACTGTGTGGACCATGTTTAAAGGAACACATGGATAAGTCTTGCCCTGAAACATGTATTGTTTATATGCTGTAGCAGGGAATTTTTTGTCGCTCACCTGGCCTTCCTTTTGGATCTATTAAATGCAGTGTAATGATTCTACATGCTGCTGGGAGGCATTTATCATGCAATGTCCATCAGCCTTAATATATGTGTGCAGCAAAACATGGATGATACGGCCACCGTGGAGGATTTTAATAATGCAGGGGTGAGAGGTTATTCACTGGATGTGTTCATATTCAAGCTTGTGAGGGCGGGGGATAGGTATGGAAAAGAAAAACGTTCTATCCTGTACACAACCGCATTAGCGCTGGGTCTCAACTTGGGTCTTAGAGTTTCCCTAGCGTGCGCCAAACGACCTTGTTCATGGACTACTGCAGTCAAGGTGATCTGTTAGTAGGTCGTCAGGCACTAACAGGGTTATTCAGAAAGCGGTGAAAAGCAGGAGAATGACTGGAGAATGGAAAATTCTAGGTCAAAATAGCCGATTCTTTAACCAAGAATTTTCCATTCTCCAGTCATTCTCCTGCTTTTCACCTCTCTCTGAATAACCCTGTAAGTTTTAGCGACTCGCACTAAATTTTTCCTTTAGTGATGTTGTCTTAGCTCACACCAGGTGATAGGGCCCCGGAATACTTTTATTCAGTGGTATGATTTAGTGGTGAAAATGATTAGTGCCCCCCCAGTTTTGACTGCGGTATCTTCTGTGCCCCCCCTAAATATTGTTCCTAGAGTCGCCACTGCTTAGGCTAGGGTCAGAGTGGGGCAGTCGGAACGCGCGTGCAGGCGCACTAAGGCTGGGGTCAGACGAGCGTGATTTCTACGGACTGTACGTCCGTGCAGTACGGACATCGTCAGTACGGATGACGCAGTAGTGGTCACACAGTCCGTTTTTTCACTGAAGTTATTTTTGACGGAATGTAGGAGGGGAAAATAAATTACAATGAAAAACATTCTGTCCGTCAAAAATGCTGGACGTATAAATGCAGTCCGTCTGACCATGCTCCATCACTCACACACAAAGCTATGCAGACGTTGTGGACGTGGCGCACTCCGCACGTCCGTTCTAGCAGTATTACGTTCTTGCCTAACCTGCGTCCGTTTGCCGCGGCCGTTGTGCGTCCGCAGTTCAGTGCGGACGTACTTCATGTGTCAGGCTCCAATGGACTTACTTTCATGCTATCACGGACGTACTTTTAGGCGCAATCACGGACGTGAACACTACGCTCGTCTGACCCCAGCCTAAATCACGGCGGCAGTAGCAGCACATAACGGCCAATGACGGCCAATATACGCAGTACGTGCGTACAAAAGTGCGCCGACACCACGCAACGGCAAATGAACGCATTTTTCTCAGAACGTGAAACCGCTGCTACAGACGTACAGAGTGCGCTGCGGCCGCATGGCAGCGTGTGTGCGTGATTAGGAGACGTCAGACGCTGCTAGTGTGCGGCCTACATAACGTTCAAACAGCCGGATTTCCCTAGAATTGCGTTGGTGAGTACCTGCGACTGTGCGACTGTGGTCGTCTGACCACTTAAGCGTATTCCGTGAAAAAATGCGTGCGCACGCATCGACGTACATTTTGACGGTGGCCGCAGAAAATGCGCTCATCTGTCCCTAGCCTAACTGGAGAGGTTGCTCGTCGGGATTTAACCCATGTCTCCACAGGCTCTCTCCACGCAGAGCAGTGATGTTACCTCTACTCCACCCAGCCGGTATCTTCACGAAGCACTTGCTTTGGGGGTCATTCTATATCAAATCTACTAAAAAAGTTAACTTTTGAAACCAATGTCAAGCAATTCAAATTAAATTTGCATCTTGGATTTCCCCATGAAAATGTGCAAAAAGAAATATTTTGTTTCAGATATTACAGTTGGTTATTTCTTTATTTATTTCTTTAAAAGCTTTGGAAAAACAACAGAAATGATATAAAATGTGGTTTGGGCAATCACAAAACTGCAAAAATAAAAATGAAAGAGCATTAAAATGACACTAAAATGAACTCTCTAGCTATTATAGGAGGTAAGAAAATGCGTTTTTGAAATTACCTGAATCTCGTTTAATGCACTTTGTCCAGTTCTTTTCTTTTTACCAAAAACCATAACAATAGAATGGACTGCTCAAAAATCTGAAACAAACATACCCTATATAAATGCAGTCTGGGGCTGGAAAATTTTTGATACTGTTTCTATGCACTGTTGGCAATCTTACCATTTTGCCAAATTTTGGAGAATTGCCAGAAAAATACAGTGCTGTTCGACAGCAGTGAAATCCCCATAGAGAAACAATGGTTAATCTATTCAGAGACACCGAACAGCAGAGAAATGTCAGTGAAGTGCCCTGATGTTCGGTGGTTTCATTCTGCAGGTTTAATCAGGCGAATCCCATAGGTATCAATGTTAAAAATATTCCCGTTTTAATGCAATATCTAATAAACTGTTTATTCTTTTAATCTGCAGCAAAATGTCTCTATTTTTTTTTTTAGGCATTTTTCGTGATTTTTTCCTAATTTTCTGATTTTTTTTAAATAGCTTTTTTTTCTTTAATAGATCTTTTTATGATTATTCATAGAACCTTATATGTAAATTCCAGACATTTTCCTTCAGTATTTTTTTTGCAAACAGCGCTTGAATTTTGTTTGAGTTTCACTCATTTTTTTTTTACTTTTTTTACCCCGTTCATCGGCTTGATGGCTTTTTCCAGCAGATGGTCGCTGCTGTGTTCAGCAGATTGTCTTTTTTCGCACATGTTCGGTGGATTTTCTGCGGCATTTCGGATTGGTCCGATATTTCAGATCACACCGGCGAAGTTATCGGCGAATTTCCAATGGATTTTCAGATCCGTTCGCTGCACTTCCCTTGCTGAATTCAAAGCAGGGTGGAGGAATTTAATTCCCCAAAGTGCGGGGAACGAAAGAGCACCGGAATGTCGGTGACATTTCGGTGCTCTCTGAATAACCCCTTTAGATTTGTATCTTTTATACTGTATATGTGTTTGGAAATGAATTACAAGTGAGATGAAGGGAAGAACTTCAACATAAGAATAATTAAAATCGCTTGGCACTGCCTCAATAAAAAAAGTCATGGTAAAGAGCAATACTTTTTTTTAATCATATTATTACTTACTTTTACAAAAAAGCAGTTCTAACTGAACAGCCACAGGTGAATAGGTAATTTTCAAGGTAGAAAGAAGTGGTATGTCTCTTATTATTATTTAATGGTTCCAGCGAATTTTCGGATTCAAGGCATCAACTGTAGTTAGTATGAGCAAAGACGAAGCTCCTCATCAAAGTGCTGGTCATACATTGGACTTGATTTAAATAGATCTGCTATTTTTTCTTAAAAAAACATTGACTAGTTTCGACTGATTTTTTTTTTTTTTAAATATGAGTTGATTTAACTCAATGGATAAGGCCGAAGTCGAATTCCGAAAAATGAACCCTTCTTGATAAAAATCAGGTCAGTGATGGGCCTTGAATTTTTATATTTCTCTAAATAACTCTGTTGGTAACTCTAATCTTAAGGCTAAGGTCAGACGAAAGCAGTTTTAACGTGCGTTTAACTGCACTAAATCACGGCCGTGCTAGCAGCAAATGACGTCCAATGTCGGGCAGCATATGAAGAACGGCCGCACAAAAGTGCGGCCGCGCAACGCAAGTGGCAAACGAATGCATTTTTTCGAGAACGTCAAACCGCTAGTACTGACGTACAGAGTGCGCTGCGTCCGCATAGCGGCGTGTTTGCGTGATTGGGAGACGTCAGACGCTGCACACGTCCGGCCAACATAACGTCCAGACGCAAAAAGGGTTTTATTGATGATCCGTACAAAATCACGGCCGAAAATGCGCATCGTATGACCGCTATCGCATATTCCGTGAAAAAATACGTCCTTTCGTTCGAACGCACTTTTTCACGGACAACGCGAAAAATGCGTTAGTCTGACCCTAGCCTAAAAATAACCCCTGGTGTCCTAGAGTTTTAGGTTAAGGGATGGGTTTAGGGATAGGTTACTTTTTAGGTTTAGATTTTTGGTGTTAAACCAACACCAATATTAAAATTGAGCTTTTCTGTGTGATTTTCCCTGGTTTTGCTGCCCAAAGAGCCATTTATCAGCCTCTTTCAGATATTTTTATAAATTCAGATTACAAATACATTTGACCAGTATCGCTAAAACCGAATCTTCCATTGACGGGTATAGGTGATAACTGACTCAAACTTGGCTGGCAGGCCCTTCATTCTTTTCTCCCTATCCAAAAAACAGGGCTTAAGAAGCAGTGGAATAAAATCAATGGAATTCATTGTTAGAGGTTATGGCCTTTTCTCCCACTGATACATTGGATACGTTTGTTGGGCTGTCACCGTTATCCTTGTTGAACTCAACAAATGTTCTAGATTTTATAGTTCCTGATACCAGCTGTGACGGACAACAACCTACAATTTCTCGTCACTGCCAAGCATGATTAACATCAGGCCGCAGCTGTAAAAGCAAACATTACATCTTTAAAGAGATGTAAAAATAAAGTCCAGTAAGTGCAGAAACTAATCTGCTGAAAGCATTTGGTGCACGTGAGGGAAATATACAAAGGCTCACGGGTTAAGGAGCTTAAATATTAGTCCTGCATATTCGATATTTTTCCTGTCAACTCTGATTGAAGTCATTTCTCGTGGAAAGTATTTCTTACACATTCATGTTTAATTACTTTTAATATTTTTTATACATTATGGGGGAGATTTATCAAATCTGACTTATATATGACTGGAATAATCTGGCACGTTTCTGGATATAGTTAACGCGTTGATTTGGAGACCGACAGAAAAGTGACGGCTTTTCACTTCTTAAATTTTTTGTCGGTTGTTTTTTTAGTCACCGCCACTTGCGAATTATCGATCAGCGGTTTGATTTTCCACCTAATAATTACCGTTATACAATCTCACACGCGCGCAAGCGATGTTAAATAATCCATGGGAGATTCACAGCCACCAAATAGCGGGAGACTTAAAAGAATGGATGAAATCTGATTATTCAGGAACCCCAGGGTCAATTGTGAGGAGTGAATGTCACATGCAGTATATGACCGAAGTCAGATAGCTTAAATCATCCCCTTTTTGAAAGCACACAAAGTCCTTTGTATTTTCTTCACTTTATTGGGAAAGTAATAGCAAATAAAAGGTGGCTTATAGACAGAGAGGGCTTCTCAGGTATACCTTGGTATGGGGGGGACGTGGATAGAGAGCGTCTCTAGTATGCTCTGCTATGGGGGGATGTGGCTAGAGAGGACTTCTCTGATGTGCTCTGGTATGGGCGGACGTGGGTAGAGAGGGCTTCTCTGATGTGCTCTGATATGGGGTGACGTGGATAGAGAGGGCTTCTCTGATGTGCTCTGGTATGGGGTGACGTGGATAGAGAGGGCTTCTCTTGTGTGCTCTGGTATGGAGGATGTGGATAGAGAGAGCTTCTCTAGTATGCTCTGCTATGGGGGGATGTGGCTAGAGAGGGCTTCTCTGAAGTGCTTTGGTATGGTGGGACGGTAAAAACGGGATGCAATCACCCAGTACAGACAGATGCTTGCTGAACTGCCTCTGAGGTAAACTGACTGGAATAGCTGATTGCAGAAGCGGGAAAATGGGGCTGGGCCAAACTAACTATGTGAGTTATGAAAGAGATAACCTGGATCGGCGCAAATGTTGCTCTCTGGGGTTCTGGAGCCTCGCATATGTATATATAAAAAAAGGAGACAATAATAGTGCTATACTGATATATGCAATAATTTTAGATGTATATAATATGTATCCCACTCACAAGTGTAGAGCCGTAACACTGGCTCTGAGTGGGTCCAGACGTGCGGGTAATTTATCTTCAATTTCTCAGGTGACCCCCACCTTACAGCAAATTTTCTATCCAAATTTATGCAGTGGAGAGAAGAAAAAAGAAAATCCTTGTGCAGATCCACAAACAAAGGTCACGATGTTGTACACAGATGGAATCGTACTCACATTCTGGGGAGCTCACATAGCTCGTGGATGTATGCCCATAGGTTTTTTTAGGTAGGGAAAAAACCCAGAGGAAAAACCGCCAATGATCCAGGAAACAGCAAAGCAGAAACAGGATTAGAAATGGAAAAAAAATAAAATTTATTTAAAACATGATTAAAATAACCACCAGAACGCGTTTCGCCGCACAAATAGCGGCTTCATCAGCTGATGAAGCCGCTATTTGTGCGGCGAAACGCGTTCTGGTGGTTATTTTAATCATGTTTTAAATAAATTTTATTTTTTTCCATTTCTAATCCTGTTTCTGCTTTGCTGTTTCCTGGATCATTGGCGGTTTTTCCTCTGGGTTTTTTCCCTACCTAAAAAAACCTATGGGCATACATCCACGAGCTATGTGAGCTCCCCAGAATGTGAGTACGATTCCATCTGTGTACAACATCGTGACCTTTGTTTGTGGATCTGCACAAGGATTTTCTTTTTTCTTCTCTCCACTGCATAAATTTGGATAGAAAATTTGCTGTAAGGTGGGGGTCACCTGAGAAATTGAAGATAAATTACCCGCACGTCTGGACCCACTCAGAGCCAGTGTTACGGCTCTACACTTGTGAGTGGGATACATATTATATACATCTAAAATTATTGCATATATCAGTATAGCACTATTATTGTCTCCTTTTTTTATATATACATATGCGAGGCTCCAGAACCCCAGAGAGCAACATTTGCGCCGATCCAGGTTATCTCTTTCATTATTGTGTGTAATGGTATAGGGGAAACCACTATATCCTGTGGTTGGCTATCTGGGCATTCTGGTGGTGGATGCATGTTGTGTGGCGCTGCACCATCTCTTGTTTTAACTATGTGAGTTAGACAGGGAGTGGAATAATCCATTTTAAGTAAAAACACAAGGGGAAAACAAATTAGGAATCTTGTTTCTTGACACTGAACACTTAGGCCGGGTGCACACTAGGCGTTTTCTTCTGCGCACTACTGTGCGTTAAAAAGGACGCACTTTATGACGGAAGAGATTGGTAGACGCCAGACGATGCGTTAATTTTGACACATGTTGTAAAAACTGAATTTGAGTTGAATGAAAAAAAAAAATGGGCTTTTGACATTTGACATTCAGCACGCGGTCAACGTCATGTCAATCCTAGCGCAACAGCCTTGGTGTTTCCATGATGGATGTCTTCAGCGCGCATTATGCATTGCGCACGCACTACGTGTGTTCTTCTCTATCCATGTAATTATATGCTACAACGCACGTCATAAAGAGCGTCATAACGCCCGCTAGTACGCAGAAGAGAACGCTAGTGTGCACCCGGCCTTATATGACGGGAACAGAGATGGTGTGATTGGCAAATGCAGATTGTGAAGTCGAGCAGGAACACATGGGAACGCCGTTCCTCCACTATTTTAGCAAAGGAAAACTTAGTCCCCATTCGGCTCATTTACTGGAAATCTGCAATGTTTTCTATTTTTTCTATTTATAAGTTATTCTACTTTTCATTCAGACACAATATATTAGAAAAATATATTTATTTTAAGTTGTTCTCAGGGCTTGAGTACATTGGGAATGCATGGGATTGACAGTTTCTCTGTATTTGTAAGAAGTGCTGCAGCTTCTACAGCTTCCGTTCATCATTTTTTACGGCAGGAAACATGAGTGGCCAGAAGTCTTGGCGGGTTCCCACACTTATTTTTTTAGGACTGGACTCCTGTTGAAACACACACACGACAGGATGAACACAAAACAAATAAAGAATACGCATAGCATGAACAGCACTTCGCAAATTCGCAATACAGTACATATATGCAACCAATTATCAGAAAAATCTTAATAGCAGTCTTGAACAACCTCCATGCCTTGGAATAAAAGAGATCAAGCAATATGGGATTCGATCGGGAGCTTCCAGTCTAAATATTATATGTATGGTCAAAGAAATTCTTTAAAACAGGCAATTATATTCACCACCAACAATGCAGACAGCATATAAAAAAATCGTATAAATCATTTTCTCGGTTGATTTTCTTCCATCCCAGGATCTTTTTGCATGACATAATGTTCCAACAGACCTCAAAAAAAATAAACAGTAAGAGACTACCATTGCGTAACTGGATGGCACCTAAATGATGATACGGATGTACAAGTGCAAACTCACATGAATCAGAGTCTGAACATCCAATTATGGCTCAGTGCAAAAGCATGATGTCATAAAGTATTAGTGGTCAATATAATTATCTAAAGGGTTATTAAACCCTTTGGCGCTCTTCAGTGTGATACTGCGATTTCAGTTCACCAACCCTGCAGTGAATTCACTGTTCACCGCAGGGTCCTTGAAGTGCGATGAACGCAGAGCCGCCGAAGACCGCCAAACAGTCACTAGGGTTGGTGTCACCCGGAGCGGTAACTTATGGTGTCACCCCCCCCCCCCGTGTTTTACGGGATTTTTTTAACTACTTTTACTCGTAAATCAGTGCTCCCATATAACACTGAATTCTCATAATACACGGCGCACATTACTGTGAAGTTTATTGCTGTGGAGCTCTGTGATATGCTCATACACAAATTTTGGCAAACTGACAGCAAGTACGGTGCCTGTTCTAGGCAGTGAAAGCCCCCCATAGAGAAGTAATGGTTAATCTGTTCAGAGACACCGAACAGCAAAGAAATGTCCTGATGTGCGGTGTTTTCATTTGGCAGGTTTATTCAGGGCGAACGAACACTATAGGTTTCAATGTTAAAAATATTCCTGTTTTTATCCAATATCTAATAAACCGTTTATTCCTTTAATCCATAGTAAAAAATCTCTTTATTTATTGATTTTATTATTTTAGTATCTTTTAGGCATTTTTCAAAAAAAAAATCCTTTTTTTTTTTATAATAGCAATTTCTTTTTTTTCTGTAACAGACCTTTTTATTATCATTCATAGGATGTTATATGTTAATTCCAGACATTTTCGTTCAGTAGTTCTTTTTAAAACAGCAGGCGACGGGATTGCGGCAGCATTCGGTGACTGATTCCCTGCACTTCAGGGACCCTGTGGTGAATTCACCGGGGAAATTTGATTCCCCAAAGTGCGGGGAACAACAGAACACTGAAATGTCTGCGTCATTTCAGTGCTTTGTGAATATCCTCTATGTGGTGTTTTTTGCCACTCCCTGGAAAGTGCCAGCCTAGCCCTCGACTAGCCAGGACATACTTGAAAATGAGAGAATTCTCAATGTATCTTTCCTGGTAAAAAAAATTTGTGTAAAAAAAAATATATATATATATATATATATTTTTTAGGGTGTCACCCTAGGGGGTGGTGTCACCTGGTGTGGGCCGCACCCCCTCCCCCCTAGCGATGCCCCTGCGGCCAAACACTACCAAATGCCACCAAAGGGAGCTGATCAGCCTGCCGAAAGCCGCCAAACTTCAGAATAAAAAAACAGAGCTCTGCTATTCTTTAAAAGGCGTTTATAACAATAAAAATGCATGAAAATTGTCGAAATAATAAAAGGTCCAATGAAAAATAATAAAAATGTATGTTACAGAATTAAAAAAAATTCCATTTAAAAAATATCACCTAAAAAAATCCAAAAGATAAGTAAATAAGGCTTTTTGCCGAAGCTAAAAAGAATAAACGGGTTGCATAAAAAAATAAAGAATAAAAAACTGTAATTTTTTTTTACATTGAATCCTATGGGATTTGCCTATTTAAACCTGTCAACCTGAATCACTGAAAATCAGGGCTTTTCACTGACATTTTGGTGCAGTTCGGTGTTCTCCTGGATTAACCATTACTTTACTTCTCTATGGGAAAATTTCACTGTCACCGAAGATTGCAAAATTGTGGTGATCTGTGGCGAACTGCACCGTATTTCACTGTCAATACTTCAGTATTTGGTGAACTGACAGCTTTATGAATAGATGAACTGCCATGAAATTGCACTGCACGGTGACATTCACCATTTGGTGCCCTTTGGTGGCAAGTTCTACTTTCGAAGCATATCTTTAGTCATATGTTACATTTGGATTGGAAGCACCAGAATGTCTTTTTTGTGTTGCTTGACCGGATGAACACGGAAATGGATGAAAACAAGCAAGAAAAAGCCTGCTGTAAGCATTCACATCAATTCACCACATATTTTGCAAATAACTGATGGAGAATCTTTCTCATGTCTCCCACTTTGTCTTCCATAAATACTTAAAAATGTACCCTGTGTTTTAGCAGTACATACAGGATTATCCATACAGAGCCGATCTGACCCCAAAATGGCACCGAACATTGAATTTCCCCGTGTTGTGCCATTTCGTGGCCGTCGGCTGTTCAGAAAGCAGGCAGTTTGCAAAATTCTGGTGAATTGCCTGCACATTCGGTGCCTGTTCGAGGGCAGGGAAATCCCCCATAGAGAAGCAATGGTTCAACTTTTCAGAGAACACCGAACAGCAGAGAAAAGTCAGTGAAATGCCCTGCTGTTTGGTGTTTTCATTCGGCAGATTTATTCAGGCGAATCCCATAGGTTTCAATGTTAAAAATATTCCAGTTTTTATTCAATATCCAATAAACTGTTAATTCTTTAAATCTGCAGCAAAAAGACTCTTTACATAATTATTTTTTAAGATCTTTAAGGTATTTTTCGGGATTTTTTTGCAAAATTATTTTCCGCAGTTTTTGTAAATAGCGTTTTTTCTTTTTTCTGTAACAGACTTTTCATTATCATTCATAGGACCTTATATGTTAATTCCAGACATTTTTGTTCAGTAATTTTTTTCGTTGCAAACAACGTTTCAAATTTGACACTTTTAATCGTATTGTTTTTTTTTTTACCCCTTTAGTCAGCTTGTCGGCTTTATCTGGCAGCTGGTCAGTGCTGTGTGCGGTGGATCGATGGCTTTTTCCTGACGTGTTCGGTGTGTTTTTTTGTGGCGGTTCGCGTAAGCCGATACTGAAGTATCAGATGCCTTTTCCGTCGGATTTTTGGCTTTTTTCGTTTTTTTTCCCCAGCGGTTTTGTGGCAGCGTTTCAGGTCCATTCCCTGCACTCAGGGTACCCTGTGGTGAATGCTAAATTCGCCAGAGGGTCAGGAAATTTGATTCCCTGAAGTGCAGGAAACGAGAGTGTGTCGGCGACCTTTTTGTGCTCTCTGAATAACCCTTATACTGTATAGTATTAAATGAAGTACACTGCATGGCCAAAAAAACCACAAGGATTTAACTAAGCAAAAAGGGGTGAGACTTCCATTAAATAATTACTGCAGTAATTAATAGGTTTCAGCCGGTCAAAATGAGGTCATGTGACTCCCTGAATATATTGAATGAGCAGGTTTTCCATCAATGGGTTTTTTCTCCCCTGGTGGCACAGCGGGCATATTCCAAGATGGCAATGCCAGGATTCATCAGGCTCACATTGTGCAAGAGTGGTTCAGGGAGCATGAGACATCATTTTCACACATGGATTGGCCACCACACAGTCCAGACCTTAACCCCATTGAGAATCTTTGGGATAATGCGCTGGAGAAGACTTTACGCAGCGTCCGACTCTCCCATCATCAATACAAGATCTTGGACACAAATTAATGCCACTCCGGATGGAAATAAATGCTGTGACATTGCATGAGCTTATCAACACGATGCCACGGCGAATGTGTGATGTAATCAAAGCAAAAGGCAGTTCTATTAAATATCACAGTGTGTGACTTTTTACTTGGCCAGGCGGTACATTTCAAAGCTTCAGATACACACTGTATACATTTTATTGCCCTGTCGTGAAGGGTTTAACAATCTTACATAATTTTTGGGCTGAAAAATGAATGTTTGCCAATATATTTTCATCACAGATTAATAAATTTAGCTTTCATAAAAAAATGTATGTTGTATTAAATTCTAGGGGGCGCCATTGTACTTATTTTATAAAAAAATAACATATTCTGTATTTCTTATTAATTACAAAAAAGAATAAAAAGAATAAAATAATCACTACGAACACCTTCCTTAACACTAACTGCGCGGTGTCTTTCTTTAGAAAAATATTCTATTTAACGGCTTTGCAGTTGCTTTTGGGATATTTTTTACAGTCGCACTTTATGTTCATCCCAAAGAGACACGTTACCAAAGAATACACAAAAATCTATTAATGATGCATAACCAGGCGTAAGGTCGTATGCCGCTGCTGCAACCTTAAGAAGGTTCATTGAAGCACAATATTTTTCTTGCATTCATGCCTTTACAGATTTAAACCAGACTTTGTACTACCCCCCTGATTTCAGGGAACACTCCAGTGCAAGGAATTCAGAGCTTTAAGTTTCCGCGTCTGTTAGTAATTTTCAGGTTAGAGAAAAATATTGATTTCAGTGAAAATAAATACTTTATTTCAGGCTTTTATTACAGGCTTTAAATTAAGCAACGTAATGTATTTGTTGCATGCGGTATTAGCCTAGGGCCCTATTTATGAACACGTGGGCATAGAAACCATATTTTTGTTACATTTTTTTCCATCTAACCACATTCAATTTCTTTGGGACTTCAAGGGGTCATAGCTCCGAGAGCACGGATCTATTTTCTGAATTAATTCGCCGGTTTCCCCATTGTAAAGCGCTACGGAATATGCTGGCGCTGTATAAATGCCTGTAACTCTTTCCCATTTTAGCTTTTGTGAAATGTCAAATTCTGCCACCACTGGTGTCTGTAGCGTTAATTGAAAAGAAAGTAGCGAAAGTCGATTCAATGGATGGTAAACAAAAGCACCACCATTATCTCATATAATAAAATGGTTTGTGTCCGTCGTCGTCGTTGAACGTAATGCGCATACCCAAGCTTGCCTGCACATTGTGCATGCGTGACAAAGAAAAACATGCGCAAGGGGAAAAAAAAGCTGATCTGTCAGAGAGGCGCACGCAAAGTGCCTCTCCCTCACCCTTGGCCATCAGCCACGCGGCAAGCAACAACAAAAACACCTATCCATGGAGACACGCATCAACCTCCCTCTCCCGAACTGGCTGAGGTGAGAGCCAGGCGGCAAGTGGCAAAGAGGCTTAAGTTCCCGGGGAGCACTGATCAGCCAGATCCTTGGTGCACCGAGCAGCCAGATCCTGGGGAGCACCGAGCAGCCAGATTCTGAGAGAGCACCAAGCAGCCAGATTCTGGAGAGCACCGAGCAACCAGATCCTGGAGAGTACCGAACAGCCAGATCCTGGGTGCACCGAGCAGCCAGATCCTGGGGAGCACTGAGCAGCCAGTTCCTGGGTGCGCCAAACAGCCACATCATTGAGAGCACTGAGCAGCCACATCATTGGGAGCACTGAGCAGCCAGATCCTTGAGAGCACTGAGCAGCCACATCATTGAGAGCACTGAGCAGCCACATCATTGAGAGCACTGAGCAGCCACATCATTGGGAGCACTGAGCAGCCAGATCCCAGGGAGCACCGAGCAGCCAGATCCTGGAGACCACTGAGCAGCCAGATCCTGTTTGCGTCAAGCAGCCACGTCATTGGGAGCACTGAGCAGCCAGATCCTCTATAACAATAGAATGCCCTCCGGGCAGGCTTAACACCTACTTCTACAATCAAGAAGTGAACTTTGGCTATCCGCAGTGGCTATTCAGAGACGAACGCACAGAATGTATAACTTCAGACCTGTATACAGTTCTCAGACCTGTCAGCTTCGTTAGGTCTAGGATCGGGTGACAGAGTAAGCATCTTCTTCACCATCATGACCATATTCACTAAAGGGGCGAGTTGCATCTGCGCTTGTGCTGTCGGGTGGCCAGATGACTTGCCAAGCAGCAAAACCAGGGCCTAGTGTTAAAAGCCCTGATTTAACCCTTTAAACATTTTCCACAGACCTCCTAAAAGTTGGTTGAGAGCCTAGGGCTGCAGGGTGATTTAACCTCTTCTGCAGGAGGTTTACGCTCTTCACTCTCAAGTGATACTTGTTGAAAAATCATCATACTTTTTTTAAAGGTTGTCATAACAATTATGTGTGAACCATGCGATGTGAAGTTAACAATTAAATATAGAGATATCTAAAACTTTTGTACAGAACTTGTTCTGGGACAAATTACATGTAAATTTACTCATTTTTAATTTTTCATATATTCGTTTTTCTTTTGCAGAAATATTGTTGGAATGAAAAAGTCTGAGCTCTGAATGGTGTCCTCTACCTACACAATGCCACACGCGGTCTGCCTTATTAGAATACAGGCAGAAATAGCTTATGTGTCAAATATCATGAGATTACTATTTATTTATTTATTTCTAAAGTATTTTATCAGGAAGGATACATTGAAATTTCTCTCGTTTTCAAGTATGTCCTAGCCATTCAGAGTCCACAAAATACCAATAAAATGTAAAAATATTCAGGGCTATTCGGACAGAGGTGAAAACCTTGAGAATTGGCAGGAGAATGAACAATCTAGACCAAATAGCCAATTTGGAAGGTGAGATAAATGGGAGAATTTTTCTGGTTTGACTATTTTGACCTAGAATTTTCAATTCTCCAGTCATTCTCAAGGTTTTCACTTCTTTCTGAATAGACGTGACTATCTGTATGTGGCATAATGTCTGTGTATGGAAATTACAGTAACACCTTTTGTATCTGTACTATACAGTAGGGATGAGCCGAACACCCCCGAGTTCGGTTCGCATTCGAACTCGAACTTTTCAAAAGTTCGAATTAGAACTCGAACACGAGCACAAACTCAATACAAGTCAATGGGACTCAAAGTTCGATTTTTAGAGTGCCCTCCAAGAGGGCATATATGCTAGATATTTGCCATAAAAGGTGTATGGGGGTCCGGGTAGTGCCCTGGGGGACAGGAAACAAGGACAAAAAGTAAAAACAAAAACGTTTTAAAGGGACAGTGAGTTTTCCATGAAATAAGGGTTAAAAATAAAAGCGAAAAATTCCTTCAAATATCGTGCCTAGGAGATCCCCATAACCTGCCCGTGAAGTGGAGGATTTCTAGGATGTATAGTGCAGGGGTCAAAATTTCCACTCGCCCTCTCGCAATTTGCGAGAAGAAATTGGGAGAGGGCGAGTAAAAATTGAGGTGTGAATAGAATGCTAGCGTCGGCATGGTGCTGACACTGGCATTCCCTTTCAGGTGCTAGCATCGGCTCCATGCCGACACTAGCACTAACCAGGCTGTCAAGGAGAATAGGCAGCGCAATGCTGCCATCCGCAATGCTGAATCAATGCATTGATTCAGTGGCCGCACCTCCAAACTCCACCATTCTCAGAGGCACAGCCGCAGCACCTTGCTTTCTCCCAGCCGCAGCCTGTCACATTACTCTGCAGGAAGCTGAGAGGAAGTGATCATATAACATCACTTCCTGCCAGCGCTCCGTGCATCTTCATGTGCAGCTGCGGACTCGCAGAGGAAGGTAGACACCATGGTGGCTCCCAGTCCCAGGGTCAAGTTAAGGTAATATTTACATTAATGAGGGAGAATGAACATAAAGTGAGGGGGGAACATAAAGTGAGGGGGGGAACATAAAGTGAGGGGGACATAAAGTGAGAGGGGGAAATGAGCATAAAATGAGGGGGATGAGCATAAAATGAGGGGAGAAATTATCATAAAATTAGGGGGAGAAATGAGCATGAAATGAGGGAGAATGAGAATAAAATGAGGGGAATTGAGCACAAAATGAGGGGGAGAAATGAGCATGAAATGAGGGAGAATGAACATAAAATGAGGGGGAGAAATGAGCATGAAATGAGGGAGAATGAACATAAAATGAGGGGGAAATGAGCACAAAATGAGGGAGAATGAGAATAAAATGAGGGGGAAATGAGCACAAAATGAGACAGAAATGAGCATAAAATTAGGGAGAAATTAGCTTAAAATGAGGGAGAAATGAGCATAAAATGAGGGGGAATGAGCATAAAATGAGGGGGGAAAATTAGCATAAAATGAGGGGGAAAGATCATAAAATGAGGGGATGAATGATCATAAAATGAGGGGGAATGAGCATAAAATGAGGGGGGAGAAAAATGAGCATAAAATGAGGGAGAATGAGAATAAAATTGGGGAAGAACGAGCATAAAATGAGGGGAAGAAATGAGCATAAAATGAGGGAAAGAAATGAGCATAAAATGAGGGAGAATGAGGCAGAAATGAGCATAAAATGAGGGGGAGAAATGAGCACAAAATGAGGGAGAATGAGGCAGAAATGAGCATAAAATGAGGGGGAGAAATGAGCATAAAATGAGGGGGAGAACATAAAATGAGGGGGAGAGAAATGAGGATAAAAGGAGGGGGAGAAATGCAGATTAAGGAGGGGGAGAAATGAGGATTAAGGAGGGGGAGAAATGAGGATTAAGGAGGGGGAGAAATGAGGATTAAATGAGGATCTTTACATAGAGCGGTGATCCTATCACTGCAAAGAAAATGGGCAGTATGGGACTGGGTTAGGTAGATTAACTGATGGCGAGTAGTTTATAAGGCCTGGCTAGTAGCTCAGGACCTGAAATTTTGAGCCCTGGTATAGTGCACTCGTCTGACGCCAGCCTTAGATGACTATCAGGGTTATTCAAAGAGATCCAAATTGTGTCTGGATGGTAACCGAACAGTGAAATTCAGCGTTTGGTTACCTTTCCTGGCCATTTGGCTATCCAGAGAGCAGGCAGTTCGCAAAATGTTGGCGAATTGCCTGCACATACGGTGCCTGTTCGGTGCCTTTTCGAGGGCAGTGAATCCCCATAAAGAGAAAATGCTTCGTCTATTCAGAGAACACAAACCAGCAGTGAAAAGTTGCCGAATTGCCCTGCTGTTCGGTGGTTTAATTCGACAGGTTTATTCAGGCGAATCCCATAGGCTTCAATGTTAAAAATATTCCTGTTTTAATCCAATATCTACTAAACAGTTGATTATAATATTCTGCAGTAAAAAGTCTCTTTATTTACAGATTTTTTAGGATCTTTTAGGCAATTTTCGGGATTTTTTGGGCGAAAATATTTTTTTCGTTGTGTTTTTTTAAATCGTTTTTTCCTTTTTCTGTAACAGCCCTTTTTATTATCATTCATTGGATCTTATATGGAAATTTCAGACATTTTTGTTCAGTAGCTTCTTTGCAACCAGAGTTTCACTTTTCAAACATTCAAGCGTACTGTTTTTTTTTTTCACTCCATTCGTCTGCGGCGTCGGCTTTTTCCGGCGGCTGCTCTTCTCTGTGATCGGTGGCTGCTTGGGTTTCTCCGGCGTGTTCAGCCGGGTTAATCCAGATGTTTTTGCGGGTTTCGGTGTGCCTTCGCGGGGTTTTACGGTGAGTGTTCGGCGGGTTTGCGGCAGCTTTTCCCTGCACTACAACGGCCCTGTGGCGCTTGCTGAATACACCGCAGGGTTGCCAAAATGGGATTGCCGAATCGCACCGGATTGGTGAGAACAAAATGTCACCGAACGTGCGGTGACTTTTCGATTCTCTTTGAATAACCCTGATAGTGTTTAATATTCTTTTATATAAACTGCTATGAAGTATATGGATTGTGTTACATATATAGTATACATTATAAATACAAACATATACATATACACAAATAATATAGAACACAGTGAGACTGAAATACAAGGAGTGCATCAGAGGAGGTCTGTGGCTACAGCAAGTCTCTGATTTGCTTGGATGTGTGATTGGTTTTTGCAATAGCTTCCATTCTGTCTTACAAATTGTGTAATAGAAGATTTGTGTCACACTCTTTTGTCCACCTTAGTTCTAGCTGATTTGTGCCTGAAATCAACGACAATCCACAGCAATCGCACGCCTGTCTCCTCTTGATAACGAGCCTGAAACGGCCATCCAGGAGTCCTTTGAGTCTTTCTGCTTCGCTAAAACAAGCGCACATTACCATGGCCCTCCAGAAGATTCAGAGCTAAATAAGGTCCTATGAATAATAATAATAAAAAGATCTGTTACAGAATTTAAAAAAAAACACCATTTAAGAAAAATTGCAATAGAAAATGTTAAACAATCCTGAAAAATGCCTAAAAAATACAAAAAAAATAATTTCTAAAGAGACTATTTGCTGCAAATGAAAAGAATAACTGTTGAATAAATAATTTATAAAAATGGGGATTTTTTTTTAAACCAATGGGATTCGCCTGTTTAAAGCTGTCGAACGAAGCCATCGAAAATCTGGGCATTTCGCCAACTTAGGCTAGGGTCAGACTGAGGCAGTGCGAACGCGCGTTCTGGCGCACTTAATCACGGCCGCACTAGCAGCAGATGCCGGGCAATGACAGCCAATATACGAAGTACGGTCGCACAAAAGTCCGGCTGCGCAACGCAAGTGGAAAATGAACGCATTTTTTCGAGAACGTGAAACCGCAGGTACTGACGTACAGAGTGCGCTGCGTCCGCTAGCGGCGTGTGTGCGTGAATTGGAGACATCAGACGCTGCTAATGTCCGGCCAACATAACGTCCAGATGCAAGAAGTGTTTTATTGATGATCCGTACAAAATCACGGACGAAAATGCGCATAGTATGACCACTATCACGTATTCTGTGAAAAAATGCGTCCATTCGTTCGAACGCACTTTTTCACAGACAACATAAAAATGCGTTCGTCTGACCCTAGCCTTATCTGTGCTGTGCGACGTTCTCTGAATAGATTAAGGCTAGGGTCAGACGAACGCATTTTTCACGTTGTCCGTGAAAAAGTGCGTTCGAACGAATGGACGTATTTTTTCACGGAATACGCGATAGCGGTCATACGATGCGCATTTTCGTCCGTGATTTTGTACGGATCATCAATAAAACCCTTTTTGTGTCTGGACGTTATGTTGGCCGGACATTAGCAGCGTCTGACGTCTCCTAATCACGCACACACGCCGCTAGCGGACGCAGCGCACTCTGTACGTCCATACTAGCGGTTTGACGTTCTCGAAAAAATGCGTTCGTTTGCCACTTGCGTTGCACGGACGAACTTTCGTGCAGCCGTTCGTCGTATGCTGCCCGGCATTGGACGTCATTTGCTGCTAGCACGGCCGTGATTTCGTGTGGCTAAACGCACGTTAAAACTGCGTTCGTCTGACCCCAGCCTTACTGGTACTTCTCTATGGGGAATTTCACTGCCGCCGATTTGCACTGTATTTCGCTGACAATTTGCCAATATTGAATTTCATGCATTTCTTGGCAAATTGCCAGCTTTCTGAATAGAAGAATTGCCCCAAAATTGCACCATACGGTGCAATTCGGTGGCAAATTCGGCACTCTCTGAATAACCCCATATGTGGTCCCTATTACACGCTTCGCGCAGCGCAATTTTTTTGCGCACGCAAAAAAATGTTAGCGCGTGCAATTTAACGCGGTAGTACGCTCCGAGCGCAGTTTTTCAGCCTTCAACTTTTTACGTGCGCAAAGCCGATGAGCAAAGCCAGGCACAAATGACCGTTGCGTGCAGGAATCGGTGGGCAGAGACTGTTTTTTCACTGGATTCAGCCAATCAGAATTAAGAACAACCATTTTCTAATGTTAGGTTGTTGCGCCTGTCAAAGTCAGTCTGCGTATATGTGCTGGGGAAAAATAAAGTTAGGTTTTTATCTCCTGTTTTCATTTTGTGGATTTTTCCCATGATGCAACATTTACCAAAATCTTAGCACAAGCCTCACTTTACAGCTGTGATATAGGATAAAACAGTAGTGAAGAAACAATGGTGGGGGTGAATGGTTAGGCAAGGCTGCTGGGGGTCTATTGTCTTGCCTAGGCTACCTGGGCTAAAAGATGGCAGCTTAATGAGATATGATAGTGGATTGACCACACTTTATATTGTCCTTTGCATACATCTCACGCAATGAAATCATTATCAGAGAGAGGTGAAAGTCAGGGGAATGACTGGAGAAGTGAAAATTCTAGGTCAAAATAGCCAAACCAGAAAACTTCTCCCATTTATCTCACTTTCCAAATCGGCTATTTGGTCTAGATTGTTCTCTTCTCCTGCCAATTCTCCTGATTTTCATCTTTCTCTGAATAACCCTGCTCGAATTTTCACTTCTCCAGTCATTCTCCTGAGTTTCACCTTTCTTTAGACCTGAAAGTGAGGGTAGTTTGCAACACAAAAGGTGTGGATACAGTGGCAATAAAAAGTATCAGGGTTATTCAGAGAGAGGTGAAAAGCAGGAGAATAACTGGAGAATGAAAAATTCTAGGTCAAAATAGCCAAACCAGAAAAATTCTCCCTTTCATCTCACTTTCCAAATCAGCTATTTTGACCTAGAATTTTTCATTCTCCAGTTATTCTCCTGCTTTTCACGCTCTCTGAATAACCCTGTATGTGAACCCTTTGGGATTACGTGGAGTTTTTCATGAATTGGTCATAAAATATGCTCTGATCTTCATCTAAGTCACAACAATTTGAAAAAAAAGTCTGCTTAAAATAATACAACACAAACATTATATGTTTTCATGTGTTTATTGAACATAAGATGTAAAACATTCACAGTGCAGGGTGGAAAAAGTATGTGAACCCCTAGCCTAATGACTTCTCCAAGAGCTAATTGGAGCCAGGAGTGAGCCAACCTTGAGTCCAATCAGTGTGATATTATTGGATGTGTTGCTGAAAGCTGTCCTGCCCTTTAAAAACACACACCAGTTTTGGGTTTACTGGTTTTAAGAAGCACTGCCTGATGTGAACCATGCCTCGCAGAAAAGAGCGCTCAGAAGACCTACGATCAAGAATTGTTGACTTGCATGAAGCTGGAAAGGGTTACAAAAATATCTCCAAAAGCCTTGATGTTCATGTGTCCACGGTAAGACAGACTGTCTACAAATGGAGAAAGTTCAGCACTGTTGCTACTCTCCCTAGGCGTGGTCATCCTGTAAAGATGACTGCAAGAGCACAGCGCAGAATGCTTAATGAGGTAAAGAAGAATCCTAGAGTGTCAGCTAAAGACTTCGAGAAATCTCTGGCACATGCTAACATTTTTGTTGATACATCTACAATAAGGAAAACATTAAACAAGAATGGAGTACATGGGAGGACACCACGGAGGAAGCCATTGCTGTCCAAAAAGAATATTGCAGCACTTTTGAAGTTTGCAAAAGAGCACCTGGATGTTCCACAGCACTACTGGCAAAATATTCTGTGGACAGATTAAACCAAAATTGAGTTGTTTGGAAAAACACACAACACTATGTGTGGAGAAAAAAAGGCACAGCACACCAACATCAAAACCTCATCCCCACTGTAAAACATGGGGGAGGGAGCATCATGGTTTGGGGCTGCTTTGCTGCATCAGGGCCTGGACGGATTGTTGTCATTGACGGAAAAATGAATTCCAGAGTTTATCAAGACATTTTGCAGGAAAACGTAAGACCATCTGTCCGCCAACTGAAGCTCCGCAGAGGATGGGTGATGCAACAGGACAGTGACCCAAAGTATACAAGTAATTCAACAAAAGAATGGCTTCAACAAAACAAAATATGCCTTCTGGAGTGGCCCAGTCAGAGTCCTGACCTCAAGCCGATTGAAATGCTGTGGCATGACCTTAAGAGAGCGATTCACACCAGACATCCCAAGAATATTGCTACACTGAAACAGTTTTGTGAAGAGGAGTGGTCCAAAATTACTCCAGATCTTTGTGCAGGTCTGATCTGCAACTACAGGAAACGTTTGGTTGTGGTTATTGCTGCCAAAGGAGGGTCAACCAGTTATTAAGTCTTAAGGTTCACATACTTTTTCCACCCTGCACTGTGAATGTTTACATGTTATGTTCAATAAAAACATGAAAACATATAATGTTTGTGCTGTATTATTTTAAGCAGACTGTGTTTTTCAAATTGTTGTGACTTAGATGAAGATCAGAGCACATTTTATGACCAATTCATGCAAAACTCCACGTAATCCCAAAGGGTTCACATACTTTTTCTTGTCACTGTTTATGGATGCACCCAGTGACCGATATAGATAACATATTTTCTTAACTGAACATAAAAGCGAAAAACAAAGTACACGTGATATGTCAGTATCATGGAATAAAATAAGAATTATCCATTTTTTGGTGGTACTGTTATGGCCCTTTTAAAATGGATAGAATAATAAAAAAGTTAAGAAAATAGGGAATGAGGAGAGGGGGGAACGAATAAAGCTAGAGGGAGATGATGGGACATAAAAAAGGATCAAAATAGGAAGGAGAAAATATCCAAAACGGAAATAGGAGAACCGAGATCTATGAAAGCCGCACTCTTTCTGTTCTGATACACACATTGTTCTTCTTATATGAGTACCGCAGCAGAAATGTGCTATTAGCGGAAAATACAGACAAAACGGAGATTTACTGCAGCTAATTTTGGAATGCTGTTTGCAGCATGTATTCCTATGAAAAAAATCCCTTCTGTGCTGAACGTTAATTCATCTCATATATGTGTTTTAGGTCACTGAATGGTTTTTATCATGCTTTGCACAGAAGTTCCCACAGTCCATCATTTCTGAAATGCCATAACCTTCTCCCAGAAGGATATTCCCCCTTATGCATGTGTGTACATTATGTACCGATTCATTTATAGCAATCAGCGATACTATATGATTTCAGGCTGAATTAATGACATGTGTTTTACAAGCTTTGATGTGCCGGAGTGACTTATATTTACAGGGCCGCAGTATGTTTGTTCATGGTTGAGCCAAAATGGCCCAGGCTTCCCGATTCCAGCTGATACTACTGGGTATTGCGAGTCGGAGAGAAGAGAAAGGGGGGTGTTTTCATCCGAGGGCCTCCAGGATGAAGGGATCTAATGGGCTCAGTATGTCTGACAGCAGAAACAGATGATGCGGCCTACCACCTATGTAAACAGAATAGGCATGGAGGCCGATGAAGCACAGAGATATGGCCCGGCCCATGAAGCCACCGAGTCTAGACTCCAGATGTGATTTTTAATGTTACCAGGGCTCGTCTGATCCAAATGGTAAATATTTTTACCACACGACACTGAGCTTTGCTGTCAGTTTAACAAAGGACATAAATGGCAAGCAGTACTTTTTGCTTTGTAGCCTTTTATTTTGTCTTTTAGGCTAGCGTCAGACGAACGCAGTCATCATGTCCGTATTGCCGCACAGTTTAACGTCCGTTGTAGCATTGATTTGTAATCAATAGAGACCACCAGAGTGCGCACGCACCACGCAGGTGGCAACGGACGCCATTTAGGCCTCGACATAAAAGCACTACAACGGATGCCCAGAGTGCACCGCGTCCGCGTAGTGGCCTGTGTGCGTCATGAGGCGACATCAGACGCAGCGCATTTGCGACGTCCATCACGTTGATGCTCAGAAGTTTTTTTGATATGGCTGACTGTACCTGTCATTTAATTGTAATTAATTTTGTTTCTCATATTTCCCTTTTTTTTCTACATCCGTTGAAAAAAAAACGGACCGTGTGCGGGGTCTACAGTATCTTCCGTCAGTACGTCTGTCCATTATGCACGCACGCAGAGTGCGCTCAGACTGCGTTCGTCTGACATTAGCCTTAAGCAGTGGGTATCGATATTCACCAAAAAAAACTTGCTTTTGTCTCAGAATCTTTTTTTTTTCTTTACAATCAAACAGGGTTGTGAATTATCATTGTTCAATGTCTGACGTCAAATGCGGGTGGCTTGAATATGGTTCGATAGCATGCACAATGCATTTTATTAGGGCATAGCACCACATAACCTGTATTAAAGGGCCACTCTAGGCAATGGGGCCACCCCAATATAAATGGAGTGGTCACAGTGCCATTAGCGCCTCAAACCTCTCCCTTCTGCAGGGGTCTCTTGAAGGGCTGATTCAGCCTCTAATGCTCAGATGAGCAAGCCCTGATATGAGCTTCAGGACGGTTCCCAGAATAACGAACCAATTCGGGAAGCAGCTCCCTCAAAGCCTGGGGCCACACGAGCACGGAAGGATTGTCCATGAGAATGAAACGTATTTCCCCACGGACGCCTCTGTTGGCACCACGCTGTGTGCATGTTAGTGCGGTCAGCTCTACAAAGCTAGAGCCTCCTATGGAGGATCACGCTTTGAAAACCCATCTGCTGTCAGTTGTATCACCTCGACGGTGAGGTAAACAACATGGCCGTTGTAACGTGCACTACGAGTACGCACCTTATATTGTGTGGTCTTCCTAGTTAAGCTGTCGTAGCACTACGACAGACGCTGGGAGGGTGGGTCGCTATGGACGTGCTTAGTGCATTCACGTGGCCCCAGCCTAATGGCTCTCATTGCACAGGCAGTGATATCCATTGGATTGGCTCGACACTTGCTCGAGTATCCAAGTATCCAGCACCCGCAGTTATGTGACATGCTGCATCTTACAGGAAGTCGCAGCATGTCACGTGCAGAGAAGTGCAGAGACAGCCCAACACTGGATTAAAGGTACATTTTATAAAAGTCTAAAGGGTACAAATGGAATGGAGGCGACAGAGAGTGTTAGGTAGGGTTAGAGTTAACCTCTCCATTTCTCTCCCTCTTGTTCTAACCCTAAAGTATCCCTTTGAGGGTAGGGTCAAACGCATTATTTGCAGCGACCATCAAAAAGTGCGTCCGAACGCATTGACGTATTTTTTCACAGAATGCGCGAAACCGGTCAGACGACGCGCATTTTCGTGCGTGATTTTTTACGGATCGGCAATAAAACACTTTTTGCGTCTGGACGTTATGTAGGCTGAACATTAGCAGCGTCTGACATTTCCTAACCACGCACGCATGCCGCTAGCGGACGCAGCGCACTCTGTACGTCAGTACTAGCGGTTCTGCGTTCAAGAAAATGCGTTCATTTTCCACTTGTGTTGCGCGGCCGGACTTTCGTGCTGTCGTACTTCGTATATTGTCCGTCATTGCGTGTCATTTGCTGCTACTGCGGCCGTGATTAAGTGCGCCTAAACGCACGTTAAAAATGCGCTGGTCTGACCCCAGCCTAATGGCGGTACAGAATGAGATTAGGTTTTTATATATAAACAGTTCAATATGGAGATGAAAAAGGAATCTTATAAATAAAGCACAAAATCCAAACGTTGCTTAGAGATAATAAATTTGCACAGAGATATAATCAATTTAATGCTCTTTATCTTAAAGGGACACTCTACACACACTGACCACTTTAAGTAAGCTTAGATGTGGAGTGCCCCCATCCCTTGAGCCCTGATTGTCTGGTAACATTTTGTGAAGCAGAGGAGTTTCCAATGTCCACACAGCTGTCATTCGGCAGAAGTGATTTTGAATACCCATCCTGCTTGTGACCAACGCAGGGACACGCTCTGCTTGCTGACACCATCCTGTCTCCGAATGCTCACAGCAATGATTCTAGGACAGTGGTAACCAACCCTGGTCCTCAGGGCCCGCTAACTGAACAGGTTTGCCACATATCTGTAGCACAGCACATGTCATATGATTTGCTGCTCAATGATTGAAGAGGATTCCGTTTGCATTTCCTCCAAGTTAATCCTTAAAACCTGCCCTGTTAGTGGGCCCTGAGGACTAGGGTTGGGGACCACCATTCTAGGAGATGGGAGCCGAGAAATGGTGCTACACGTGCATGTATAATACCAATCCATCATTCTGCACAGGTGCTAACGTACCACGTGAGTGAAAAAATGCAAATTCTGCAAGATACTCAGTTTGCGCTGCATATGCATGCAAGTTATATATGCTATGCAAATTGTGTAAGAAGCTCCAGGGACTTCCACATTTCGGAAGCCCTGAGCCGACAGAGAAAAGGTGAGTATTTCACCTAAACTAAAACAGATATAAAGCAAAAAAATAATTGGTTGTCAGCAGCATCTGCCCAGTTATTTAGGGGAAAAATAAAGGGGGTGGGGTGCACATTTTTGTTCCTTTAAAGGTTAGATGTAGGCAGGAGGAAGGCACACCCTGCACAGCCCTTGCACAAGATTTGTTTGTACTTTTAATCATTTTATTGCAGAAGCTATGGGAAATTCAAGGATCAGCTGACTGCAAAGGGTTAAATAAAAATGCCAGAGAGACAGAGATGAGTAATTGTCAGCCGTGCCGGATGCCGCTGTTTATTTGAAGAAAATATATCGTATGAAAAATAAAGACGGATCTAAATAAAAGTTTCTGTAACACATGCCTGACTGCCAGCATTTCGCACACCAAATGTTTGACACTCTCGTCTTTCTATTTTTTTCTCCGAGGCCATGCTGTGTCAAGAAAGTCATGTCAAAGCGCAGAACGACGCAGCCTTTAAGCATCGATGTCTCCTTCCATATGGCAGAGAAAGGAAAAACATCTCCAGAAGTGAGTATAAAACTTCTTGGATTATAAAACAAAAAAAAGAGAAATCAAAAATCGGCTGTTCATCAATCCAATACAAATAGACATTCTCAACCAGGAGAAGAAAAGCACACAAGAAAATCACATCGAAATAAGTCAAGACAGTAAACTGGTACCTCTACAGTGGTGTACTACAATTCCCATAATGCTCAACTTTTTGCAGGGCCAGCTGCACAGGGTTATTCAAAGAGAATCGAAAAGTCACATCACATTCAGTAACTTTTCGTTCTATTCAATTCGGCTTGATTCGGTGATCCCATTTCGGCGACCCTGTGATGTATTCAGCAAGCACCACAGGGTCGTTGTAGTGCAGGGAAAAGCTGCCAAGAAGCCGCCGAACACTCACCGCAAAACCCAGGTGAATGCACAACGAAACCCGCAAAAACATCTGGATTAACCCCGCCGAAGATGCCGGAGCAACCCGAGCAGGAGCCGATCAGAGCGCAGAGCAGCCGCCAGAAAAAGCCGACACCGCAGAGGAATGGAGTGAAAAAGAAAACAGTACACTTGAATGTTTGAAAAGTCAGATGCTGTTTGCAAAGAAACTACTGAGCGAAAATGACTGAAATTTACATATAAGATCCAATGAATGATAATAAAAGGGCTATTACTGAAAAAAGAAAAAACGTTAAAAAAAAAAAAATCGGAATTTTTTTTGCAAACAAATCCCGAAAAATGCTTAAAAGATGGCCAGGTGCAAGGTAAAAGGAAAGTAATAATGCATGGCGACTTTTCTTGTTTTTAGAAAACATTTTTAATACCAATTTCATCAAACAAGTATTATTTTAACCCCTTCACTGTCAAGAGATTAAAAAAAACACTGTCAGGAACCAGGTTTTTTTTTGGATAATCATTTTTATTTATAAAGTAAGAAATATTTGGGAATATTCAATGTATTTCTTACTGTAATAACCTATTTGGCAGGAAGATATTGTCATCTACTGGCCAAACGGAGTTACTGCAGGTAGAACTGCAGTTCAAGGCTCCGTGTGTTGGCTGTGAACGTCCGATAAGGACATTCAATTACCCAATCTTAAACAGTTTTAGCATTATGCCCACAGGGCTAAAACTTTGGGAGCACCTTCTTGAGCCCAACAGCAAACAGAATTTGTTTGCAACAAATGGATTTCATTTGCTCTTGTCCTGCACAGCTGCAGATCGAGATAACTCGATATCGGGCATCTGATGGTGCCCTTGAAGACACGCATTAGCTCGATCTCAGTAATGAAGGTTTTAAACAGCAAATGTGTATACAGTCGCATATAGAAGAGCTGTGGGGAAAGGCTGCAGAAAAAAAATGACACGGAAAAACAGTTGTGTCTTTAAAAAAGATGCCACTAATTCGTCCGCTGTCAAATTCGCCAGCTTGCTAGGGTTAGAAATTAGAGTAATATGATTAGAAATTAGAGGTACACTAGTGGCCAAAATTGTGGTTACACCTTCTGATTTTCTCAGTTTTGTTTGACATGAGAATTCCTCTGCTTCCCTGGCCTGGAAATAGCCCCGACTTGTATCCCATCGAAAATCCGTGGTCAAGATTGAAACGCATGGTCTCGAGCAAGAATCCAAGCAACAAGCGAGGACTCATTGAGGCTATAATCAATTCCTGCCATCATTTGATCACAGAAAAGGATGTCAATAGACTTGTAGAGTCAATGCCTAGAAGGTGTCAGGCAGTAGTTAAGGCCAAAGGCTATCCAACACGTTATTGAAAAAACACATCGTGACAAACTTGAAATTCTCATTTTGATGCTATATAATAGCCAAGATGCATTATGGGACATTTCCAGCTAAAACTGAACTTATTTAAAGATTTTTTTTGTTATCAAAGCATTCATTTACTATATTAAATTTTACTCGTGCTATGACATTTTTAGAGAGTCTTATATAAAAGGTACTTTAAAGTGCAAACGTTTGTAAAAATGTAAGTTGTATCCACAATTTTGGCCACCAGTGTAGGGTGAGGAAATTAGGGTTAGGTTACTGTGGGTGCTTGCTTTAGGGTCAGGGTTGCTAAAGGCTCCAGGGCAGAGGAGCAGACCAAGCGGGTATGGAGCTACAGATCAGGCTGCTCGAGGCACTGAGTTCTGAGCAACTCGACGGCCGGGCTGATCTAGGTGAGGGGGTGCCGGGAGAGCAGGACAGGGAAACAAATGAGGTCTGTGACTTGACCCCTTCTCTTAACTCTGATTCCTACCCTAACCCTAATTTCTATCCCTAACCTTAATATCTAACCCTAGCTATGGAAAACGATGCTCCATTTAGACTCAGATTATCTCTTTCCTTTTGTTAAACAAATCAAATATTATTTGATTAATATTATACTGAGAAACATCTAATAATAATTAATGAATACATTGATTATTTAAATATAGTTTTGCTACATCAGAGTTTTTATAAGAATGATTACCAAGTAGTTTTATGATAAAAAAAAAATGATTCTGGCGAAATTAAATTAACCGTGCTGAGAAAATAAATGAGATTTTTCACACAATTACACGGAAGCCATTAGATCGGATTTCTGCTCATCTCATTTTTACATTCTTGTAAAAGCACCGGAACATTGAAAATTTCAAGTACACTTTCCTATTGTAGCCGACAATTCTGAACACTTTTATAAATGGAATGGGAGCCACAGAATAACATCTTATTGAAACCACATAGAGGAATAAAAACAGATTACAGATTGCATTGAGAGACGTTTCATCCTGAAAAATACACAACTGGAAATGTATTTTCTGAACTTGTGATACGGTGGGGTTTTTCAATCTTTAAAACACATTACTGTAGATAATTTTCCTTCCACAAGCCAATTTTATTCTCTAGTTTCATTTGTTTTTATCTATGTAGTACAGAAGAATATTTAAGTTTCTCTCCAATATTCAAAGGATGGAAGCCAAGTCCCCAGACCTAGAATCAGCATGGCATTTTCCTATTTCTGGAAATCCTGACCTGGGCTCGATTTAATTCCACTGGCAGATTTAAAGGAACACTACCACTAAAATAAACTGTAACTAGATTACTTTGCAGTACAAACAAACACATTAATAAAACACATGCTGCTGATTTTTTGTTGTTGTTTAAATTGCATATAAAAAATAAAAATAAATATAGGTTTTTATCCCCTGTTTCCATTTTGTAGATTTTAACCATGAAGCAACATTTACCAAAATCTGTGCAAAAGTTTCACTTTACAACTGTGTTTTATCTTATACAGTATTTAACAGTTAATGAGGCAGAGGAGGGTATGTTTATACAAGGTTGCAGGAGGTCTATTGTGGGTGTATTGCACCTGAGATAAGAGCTGACAACTGAATGAGATATCCATTCTGAATGCCTCTGCCAGGCTCATCCACCTCACCTGCCACTCTGTCTCTGCCGCTCTTCTCTGCGAGTCCCTTCACTGGTTCCCCATCCACTGCAGAATTAAATTCAAAATCATTACCCTGACCTACAAAGCTCTCACTAACTCAGCTCTCCACTACCTGTCCTCACTAAATACACCCCAGCCCGCTCCCTAAGATCAAACAGTGACCTGTGCCTAGCTTCTCCCCGCATCATCACTTCTCATGATAGACTGCAGGATTTCTCATGCGCAGCCCCGTCCTCTGGAACGCTCTCCCTCATTCTGTCAGATTTTTCCCTAGTTTCCCTTCCTTCAAACACTCCCTTCAGACATTCCTATTTAGGGAAGCCTACCACCCGACTCACTGACGCAACCAGTCCATCCCTCTCACCTTGCAGTCCATCACTCTCGCCTTGCAGTCCCCTACTCCTGTTTCCACCCCCAACCCTTCTACATTGTGAGTTCCCATGGGAATAGGGCCTTCGTTTCCTCCTGTACTGGTTTGTCAAATGTTGTTCAATATATGGTAACCCTGTCTATATTGTGCCCATTGTATAGCGCTGCGGAATATGCTGGCACTTTATAAATTATTATTAATAATAATAATATGATAGTGGGCTTCAATTATTTCTAGTTTACCCCTCTGGTGATGTCCTTTGCATACACTCCACACAATAGAAAGCTATGAGTTACTTGACTTCTGAGCAGCTCATCCCATTCTGTGCTCAATGCCACACAGTGAGGTGCAAGTGATGTAAAGATACTGTGAGGGACGGTTTACAACACAATAGTTCACAAACTGGATGCACCCTTTGACACATATAGGGTAAAAAATTTCTTAACTAAATATACAAGAGAAAAACAAATCACATGCAAGATATCAGCAAAACAAAAAAATAAATCATTGCGGCTTTATTACATTCTACGCGCAAACGTTAACGTGTACACAAAAACGCATTAACGCGAGGGACAAAACCCTTTGCGCAGAACGTCGTATTACAATGTCCGCACAAAAAATGCGCGTTAACGTCTAACGCGGGTGGACCTGCGCGAACCCTTTGCGAGTGTAATGTACTTTACGCGTCCTATACTTAACATCTTAGCGCAAAATTTAGCGGACAACGTTTGCGCGCATAATTTTAACGTCTTTTCAAAGCTGGTGGTAACTGCAAATCTGAACGTCCTGGCCGAAACCAAATACACTAGCACGAGAAACAAAATACAGCACAGTATAGTTACACATTCTACACATACCCAAATAATAAAATTGAGACGTTGTGCGTGGTTTTATTATTGCTGCAGCATATATACACAGATTGATTCTGACAGGTGCAAAAACTTAACGGGAGACAATTGTGGTTCCTAATTCTGATTGGCTGAATGGCGTGAAAAAACAGTCTGCCCACCGATTTCTGCTCGCAGCGTTAATGCGCGAGCATTTTTAACGGATGACAAAAATGCGCTCGGATTGTAATACCAGTGATAATTTACGCTTGTTAATGTTTAACGCTACGCGCAAAAAAAATTGCGTTGCGCGAGTGTTTTTGCACAAAGAATGTAATAGAGTCCTACATTTTTTGGTGGTAGTGTCCCTTTAAATATATATATATGGCGCACCCAATGTGCATGCCTGGTGTGCACAAGCACACCCTAATGATGGGTGAAGAGATCCTCATTCACATCCTACATTGACATTTTAAATGTCCCTTATCTGGTTCATGATAAATAAAATAAAAACATTGAATGTATCTCCGATAACAGGTGAGTTATTTCTAATGAAAAATTTACATTTCGAGCAAAATCTTCTAAACATAAATTCTCATTTAAAAAATATAGTATACATATATATACTACATTTTGACTAATAGATCTTTAATTGAGTTAATTGAATGAATTCAACCACAGCTAAATTTTGATAAATTACCCCTTTTTGATAAGATTCAGGCCATTAATAAGCCCTTTAAAATGAGTTTTCTCTCCAGTTAACCCCTGATAGTAACCCTAACCCTAAAAACGACCCTGGCGTCCAGTACCATTAGCGTTAAGCTTGTCTTTAGGGTTATTTTTATTCTTAAGATTAGGGTTTGGGTTATATTTATGGTTCGGGTTAAGGCAATTTTTAGGGTTAGGTTTCCAATGCTAAATTAACACAAATATTAAAATTGAGGATTTCAGTGGGATTTTAGAAAAATTTCTGAATGATAATGGCTCTCGTCTTATTCCAAGCCAATATATATTGCACATGCATGAAATTTTTAATATTTAATATTTTTAAGGGTGCATATTTTCAGAGAGTTGTTGATTGGGCGCAGCGCACGATATTAGGTTTGTTAATAAAGTCATGTTCACTTAGGTCTTGAAATGCTCAATCACACTTTCTTGAGTAAACGGTTTCTTGTTGACATGTATATAATTTTGTATTGTAAGAATTAATCAACCGATTAAAAAATACAGAGTCCAAGGAGATCAAAAGCTAGAAATTAAAGTACAGCATTGTTAACCCCTTCACTACCAAGTTGCACAAGACAAATTTTGTTTGCTTTCGAGCTGCAGATCAGCATACCGAGATATCTCTATACCGGGGCACCAGATGGTGTTTTTGAAGCCCGAGGAAGCTCGATATCGTTAGTGAAGGGGTTAAAGAAAAATAGCTGATGAAATAGTATTTAATTATTTTCATAGGTTCCCTTTTTTTTATCCTATTATATTATACTTATTCTATATTTTTTATCCTGTTCTTCAAATCCATATGTATTAGAGGTATGGATGGCAAAAAATATTGTTTGGTTCTATTTCAAAAATAATTTCTGATGAAACGAAATACATTTCTCTGCTGATTCATTATAAATGTAACACACATTATTTTGCTGCAGGATGCCCAAAACAGTTACAGGTATTTATAACGCGCAGCAAGTTCCGTAGCGCTGTACAATGGGAGAGACAGAATAACAAATATACATACAAGTTACGCACACAGAACGGTAGGAGAGAGGACCCTGCCCAAGACCTTACAATCTAAGAGGAGAGGGGTGACACACTAGGTGAGGGTTAGTGGCAGAGTATATGAAGTAGTGGGGGCAAGAAATGTACAATGGGATTAAAGAGCGAGGCGACAAGCTTCTGTGAAGTTTGTGTCTGGAGAGACGGGGAGAATCTGATGCTGCGGGGAGGGAGTTCCATAGAAAGGGGGCAGCTCGAGAGAAGTCCTGGAGGCGAGAGCTGAGGGCGCGGGTATGAGGAACTGATATCAGATCACTGGCAGAGCGAAGTGGTCGGAATTGGATGTACCTGCTAATAAGGGAGGAGATTTAGGCAGGGGCGCCTAAATCTGGAAAGCTTTGTATGTACAGCAGCTGAGGGAACACTGATTGGAATCCAGACACTGATAACCAGGCCTGGACTGGCCATCGGGTTTGCCCGATATACCGCAAGCCTCCCTTGCCGGTCGGCCGACATAGCCTGCCGCCCGGCAAGGCGGCCTAGGTTGACTGAAGAGGGTGGTTGGCCGGCCAGCCATCCGGTGAACCCTATGACCCTTCACATGGAAAATACCTCTGCGGCGCTCAGTGGCGCTAGCGGCTATTTTTACATCCTCGGCCATGCATCCTCCTCCATGCGCCGCCTTCACGTGACCTCTGTGCCTGCGGTGCTGGGAGGAAGTGATAACGTCACTTCCTTCCAGCGCTTCATCACCGTGAAGAGCAGATCAGATGCACATGGAGCTGCAGGACTCAGCCAGGACCCAGGACTCAGCCGGCCTGCAGGTTCATGGGAGGGGGAGGAGTGTAAGAAGAAAAATTTAATTAAATGAAGTGGGGGTGCAAGAAAAAAATTAAAATAAGGGGGTGCAAGAAGAAAAATTAAAATAAGGGGGAGCAAGAATGAAAATTAAATGAAGGGGGTGCTAGGAGAAAAATTACTTAAATGAAGGGGGTGCTAGGAGAAAACTTAAATGAAGGGACTGAAAGAAGAAAAACTAAATGAAGGGGGTGCAAGAAGGAAAATTAAAAGAAAGGGGTGCAAGGAGAAAAAATAAATGAAGGGGGTGCAAGAAGGAAAATTAAATGAAGGGGTGCAAGGAGAAAAAAATAAATGAAGGGGGATGCAATGTAATGGGGGGGATGCTCATACACAATGCACATTCCTGTGGGTTTTATTGTTGTGGAGCTCTGTGACACCCTCATAAACACCGTACATTACTGTGGAGCTCTGTGGCACCCTCATAAAAACTACACATTACAGTGGAGCTCTGTGACACCCCCATAAACACTGCACATTACTGTGGAGCTCTGTGACATCCTCATACAAACTGCACATTACTGTGGAGCTCTGTGACACCCTCATACACACTGCACATTACTGTGGAGCTCTGTGACACCCTCATAATGTGCAGTGTTGAATGGGTGTCACAGAGCTCCACAGTAATGTGCGTTGTGCCTGAGGGTGCCACAGAGCTCCACATTAATGTACAGTGTTTATGAGGGTGTCACAGAGCTCCACAGTAATGTGCTAATGTGTATGAGCATATCACAGAGCTCCACAGTAATGTGCGGTGTGTATGAGTGTATCACAGAGCTCCACAGCAATAAAACTCATAGTAATGTGCGCTGTGTTGGAAAAAAAGTGGGCTGCTCAGTGGGCCTATATTTTGACCCAGTCTGGGCCTGCTGATAACTGATAACTACAATGAATTTAAACCATGCATGTATAGGTGTGTATGTTTATGTGTTTTTGGTTGGGTTTGTGTGTGTGTGTGTGTTGTTGTTAGGGTTAAGAGGTTTAAAGTAGTTTTCCATAGATCCTTTGGTTCCTAGTATTGGTTTTATGTAAAATGGCAGTGAAGGAGTTAAAAAGCATTTACAATCATCCTGTATTTTATTGATTATTGTTTTCACATTGTAGATAAATGGAAACAAAGAATATAAATCGAACACATCCCTGAAAGTATGAATGATATAAACACTTTTTTTTTTTTTTTTGCAGTTCCCTGATGTTTGACTAGTCACACTGAAAACACTACAACAGATATAGCGTTTTACGGAAATCCGATGTGAACCATATATTTTTATATATTTTTTTATCTATTCAGCTGCTAGGGAAAGGTCATAGAAAGAAATATTACCACATTACAACCGAACAAAGAAGCAGTCGAATGCACAAAAACACATTCCAGTTGGTAAATTCCGGACTAGTTTAGTGAAAAGTAGTATCGCAAACATCTGCCTCGGTTATAATTATATTTCTATTTCAGCTGCAACAAAACTATTTACAGCCAGGCTTCTTCAAAGGGAACTTTATAATTAAGCAAAAAGAATAAAAATCTTTTTATAGGCTGCCGATCTTAGGGCGATAATCACAGGAAAATATACAGCAACAGTTACAAATAGAACGTTTAACACTAGTTATATTGTTAGTGATGTGCTCAATAAAGCCTGCCATGTCTTTTGTTCATCCATGCACAAAATATAGATATATATTTTACACTGCGCAGCTCGGGAAAGATTGTTTCGCGTGTAATTATTTATATAACTGTGGAGGAATGAACAATGGAGACGGTTGCCTTCTGAAAAGTCGCTTAAATTGGTTTCTGAATGCTACCCAGCATTATACTCTTCAGGCGTGAACACAAGTCAAGTGCGAGCGGCAGCGTGAAGCACACTTCCGGGGGCGCCTACTACTACGGGCGACACACATCTAATTAGCATAAATATAGATACGGAAAGAAAATAAAGAGTTTTCTAAGTTGCCTGGGGATTAATTAATTTTGGATAATACCGTAGATTTGCATGCAAGAATGGCCAATTGTAATCGCGCCAGTTATAGAGTGAATGCCGGAAAGCAGCAACGCTTTAAGAAAATGACATCACGGAACGCTTGAAGAAATGCAAAAGAGCAGCATAGATAAAAAAAGTGAAACCCTGTTGATACTATATAATATATACCAGGGCTCAAAATTTCAGGTCCTGAGCTACTAGCCAGGCCTTATAAATTACTCGCTATCAGTTAATCTACCTAACCCAGTCCCATACTGCCCATTTTCTTTGCAGTGATAGGCTCACCGCTCTATGTAAAGATCCTCATTTAATCCTCATTTCTCCCCCTCCTTAATCCTCATTTCTCCCCCTCCTTAATCCTCATTTCTCCCCCTCCATAATCCACATTTCTCCCCCTCCTTTTATCCTCATTTCTCTCCCCCTCATTTTATGTTCTCCCCCTCATTTTATGCTCATTTCTCCCCCTCATTTTATGCTCATTTCTCCCCCTCATTTTATGCTCATTTCTGCCTCATTCTATGCTCATTTCTCCCCCTCATTTTATGCTCATTTCTTCCCCTCATTTTATGCTCATTTCTTCCCCTCATTCTATGCTCATTTCTTCCCCAATTTTATTCTCATTCTCCCTCATTTTATGCTCATTTTTCTCCCCCCCTCATTTTATGCTCATTCCCCCTCATTTTATGATCATTCATCCCCCTCATTTTATGATCTTTCCCCCTCATTTTATGTTCATTTTCCCCCCTCATTTTATGCTCATTCCTCCTCATTTTATGTTCTTTCTCCCTCATTTTATGATCATTCCCCCTCATTTTATGCTCATTTCTCCTTCTCATTTTATGCTCATTTCTCCCTCATTTTATGATCATTCCCCCTCATTTTATGATCATTTCTCCTTCTCATTTTATGCTCATTTCTCCCCCTCATTTTATGCTCATTTCTCCCCCTCATTTTAAGCTCATTTCTCCCTCATTTTATGCTCATTTGTCCCCCTCATTTTATCCTCATTTCTCTCCCCCTCATTTTATGTTCTCCCCCTCATTTTATGCTCATTTCTCCCCCTCATTTTATGCTCATTTCTCCCCCTCATTTTATGCTCATTTCTGCCTCATTCTATGCTCATTTCTTCCCCAATTTTATTCTCATTCTCCCTCATTTTATGCTCATTTTTCTCTCCCCCTCATTTTATGCTCATTCCCCCTCATTTTATGATCATTCATCCCCCTCATTTTATGATCTTTCCCCTCATTTTATGTTCATTTTCCCCCCTCATTTTATGCTCATTCCTCCTCATTTTATGTTCTTTCTCCCTCATTTTATGATCATTCCCCCTCATTTTATGTTCTTTCTCCCTCATTTTATGATCATTCCCCCTCATTTTATGCTCATTCCTCCTCATTTTATGTTCCCCCCTCACTTTATGTTCATTCTCCCTCATTAATGTAAATATTACCTTAACTTGACCCTGGGACTGGGAGCCACCATGGTGTCTACCTTCCTCTGCGAGTCCGCAGCTGCACATGAAGATGCACGGGGCGCTGGCAGGAAGTGATGTTATATGATCACTTCCTCCCAGCTTCCTGCAGAGTAATGTGACAGGCTGCGGCTGGGAGAAAGCAATGTGCTGCGGCTGTGCCTCTGAGAATGGTGGAGTTTGGAGGTGCGGCCACTGAATCAATGCATTGATTCAGCATTGCGGATGGCAGCATTGCGCTGCCTATTCTCCTTGACAGCCTGGTTAGTGCTAGTGTCGGCATGGAGCCGATGCTAGCACCTGAAAGGGAATGCCAGTGTCAGCACCATGCCGACGCTAGCATTCTATTCACACCTCAATTTTTACTCACCCTCTCCCAATTTCTTCTCGCAAATTGCGAGAGGGCGAGTGGAAATTTTGACCCCTGATATATACTATATATAATTTTGCTCCTCGCGTTATATTCGAGTCTTGAGTATTCTCTCATTTCCATTGTAACCGGAATCTGCTAGGTTCACTCGGGACGAGGCCGGACCGGACACGAACAAGGATTGTCTGAACACGAGTCTCTTCAGGAAAGGCAAACTTTATTAGTGACGTCACACAATGCTCACACAGGATTAAATCGCAAAGAGTGAGCCTCGTTCTCACCCCGGCGAGGGTTTTTATACCCAAATACATAATTAGGTACATCCCAATTAGCCCACCTCCCGGTGACACTTTATTCCACCCCACGTGGGTTAATACCTCCCATTGTTAGTACAAAGGCATTCCATACATTGACCGTAAATTGGCAAACTTCATGTTAGTCTGACAGTTTGTGATTTGCTGCCGCACTCGATCCGGGCCGTGCCCACCTCCCTTTTGGCTGTGTTTGTATACTTTCAGATAAGACATGGTCTGGTTTCTACGCTCTCTTTGTCTCTCTGTAGGCCTATGTGACCTTCATGTATCCATTTGTCATCCTGCCTCTCTCTGCCAAGAGCAGGCCGGATCTTCCCTTATTTTAATTGCTTCTCTGTTAGTACAACAAATTCCTAAGATTCTATGTAAGCTTCATTCTAAATATACCTAGTTAGTTTCAAGTGAACCAATATTCTGAACAAGATGGCTGCCTGGCTCATAATGGCAACCATCTTCCAGCCTGATTCCACTTCATTCCCCCCTTGGCTCAAGCCTCAGGATCTCTTCCTGATGCTTGTAGCCATCACACCCCACTAGTATTATTCTTAAATTCCTCATACTTTAGGGGACCTATTTTTGTTGGGAACATGTCTTGTGGAATTATCAGTGGTATCTTTTGTGTCTGCGTGAGTTTCAGTGTTCTCTTGCATAGTGGCCATAGACATAGCCCTATGCGGTACGTCAGTATCCCTACAACCAGGATCACCACTATCATCAGAATCATGGATCCAATCTGTGAGATAAATCTCAGGATGGACCCGAACCACTCTCCAATTGCTCCGAACCCACGAAGTGGATTCCAGCCTTCAGCAGCGATTCTCCTCGCTGTGTTCTGCAACTGTGCTACCTTCTCTTGGTGATCCTGGATCACCTGGAAATAGTCCGGGATATCGTGTGTAGTGTTCCTGATGAAGGTGCAACATTCATAGTGCATTGTCATTTCACACAATCCATTCAACGCCGCACTGATCTGTTCCAGTGCCATATCATGTATCATCTGCACCTTCCGTATCTCACGCACTTCCAGATTCAGCAACTGAATGTCCATACTAGTCTTATTCAGAATTTCATCCATCAAACTGGTATAACTGTTCAGTCTTACTATCAACTCTCGTCCCCATCCAGTCCATGCCGGCAGCCATGACCATATTCGATCCACCTTTTTGAACATCTCTCTCTTCTGTCTTTCAAACACCAGTGGGTACCTAGGGTGGAGTTCTGTGTCTGTATTAGTGTCTTCTCCCCTTACTCTCTGAATTGGGATCAATTTAGCCAGATAACACATTCCCATTATCGTTGGTGGCACCCATGTGTAACACACCTTCCCACAACACACCTGGTATCCCCCTCTCAATATAAATGGTCACAAATGTAGTGTTCCATTTGCTATTTCTATCATTAGTTGTCTCAGCCGTTTCATCATATCCTGTGCACTCTGCCTTCCATCCGTCACCTTTGCAATCACTGCCTCTTGCTCACTCGTGAGTTTTCTACATCGTATGTATAGAAAATTTGCCTGCTCCTTTGTGTTGAATGTGTAGATATATGATGTCCAGTTGAACTTGCTTGAGTAGCACCCTCCACCCTCATTATGTGTGTCTCTATCTGGTCCTAGTTGGAAGCACCACTCTGGTGGGTATACTGGCCCTATTATAGGGTACCCCGGACTGAATGATTCTGTTTTTTCCCTGGGTGCATCAAAAGCATGTATCGTGACATTCCCTGACGCAAACATACTCAGATTCATTGGAACAGAAGCAAATGGGATGTGGATTGTCTCTGGGTGCATCCTACTACACACCCAGCATGCGGTTTGCCCAGACTTCTTAGCATAATCATATTTAAATTGCACAAGTAAATGCCCTCTTGGCAAAATCTCAGGTGTCGCCCCTCGTTTTTGTCTCCACATGGTATGATTCTCCATCACCGGGTGCGTACCATTCCAGATATGGGAGATATCCACTTTCTTGGCGGTGCTTGGGCACCTGGGGCATGCTCCATGCGAGAGTACATAGATCAAGTTTGCAAGGTACAAAATCAGTACCACGAATGCCCCAAATGTCAGAATCCCTTGGGCAATCCTCTTCACAGTCACATAAACCCAATCCCTCCCCACCGGATTCTCGAAAACAAAAGACATTTCTGGATGATCAAGGGTGGGGGCCGGGCCCTTAAAAAGCATCCTTCTGGTATCCCCCGTTGGTGGATGGTCAGGACCTGTGTCCATCAAGACACCCACTTGTGGAATCATTTGGGTGTCTTCAGTTGGATCATTTAGGTGCTCATGGCTGTGGTCTTTGTCAACTTTAGCCTCAGCGGATTGGTCTCGTTGGCGACGACCTTCCCTGCTGGTTCAGGACTGGCTGCAGCTACCTTCAGCCTGGAGTGATGTATCCACAGGACCACCTCGGCAACCTTTACTGCTGTAGGGGTTGATAACAGGACAAGGTAAGGACCTCTCCACTTTGGGCCTAGTGGGTCATTTTTCTACTCTTTCACCCATACTGAATCACCTGGGAAATACTTGTGGAGTGGGGGATACAAAAAGTGAGGTACATTATCTCCCACCCAAGTATTCAGTTTCTGCATTGATTTACCTAACAATACGACCTGATCATTTAATTTAGTTTCTCCCAATGCCCGAAGGTCCCCCCTTAGTCCAGTAATCAGAGGGGTAGGCCGTTCAAACATGAGTTCGTACGGACTTAGCTTCAATTGGGGGGTTGGCCTGCACCTAATGTGCAAGAGGACTATCGGCAGCACATCCAACCAGCCTAGTGACGTCTCTTGGCACAATTTGGACATCAAAGTCTTGTCACGGTGGCTCCCGCACCCCCCCGGCGCCTGGCAGCAGCTTCCTCGCTGCTCGCTGGCCAGGCGCCGAGTGATATTGCGGTCGCTTCCGCACACGTGGGACGCCGGGGGGCGGGGCCTGGCGGGGAACGCGGACCCGCCGGGTTTAAAGCCCAGACTCACAGAGACGCCGATGCCCTGACGTGGTAGTTACTTCCCGCAGAGCTCTTGTATATTTTGGCAAACTAACGATTCTGTGTATGACCCTTGGCACTGGCAAACTAACGATTCTGTGTATGACCCCTGGCATTGGCAAACTAACGATTCTGTGTATGACCCTTGGCATTGGCAAACTAACGATTCTGTGTATGACCCTTGGCATTGGCAAACTAACGATTCTGTGTATGACCCTTGGCATTGGCAAACTAACGATTCTGTGTATGACCCTTGGCATTGGCAAACTAACGATTCTGTGTATGACCCTTGGCATTGGCAAACTAACGATTCTGTGCATGACCCTTGGCATTGGCAAACTAACGATTCTGTGTATGACCCCTGGCATTGGCGAACGAACCATTCTGTGCGTAACCCCTGGTATTGGCATTAACTCTTCTATTTCTGGTATTGAGGTCAGTCTGTGTGGCACCCTAAGCACACATCAGACTACCCCTTGTGTTGTTAGGGTCTTGGGAAGAGCTAATTATTCTAAGTCCTTGTGTATCATTCTATGTCCGTCTAGTCGTGCCGACCAATCTAAGGATCGGAAGGGTAGAGAGTGTCCTGCGTCTAGGGACCACTAGTCAGATAAGCAGAGGGATCCGTGACGTCTCTCTTGTATGTGCTCTGTACTGCCATTCTAGTAGTCTGTCTAGTCGTGCCGACCACTCTAAGGATCGGAAGGAAGGGTAGAGAGTGTCCTGCGTATAGGGACCACCATTCTAGTATCAGGGGGATCCGTGACATTACGTCAGGGCCAATGGATCCCGCAGACCTCTCTAATCAGTTGACACGTATTGCAGCCAGACAAGAAGAGCAGGACCATAGAATGGACCAGATTGCTCTTGCCCTGCAAACCCTGTTAAATCGATCCAGTTCTGGAACTGCAAGCCCTCCAGACCCAGTAGTGCCTAGGGTCAGTTCGGCCGCTCCCGAGGGATGTAGGCTCAGTATGAAGGCACCCGTACGCTATGATGGAACACCAAACTTATGCCGGGGCTTTCTGACCCAACTCGAGATCTTGTTCGAGAACAATCCAGGGTCCTGTATGTCCGATAAAGCCAAAGTAGGCTATCTGATTAATCATCTAACCGAAAAAGCTTTATTATGGGCCACGCCCTTGTGGGAGAATAAGAAACCCATCATTTATGACTATGAGGGTTTTACCTCCGAGTTAAAGCGTACCTTCGATCCCTCTAGAAGGGCTACCAATGCGGGTAGATCCCTGTTTCACATCAAACAGGGTAATAGGAGGGTCTCCGACTATGCCATAGAGTTTAAGACTTTGTCTTCTGAGGTACACTGGCCGAACGACGTTTTAACCCTAGCCTTTACCGAAGGCCTGAACGAGGCTTTTATGTTTGAGTTGGCTCCCTTAAAATTACCAGAACATCTGGATCATTTGGTTGATTTCTGCATTGCCATGGACGATCAAATCAGGGAAAGGAGACACCCCAGAGATAGACCCAGACGGGTCCTGCCTCCTTTGCCCCTAGTACCCAGACACACCACTACATCAGGCAACCCGGAGACCGCAAAGACTGATGTACCGGCCGTTGAACCCATGCAGATAGGAAAAACGGGTATTTCAGAGGCAGAAAGAGCTCACAGAAAAGAAAGGGGGCTCTGCTTTTATTGTGCCGGGGCAGATCATTTCCGCCTTCAATGTCCTCAGAGACCCAGGGGTAGCAGGGGTGAGACTAACAAATCAGGTCAAAGAACAGCCAATACCCAGGTTATCGGTTCTCTGTATGCCTCCTTTGTGGACGATGAAAAAAAAAAAACCCGGATTCTGGTACCCATCTCCCTCACCTGGGAGGGGGTTCACCTCGAGACTGAGGCATTCCTAGACTCTGGAGCCTCAGGTAATTTTATGGACAGATGTTTTGCCGCCAAAAACCTCTTACCTCTGGTTCTAAAGGAGAGGCCTCTAATGGTGGAAGCCATAGACGGAAAACCCCTGTCATGTCCCCATATCACTCACGACACTATTGATGTATGCATGACTACGGGAGTTCTGCACCGTGAAACCATACGATTCCAGATTATCGACTCTCCCTCATGTCCTGTCGTTCTTGGGTCCCATGGTTAATAGAGCATAACCCGGTGATTGATTGGGCCAGCGAGATATAAAGTGTTGGGGTCCTAGTTGCCAGTCAAAGTGCCTGGGCAGGGTTGATGTGATTGGTAGCCTCAATATTGCTACAGCACCTCCTTTGTCCACCGAAGTCCCTGAATGTTATATGGCGCTAAAGGAGGTGTTCTCTAAAACCAGGACTGAGGTCCTACCACCGCATCGTCCTTATGACTGTGCTATAGAGTTGCTCCCTGGTACTATGCCTCCTAGAGGACACGTATACCCTTTGTCACAAAAGGAAAACGACATTATGGAGGAATATATAAGGGAGAATCTAGAGCGAGGATTTATCAGACGATCCTCCTCTCCGGCAGGAGCAGGTTTCTTTTTCGTTTCCAAAAAAGAGGGTGACCTGCGACCTTGCATCGATTATAGAGGTTTGAATAGGATTACCATAAGAAATGCATATCCAATACCTCTTATAACAGAATTGTTCGACCGATTAAAAGGGGCCCGTATTTATACGAAGCTTGATTTACGCGGAGCGTACAACCTGGTCAGGGTTAAGAAGGGGCATGAATGGAAAACGGCTTTTAATACACGTAGCGGGCATTATGAATACCTAGTGATGCCCTTTGGATTATGTAACGCGCCAGCCGTTTTTCAGGACCTCATAAACGACACCCTACGGGACTTTCTGCAAACGTTCGTTATAGTATATCTGGACGACATCCTGATATACTCTCCTGATAAGGACACCCATCACGTCCATGTGCAACAAGTGTTGAAGAGATTATTGAGGGCTGGGTTATATTGTAAACTAGAGAAATGCTTATTCGACATAGAGACAGTGCACTTCCTTGGGTATATAATAACCCCTGAGGGTTTCCAAATGGATCCTACAAAACTCTCAGCGATTCTTGACTGGCCTTTACCCCAAGGGCTTAAAGCCATCCAGAGGTTTCTGGGGTTTACTAATTACTACCGGAGGTTCATTAAAAACTTTTCGGCCTTGGTAGCTCCCCTCACGGCTATGACTAAAAAAGGGGTGGCGAATCAGAAATGGACACCCCAGGCCAGTCAAGCCTTTGAGGCACTTAAACAGGCTTTCACAACTGCCCCTGTTCTCCGACATCCAGATCCGGCTCTGCCTTTCCAGGTTGAAGTTGACGCCTCCGAGCTAGGTCTTGGTGCAGTCTTGTCCCAAAGGGAGGCACCCGACAAACCCTTGCATCCATGCGGCTTCTATTCCCGAAAGTTGTCCCCGGCAGAGAGGAACTATGATATCGGAAATAGAGAGTTGTTAGCAGTTATCGCAGCCTTGACGGAATGGAGATACTTATTGGAGGGGTCTAGGGACCCCATTGTCATCATAACCGATCATAAGAATCTTACGTACATTGGAGACGCTAAACGGTTAAATGCCAGACAAGCGAGATGGTCGTTGTTTCTTTCAAGCTTTAATTTCGTCCTCACATATAGACCTGGGTCAAGAAACATTAAAGCAGACGCATTGTCAAGACAATACGAATCCTACGAACATAACATCCAAGATCAGCATCCCATTGTACCCCAGGAAAGAATTATAGCCCTTACCACGATTAGTGTCTCGTCTCCTCTGATGTTAAGATTGCAGACCGCCCAGGGTACAGCTCCTGGGGGGAGACCTCCTGCGAAACTCTTTGTACCTGAGAACGAAAGAGAAGAAGTACTGAAACTTTATCATGATAACAAAACCTCTGGGCATATGGGGATCACCAAAACAGTGTCTAGTATACGTAAACTCCTCTGGTGGCCCACGGTGCGCCGTGATGTTAAAGATTACATAACCGTGTGCGAGGTGTGCACAAGACATAAAAGTCCCAAAACAGCGCCCATTGGTTTACTCCAGCCTCTGCCAATCCCCGAACGACCATGGTCGCATTTAGCTATGGATTTTATAGTAGAGTTACCCGAGTCAAAAGGGAATACTGTAATACTCACGGTCATTGATCGATTCTCCAAAATGGGTCACTATGTTCCTCTTCGGAAACTTCCTTCGGCAGCCGAACTGGTGCCCATTTTCATTACCAATGTGGTCCGCATACACGGTATTCCTCTGGGATTGTCTCTGATAGGGGGACCCAATTCGTCTCCAGATTCTGGAAAGGGTTTTGCAAGAATGTGGGGATAGACCTATCCTTCTCTTCGGCCTATCACCCCCAGACCAACGGAGCAGCAGAACGAGCCAATCAAAATATAGAGAAATATCTCAGGTGCTTTATATCCGAACGACAAGATAACTGGTCAGACCTGATACCGTGGGCAGAGTATGCCTTGAACAGTGCAGTGAGCGAAGCCACAGGACATTCCCCTTTCTTCACTGTTTACGGTTTTGATCCTCCCGTGCTCCCTGCTACGTTTCCTGATACCGCGATTCCTGCTCTGGATGAGCATTTAGCGTCATTGAAAGAAACTTGGGGAAGGGTTAAAAGGGCACTGGAGGATAGCAGTGGTATCCAGAAGATCAAGGCCGACAGACACAGGAGGCCGGCACCCGTGTATCAAGTTGGGGACAGGGTTTGGCTTTCTTCACGGAACATCAAGCTCTTAGTACCCTCTATGAAACTGGCACCCAGATACATAGGGCCCTATAAGATTCTGCGGCGAATCAATCCGGTCTCCTATGCTTTGGCACTGCCCTCCCATATCAGGATACACAATGTGTTCCACGTGAGCCTTTTAAAACCACTCTTGTGTAATCGGTACACCAGGGTCCGTGTCCCCCCTCCTCCTGTCTCTGTGAGGGCGAGGAGGAGTTTGAAGTTGAGGCCATTCTGGACGCTAGGGTTTCTAGGGGGTCCTTCAGTACTTGGTTGACTGGGTGGGCTACGGTCCAGAGGATCGCTCTTGGCTCCCGGCTACTGAGGTTCATGCTCCTCGGTTGGTGAGGGCTTTCTATTTGGCTCATCCCCGCGCTCCTGGGGGTCGTCCAGTGGCCGCCCGTAGAGGGGGGGTTCTGTCACGGTGGCCCCCGCACCCCCCCGGCGCCTGGCAGCAGCTTCCTCGCTGCTCGCTGGCCAGGCGCCGAGTGATATTGCGGTCGCTTCGCACACGTGGGACGCCGGGGGGCGGGGCCTGGCGGGGAGACGCGGACCCGCCGGGTTTAAAGCCCAGACTCACAGAGACGCCGATGCCCTGACGTGGTAGTTACTTCCCGCAGAGCTCTTGTATATTTTGGCAAACTAACGATTCTGTGTATGACCCTTGGCATTGGCAAACTAACGATTCTGTGTATGACCCCTGGCATTGGCAAACTAACGATTCTGTGTATGACCCTTGGCATTGGCAAACTAACGATTCTGTGTATGACCCTTGGCATTGGCAAACTAACGATTCTGTGTATGACCCTTGGCATTGGCAAACTAACGATTCTGTGTATGACCCTTGGCATTGGCAAACTAACGATTCTGTGCATGACCCTTGCATTGGCAAACTAACGATTCTGTGCATGACCCTTGGCATTGGCAAACTAACGATTCTGTGTATGACCCCTGGCATTGGCGAACGAACCATTCTGTGCGTAACCCCTGGTATTGGCATTAACTCTTCTATTTCTGGTATTGAGGTCAGTCTGTGTGGCACCCTAAGCACACATCAGACTACCCCTTGTGTTGTTAGGGTCTTGGGAAGAGCTAATTATTCTAAGTCCTTGTGTATCATTCTATGTCCGTCTCTAGTCGTGCCGACCAATCTAAGGATCGGAAGGGTAGAGAGTGTCCTGCGTCTAGGGACCACTAGTCAGATAAGCAGAGGGATCCGTGACGTCTCTCTTGTATGTGCTCTGTACTGCCATTCTAGTAGTCTGTCTAGTCGTGCCGACCACTCTAAGGATCGGAAGGGTAGAGAGTGTCCTGCGTATAGGGACCACCATTCTAGTATCAGGGGGATCCGTGACAAGTCTTAGGGTACGTTCATTCTTCTCGACTTTTCCCGAGCTTTGGGGCCTGTAGGCAGTAGTGTAGCTTCCAGGTGATGCCCAACAGGCGGGCAAGCTGTTGTAAACAGTTCTGTGATGAATTGCAGGGCCATTGTCTACCCTATCTCGAGAGGAAGTCCATAGCGTGGTATTATTTCTTTCATCAGACTCTTCACTATTTCACAGTCTTTTCAGTTCTTGTTGGGAAAGCTTCCACCCATCCTGTCAGAGTGCACACCATTACCAGTAGGTATTTGTATCCTTTGCAGGGCGGCAGCACTGTAAAGTCTATTTGTAGCGATGCCATTGGGGATAGCCCGATTGGCTGCTTCCCTGGAGGTTGAGATGGGCCTGTTCTCGGGTTGTTCTTGGCACATGTCACGCACTGCTGGGCTATTGCTTTGCAGACTACTGACAGTCCTGGTACGTAGAAATGTGGCTCTAGTTGCTGCTCCATCATTTCTCTCCCTCCATGGGTACTCGCGTGGAGTGTTCTTACAATTTCAGGAGCCAATGTCGCTCGGAGGACTATTTGTCCATTCTTCAACTGGAACCATCCGTCTTCTCCATATTCGCCTTGTTCCTCTGATAGCCACTTCTTTTCTTTCTCTGAATATACGGGTGTCCATTCACTCAGTGGTGCCGGTAGGAGTGCAGCCACCACTGGTTTTTCTTTGTATCGTGCCAATTCTTCATGGTTTCCCCAGACAAATTCTTCTTTTGGGAAATAGTATCGCCATGCGAAGAACAGCAGATCTTGTCTGTCTTGTGAATCTCGCACTGCTGGTATGAAAAAGCTCATTGCACTTTTCTTCATTCTTGGCAGCTTATTTTTGATAAGGGTCTCCTTGAGGAAGAACCTCACCAACGGGGCTTGGTACTCTTCTGCTCCCAATTCTCCCAGACTTAGCAGTATTCGTGTAATCCGTAGATTATTATGAGGGTTGGTTGTCAAATTTTCAAAACTTTCGTTGAAATTTTCTGCCCGTTCAACTTCGGTCACTTTTGTGTCTTCTTCACACTCCCCCATTACTTTTACGCCAAAGAATTTCAGCATCATTTTGTAGGCTCTTCGTAGTCTTTAAAAGGGGAAAAGTCGGTGTTCGGCGTGTCCGCATACGCGGTAGGGGGAAATATCTAATACTAAAACGAAATGAACATGCAATGATTGTAAGAGGAGATAACATACAATATAGACAGCTGGGTTAGATGACTCGAAGTTCGTCAAAATGTTCCTAAAAAGGAAAAAAGAGTATAATAGTGAAGTCCAGTCATTAAAAAATGAGAAAATGAAGGGGGGAGATGGATCCACTCACACTTTCCAGAGCCTCGTTAGGCTCGATCACCTCGCCTGTGGGTGTTTACGTGGCTCACCCAGTAGCTCTCAGGGGTAGACCCGTCTCACAGCCTTGGTGTCCTTTCAGGATCCTGGTCATCCACAGGTTCTCCAATATTTAGGTGCCAATGGTTCTCAACAACTCACTTATCTCAGGCCTTGGCATTCCTTTGGGGTCCTGGGTGTTCACAGGTCGTAACTTGTAATAGCTTGTAGAAATCGTCATATGAAATGTCTTTTTTTTTCTTTTTAAATGTTTCTTGTAACGGATGCCGCTACTCGGAGGGAGTAGATCCACCTTAGATGCCGGGGTAGCGCTGCAATGAGCAGAGGTAGCGAGCCGGCGTCAGGTTCCTTGCTGGAATATATTGAGTCAGCCAGGAGGAAATACCTAGAAGATAATCACTCTTCTCAAATACTCGTTGAGATGCAGTATAGGTTGTAGGTAAATCAGATTTCATTACATTTCATATGACGATTTCTACAAGCTATTACAAGTTACGACCTGTGAACACCCAGGACCCCAAAGGAATGCCAAGGCCTGAGATAAGTGAGTTGTTGAGAACCATTGGCACCTAAATATTGGAGAACCTGTGGATGACCCAGGATCCTGAAAGGACACCAAGGCTGTGAGACGGGTCTACCCCTGAGAGCTACTGGGTGAGCCACGTAAACACCCACAGGCGAGGTGATCGAGCCTAACGAGGCTCTGGAAAGTGTGAGTGGATCCATCTCCCCCCTTCATTTTCTCATTTTTTAATGACTGGACTTCACTATTATACTCTTTTTTCCTTTTTAGGAACATTTTGACGAACTTCGAGTCATCTAACCCAGCTGTCTATATTGTATGTTATCTCCTCTTACAATCATTGCATGTTCATTTCGTTTTAGTATTAGATATTTCCCCCTACCGCGTATGCGGACACGCCGAACACCGACTTTTCCCCTTTTTTTGTTTATTTGGTGCGGATTGGGACCGCACTTTTGGTGCTTTGGGCGACGGGGTTATATTTCGTATTTTTCATTTTTGCTCTAAGTGTTCGTTCTCCACATTTTTTTGTTGTCTTCGTAGTCTTTGCTGAACTTCTGAGGTGTTAATCATTAGGCGTGTCTCTTGCGGATTCAGAGGAGTGGAGTAGAAATTTCGGCCTTGTGACTGGGTTGGGAAAAGCCATTGAATATAATCATGATTAAGTTCTAATAGTTTGTAATCATCTTGCCATTTGTGCAATATAATTTCAATGAACTCGCCTTTGGGTTCAAATTTTCTCCAATTCATGTAGAATTCGTAGTTCGGCATGGGAGGTTGAGGCTCTTGCTTGCAGAGCAGAACTTTGGCTTGATCAATTGTTAGCAGTGGTTTTGCAGCTGCTTTTGCGGCCTGGTCAGCACGCCTGTTGCCTTTTGGAATTTCATCATGACCTTTTTGGTGGCCACGACAGTGCATGATACTGACAGCGCTTGGTTTCCATACAGCTTCTAGGAGGGCCGCGATTTCAGCCGCATACTTGATTTGTTGTCCTGAGGAAGTAAGTAGGCCTCTTTCTTTGTAGAGTGCACCATGTGCATGGACTGTCATGAATGCATACTTGGAATCAGTGTAGATATTTTTATTTACTCTTTTGCCTTTGGAGGTTTCTAGAGCTCTGGTTAAAGCTGTTATTTCAGACAGTTGTGCAGATGTATGGCCTGGTAATGGATTAGCTTCGATAATTTCTTCTGCTGAGACAACTGCATAGCCGGAGACTTTCTTCCCATCATCCATGTAACTGCTACCATCGGTGAATAGCTGTAGATCGTATTTGTCTAGGGGTACGTCTTTCAAATCTGGCCTGCTACTAAACACTTCTTCCATGACTTGGAGGCATTCATGATCTGAATCCTCTTCGCAGTCAGGCAGTAAAGTAGCAGGGTTCAAGGTAGCGATGAGGTCCAGATGAACTCGTGGATTCTCACACATCATAGCTTGGTACTTTGTCATCCGGCTGTTGCTGAACCAGTAGCTTCCTTTTACGTCCAGCAGGGCTTTGACAGCATGGGGCACCTTGACATGAAGAACTTGCCCAAGGGTCAGCTTGTCTGCTTCTGCTATCAGCATTGCGGTGGCTGCCACGGCTTTCAAGCATGGGGGTAGGCCGCAGGCCACTGGATCGAGTTGCTTGGAGAGATAGGCCACAGGCCTTAGCCATGAGCCAAAACTTTGGATCAGCACTCCCGTTGCTGTTTGATTGTGTTCATGTACATACAGCTGGAAGGGCTTGCTGTGATCTGGTAGTCCCAGCGCAGGAGCTTCCATTAACAGAGTCTTTAACTTTAGCAATGCTGCTGTTTGCTCTTCTCCCCAGAGAAAGGGGTCCTGTTCTCCCCCTTTTGTGACTTGATGAAGGGGCTTGGCAATCTCTGCGAAGTTGGGGATCCACAGGCGGCAGAAGCCTGCAGCTCCCAGAAACTCCCGGACTTGTCTTCTGGTCTTTGGTTGGGGTATTCGGCATACCGCTTCTTTTCTTTCTGCCCCCAATGCACGCTTGGTACCTGTTAATTGGAAACCTAAATACTTTACACTTTCTTTGCATATTTGTGCTTTCTTTCTTGACACTCTATATCCTGCTTGGCATAGTAGATGTAGCAGGGCTTTTGTGGCAGATAAACAGTCTTTTTCTGTGAGAGAGGCCAGTAATAAATCATCCACATATTGTAATAAGACAACTTTGTCTGGCTGAGCGTTGAAGGAGAGGAGGTCTTGGCTGAGCGTGCATCCGAAGATCGTGGGCGAGTTTTTGAAACCTTGAGGGAGGCGTGTCCAGGTTATTTGATGGCGCGCTCCCGTGGTAGATTCCTCCCACTGAAATGCAAAAAGGGGTTGGATTGCTGGAGCCAGGCGGATGCAAAAGAAAGCGTCTTTTAAATCAAGCACCGTGTAATATTTTGTATCTCTGGGAATTAATGCCAGCAAATTGTATGGATTAGGAACCACAGGGTGTAGAGTTACTGTGGCTTCGTTGACAGCTCTTAAATCTTGGACTGGGCGGTACTCTTGTGTGCCCTCTTTCAGTACTGGCAACAGGGGTGTGTTCCACGGTGACACGCAGAATTTCAATGTGCCGTGGTCTTTAAGTCTCTGTAAATGTGTCTGGATATTCTGCTTGGCTTTTTGTGGGATATGATATTGTCTTAGAGCCACAGGCGTTGCACCAGGTTTTAAATCGACGTACACTGGGAGAATATTTACAGCTAGTCCGGGCGGGTTTTCCTCCGTCCACACCCCAGGAATTTCGAAGAGTAGTGTGTGCGGGTCCGGACTTGCCGGCGGGGTTGGTGCTGTACGCCATTCTTCCTCTCTTGGCATAATCACTGCAATTTTTAAAGATTGGGGGTGCTGGCTGGGTGGGTTGTACTGCCGAGCAGAGCTGCCACTCTCAGGCAGGTCTAATTGAGCGTGTCCCCCGGGAAGGAACGTAATTTGGGCTTGCAATTTGCAAAGGATATCCCGCCCCAGGAGCTGGATGGGACATTCGGGCATATACAAAAATTCATGTTCAACATTATGCCCACCCACACTACATTTTCGAGAAGCAGGGAAGGGGTACTTAGCAGACACCCCCATTGCTCCCATAATATCAACCTCATTTCCCACTGGGGGAGCAATTTGCTGTGTTACAACAGAATATTCGGCACCGGTGTCAACCATAAAAATGTCATCTTTATTTCCCACTCTCATAGTGACCGTGGGCTCGTGATTACCGAGCGGGATTGGCCCAGGTCTTTGTCAATATGTACTCTGCCCCTCAAATGACGTTCCCACCAAACCCACTAACCCTGCTCCGGCACCCTCATTCCTTTCATATCTGCCGTTCGTTACCTGACCATTGGAGGCTTGTCCTCCCGACTCACCAGCCTCCCCTTGTTCCCCAAATTTAGCCAAAAATGCAGTACACTCATTTTTCCAGTGACCTTCACCCCGGCACCAGGCGCACTGGTTGGGTCCCAGGGGTTCCCTAGGGGCTCCCCTACCTCTTCCTCGAGCTCCCCTACCCCTTGCTCTCCCTCTCTCCGGGCCACCTCATCCTCCACCATTTCCCATATAACCGACCACACCTGTGTGTCCTCTTTGTTTCTTTATCTCTTCTAGATCTCGGTTATGAAACACTTTATTAGCGATTTCAACTAATTCGCTGCCTCAGGGTCAATAGGACTATACATCCTGTACGCATCCAGTAACCTTTCTAGAAATGCACTTGGGGATTCTTTAGGCTCCTGTACAACATCTGCTATCTTCCCCATGTTTGTAGGCTTTTTCCCTCCCGCTTTAACACCCATTATCACCGCTGTCTGGTACGTCTGTAGGTGAGCAATACCTGCAGCGGTATTGTATGGCCATTTGGGATCTATTTTGGGGTAATGTTCCTCTGCCCATGCTTCCGGCTGGGGCTTAGCATCTGCTACGGCTTGGGCAAGCAAAATCTTCTGCGCGCTGCTATTTATCCAGGCTCTTTCCTCAGTGGTGAACATTGTCAACATTAATTGCTGACAATCTGCCCATGTGGGGTTATGTGTAAGCATGACTGACTCTATCATACTAGCCACTGCTGCGGGATTTGTGGAATACAGTGGTGTGTGTGTTTTCCAATTAAAGAGGTCCGTTGTCGTGAATGGGACATATGTGTATTGTACTGGGCCAGGTGCTCCATTTTCCAGCAAAGGGCCTGGCACCTCCCGTAGGGGCAGCTGCATCCCAGTTTTATGGGGATTTTGCTGATATGGTTCCCAGGGTTTATATATTTTATTCGCTGCGCAAGTGGTGGCCCCTAGTTTCTCATCTTCACTCTCATTATCACTATCCTCCTGGGATACTAATTTATATACGCTCCCATCGGGCATTTCAATTTTTCCTGGTGGGGCCTCTCTGTCCCCTCCACCCGCTGCCCCCTGGTCTTCTTCCGCAATACCGCGTGGCGGGGCGAAGGGAGCTGGCCGGGAAGTAGCAGCTGCCTGCTCCCCCCTCCCCACCCGCGCAACCGCGGCACTCAAAGCTTCTCTAGCTGCCCCATAACATGATGGGTAGGAAGGGGGCAAAGAATCAATCTCTTCCGGTTGTTCTATTAACACCGGTCTCCCTTTTTCTTCATTATTTGGGGGTACCTGTTTCTTATTCTTTCCCGCCATCATTATAAAATGACTTTTATCTTTTACACAGTATCTCCATATATCTATATACGGGTACTGCTCAGGATGTCCGCATTTCCCGGTGACTTGGGAATGCACTCTCTGTATTAGCTCCGGGTCCATTGACCCCTGCTCTGGCCATTCTGGAACTAACAGTGGCCACACAATAGTACACATTAATGTTAGTTTTTCCTTAGTTAATTCTAAACCATAATCATGCGTTATATATAGCGCTTCAAAATTCCGCACCATATACTCTAAGGGCATCTCACCCTTCTTTACCTTACTGGGTTTGCACGGCCCGTTACCCATTGTTACCCTTAAGGAGTCAGTAACCTTTTCACAATGCAGATATTACTTTTTAGCAAGAACACTTCGAATTTACTGTCTGGTACTTCAATCAACAATTCATATATGTCTGACCCGCTTCCTCCGTCAGTAGCCGGACTGCAGTCGCCTGAGCCGGAAACGTACCTTGGGAGTCCACTCTCAAGTTTGCTTTCTCGCAATGCGAGTAGGCGCTCGTTCACTCACAGCACTCAAATCACTCACAGCACATACTTGTACCAGATACTTTCAGCACAAAACAAAACAAACAATTCTACTCTCTCTTCTAGCTGAGGGCACTCCGTCCCTCCTTTTGGCTCCTTATACCCCATCTATTGAATCCTACTCTTGTCTGTTTGTGACTATGTGCACCCCGTTCTATAACTATACTCCCGTCTGCAATTCCAATTTGCCTATGGATAATCTACCCACCCGGCACCTCTATCTCTGCAGCTACCACTGACCTCAATTGGCCCCCTTCACTACACGACGTAAACACTAGCACTGACTCAGGGCTCTGAGCCCAGTCACAGAAATTCCCTCCTCCTTTCCTGGTCCACGTGCAGAAGCTCTGTTTACAAACACTAACTATGACTATGTAACTCCACGTGGCTACTCTCTCCCTCTCTTACAGAACTCCCCTTTGGTTGGCATCCGATCCCCATGTCCAGACATGCGCTAGCCACTCTGGCTCCTTTGCTTTGTCTGTGCTTTCGGCGGCGGGTTCGGTATGCCAACGAGACCGTGGCCGCAGGTCTCCTTATCCGACCTCTGTCGGATGTTTCCCTTTATACTGGCATCTCCATTAGACATACAAACATAGAAGACACTTTACCTATCGCCGCGCTGTTTGCTGTTTCCTCGGACTCGGTGGTGTCCCAGCTTCCCGGGCCGGGGGTCCGTTTGGGACGAGACGAGGTCCACTGAACAGGAAATCCTGCTTGGCGCCTGCCGATGTCAGCTCAACTTCAATGGACGCCCAACCGACGGGATCACTCGCACCTGCAGTCAACCGCTACAGTGTTCAGCAGCCGTTGTTGTGCCGGCAAGGGCCCGTATCCCGGCTCACGAGCCCCCAAGAAATGTAACCGGAATCTGCTAGGTTCACTCGGGACGAGGCCGGACCGGACACGAACAAGGATTGTTTGAACACGAGTCTCTTCAGGAAAGGCAAACTTTATTAGTGACATCACACAATGCTCACACAGGATTAAATCGCAAAGAGTGAGCCTCGTTCTCACCCCGGCGAGGGGTTTTATACCCCGAATACATAATTAGGTACATCCCAATTAGCCCACCTCCCGGTGACACTTTATTCCACCCCACGTGGGTTATTACCTCCCATTGTTAGTACAAAGGCATTCCATACATTGACCGTAAATTGGCAAACTTCAAGTTAGTCTGACAGTTTGTGATTTGCTGCCGCACTCGATCCGGGCCGTGCCCACCTCCCTTTTGGCTGTGTTTGTATACTTTCAGATAAGACATGGTCTGGTTTCTACGCTCTCTTTGTCTCTCTGTAGGCCTATGTGACCTTCATGTATCCATTCGTCATCCTGCCTCTCTCTGCCAAGAGCAGGCCGGATCTTCCCTTATTTTAATTGCTTCTCTGTTAGTACAACAAATTCCTAAGATTCTATGTAAACTTCAGTCTAAATCTACCTAGTTAGTTTCAAGTGAACCAATATTCTGAACAAGATGGCTGCCTGGCTCATAATGGCAACCATCTTCCAGCCTGATTCCACTTCACCATAATAAATCTCTATCCATCGCGTTATATTCGGGTCGCGTTATACTCGAGTATCTATGGTAATAAACGGTTTATTAGATATTGAGAAAACTGGGAATATTTTTAACATTGAAGCCTATGGGATTCGCCTAAATAAACCTGCCGAATGAAACTACCGAACAGCAGGGCACTTCGGCAACTTTTCCCTGCTGTTCGGTGTTCTCTGAATAGATTAACCATTGCTTTTCTATGGGGGATTTCACTGCTGCCAAACAGGCACCATACGCCTACACCGCACTATAAGACCCTCCTCGCTTCATTCTCTGACCCTGCCTTGCTGGCCACCTGCCTTTCCGACTTTCACTTGTGTATGCCACTTATTATCTGAATGTTGCCTGCCCTCCTGGTTGACTATTCCCAGTCTTCTGCTTGCAACAGATAAAACTCACCTGGTGCTACGAACACCAGCAGACAGGTAGTGTATATATGTATATCCCTCTCCAACTCTGGTGTCTGCCTCGCACCAGCAAATTACCTGCAGGCCTGGTTCCTCAGACAGCCTGGTTCTAAGATTTAGCCTTACATCATCTAAGTCTCTGCGCCAACAGAAGATGGAGTCTGTACAGGGGCTTAACTGGTGAACTTAATCCATCCATGCCAGGCAGGTGGTGGGTGGCAGGAGGACTTTAACACCAGCCAGGACATACTAGCATGCCCCGCTAAATGCCTGCTGTGGTGGGCCTTCCTTCAGCCCACCCACACAGTGGACGTGCATTGCGCATCATTGGCTGCTTGGGGATGGCCTGAACCAGACCATCCCGTAGCAGCGAATAGCGTGCGACACGTGCCAACTAGTGGGTGGGGCCGGAGGAGGCAGCATCAAGGCCCACCCGCCAGGGACGGCATTGCACACCCTGTGCTGGGAAAGGGTCAAAATAAAAAAAAGCTAGAATGTCCGTTAAATATAAGATCTTATCTTAAAATCCCAAAGTCCATGTGATGCTCTCTAAACTGTAGCAACTGATCCCTACACAGCGTATGATGTAAGAGCTCTCCTACCTGCTTTATTTTATTGATATACTGTAATTGCAACAACAACGTGGATGTGTGTTACAAATTCAGAATAAAAGGGATGTATGAATGAAAAAAAAAACAGCGGTACTCAAATGATCATAAATACATCATAGGTCCCAGATGATGTCCATACCAATACAAGAATAACACATAGAAAGAGAAGGAAATGAAATGCAGACATACTGGAACTAAGGCGAACAGAATTTGGCAGGTTTAAGTAAAATTCCTTTGGTTTCAACATTGTATCCTTTTGGAAAAAGCTTGATGAGGTACAACTGAAACAATTCGATATTTTCAATGATTAATGATGTTAAAAGTTTCTGGCATCTCTAGGATTATAACCCACATACAATACATATTTTTGCTGATTGTGTCTGAGCGCTCGTCAAGTTGTCAGGAGTCAGGACTTGTTAAATACTGACGATGGTAGTTATCACAGTTTTTATTTTCATCGAACTGATCGATGACGAGAGATAATTAACAAAGTGTAAGAGATATATTTAGGGTGTGCTGTTACATGCTGGGGAAAACCATTCATCGAACGGTATTATTTTAAATAAACTCGATTTATTGTATTCGTGTGTATTTTTATCTTTTTTTAATTCAATTTAGAATATGCTTGTTATGCTCTATTCTTTGCCAAATCCCCTCTACCCTCGACAAAATGGTTTGATAAAAATACCATATTGAATGGAGGCGACATAGGGGGCGGTATATGGCAAGGAGTAGAGGCAAACGGTATTTTTATCTATCGCATGTGGAGAAGGAAGGAGGTTTAGTTCTGAAATATAATAAATTATTCTGACAAAAAAAAGAATAGCTACCATTATCCATAACTGGCGAACTTTGAATCCAGTAAAGCTTCTGCTGTGATCTTGCAATATTGACTTTTTGTTTTTTACATATTCATCTTTATTGAAGAGTGTGCAAAAGTTACAGTCAGTAATATCAAAGCGACTATAAGACCTGGCTCTGGTATGGATGGCCTGTGGTCGCATGTGGGCGACACTACCCTTCTTTACTGTGATGAATATTCTCAAAGACAAAAAGATCAAGAAAGAGCTTCCATCATGCAGTATATTCTAATATTTTTGGATCAAATATTAATCAGAAGATAATACACTCACCGATGTTGGAGCCTCACTCAGATTGGCTCTACGTGCTTGCAGGTAACACTTTATCTTGTTTTTCAAGCTGCCAGTTCAGAGCTTCACCTTGCTTGCTTGCTCTCCCTTCCTTCCTTCGAACAAGCAAGATGTGCCATCTACTGCCAAATCGAGATAGAGGTTTAAACAGCAGGTCTATTTTCTCCCTGCATCGGCTGCTGACAGCTTCTGAAAGCCCGATATTTCAGAGCTCTGAACAGCTGATTGTCCAGTTTTAGCCCCTTAGGCATTATGACGACAGGACTAAAACTTAGGGGGCACCTTCTGCTCCCAAATGCAAACACAATTAGTTTATAGCAAACAAATTTCATTTTCTTTTGGGCTGCACATCAGCATAGCGAGATATCGATATCGGGGCACCAGATGGTGCTTTTGAAGCTCGAGATGTCTAAATATCAGTAGTGAAGGGGTTAAGTTTGTCACAATGCCAATGTATCTCATCGATGACATGTCCTATTCTTATCACATAATGACCGGCATTATGGGATTAACATAGGACCTGTCATCAATGGGATACATTGGCATTGTGACGGGTTTAAGCAATTTATGGTCATATTTTGTGAACTAAATTCCCATAATTTTTAAACAGAGCTTATGGTTACACATTTGTGAAAATTCTTAAATATGTTAAAGGTTGTTGGGGCGAGTTGTTGGAGTCTTTGATATTTATTCAATCTTTAAATGCGTGAGCTGTTAATGTTGTTGAATGTATGAATTGGAGTGCTCTCCTCCTGGTTTGTTATATATATATATATAAACTATATTGCCAAAAGTATTCGCTCACCCATCCAAATAATCAGAATCAGGTGTTCCAATCACTTCCATGGCCACAGGTATATAAAATCAAGCACCTAGGCATGCAGACTGTTTTTACAAACGTTTGTGAGAGAATGGGTCGCTCTCAGGAACTCAGTGAATTCCAGCGTGGAACTGTGATAGGATGCCACCTGTGCAACAAATGCAGTCGTGAAATTTCCTCGCTCCTAAATATTCCACAGTCAACTGTCAGCTGTATTAGAAGAACGTGAAAGTGTTTGGGAACGACAGCAACTCAGCCATGAAGTGGTAGGCCACGTAAACCGACGGAGCGGGGTCAGCAGATGCTGAGGCGCATAGTGCAAAGAGGTCGCTAACTTTCTACAGACTTCCAAACTTCATGTAGCCTTCAGATTGGCTCAAGAACAGTGACCAGAGAGCTTCATGGAATGGGTTTCCATGGCCGAGCAGCTGCATCCAAGCCATACATCACCAAGTGCAATGCAAAGCGTCGGATGCAGTGGTGTAAAGCACACCACCACTGGACTCTACAGCAGTGGAGACGCATTCTCTGGAGTGACGAATCGTGCTTTTACATCTGGCAATCTGATGAACGAGTCTGGGTTTGGCGGTTGCCAGGAGAACGGTACTTGTCTGACTGCATTGTGCCAAGTGTAAAGTTTGGTGGAGGGGGGATTATGGTGTGAGGTTGTTTTTCAGGCGCTGGGCTTGGCACTTTAGTTCCAGTGAAAGGAACTCTGAATGCTTCAGCATACCAAGACGTTTTGGACAATTCCATGCTCCCAACTTTGTGGGAAGAGTTTGGAGCTGGCCCCTTCCTCTCCCAACATGACTGTGCACCAGTGCACAAAGCAAGGTCCCTTAATTTAGGGAAGCCTACCACCCAACTCACTGACGCAACCATCAATCACTCTCACCTTGCAGTCCTCTCCTCCTGTTTCCAACCCCAACCCTTATAGATTGTGAGTTCCTACGGGAATAGGGCCCTCATCTCCTCCTGTACTGTTTGTCAAATGTTGTTCTATGTATTGTAACCCTGTCAATACTGTGCCTATTGTACAGCGCTGCAGAATATGCTGGCGCTTTATAAATAAAGAATAATAATAATAAAGACATGGATGACAGAGACTGGTGTGGATGAACTTGACTGGCCTGCACAGAGTCCTGACCTCAACCCGATAGAACACCTTTGGGATGAATTAGAGCGGAGACTGAGAGCCAGGCCTTCCTGTCCAACATCAGTGTGTGACCTCACAAATGCGCTTCTGGAAGAATGGTCAAAAATTTCCATAAACACACTCCTAAACCTTGTGGACAGCCTTCCCAGAAGAGTTGAAGCTGTTACAGCTGCAAAGGGTGGACCAACGTCATATTGAACCCTATAGATTAGGAATGGGATGTCACTTAAGTTCATATGCGAGTCAAGGCAGGTGAACGAATACTTTTGGCAATATAGTGTATATATATATATATATATATAACAAATATATATTACTGATTATATATTTATATATATATAAAATTTTAATTTTCACTGTTAATTCTATTGGTGACTTTTTTTATCATGTCTTGGTGGATGATTTTATTGGTTTTATTTGTTAAAAAGAAATCATCCAAATGTTCAAGTTTGCTAAATCCCGGATTCACACACCACTATAATATATCTGAAAGCACAATATGCAAAGTCCCACTGTTCCTGATAGATTAATTTAAAAGGTCACATAATTAATTCTCAATGACATTCCACCCTGGGGGTTAACTTGTGTTTTATAACAAGGCTCAGCAGATCAATTGCCTCATTTCGCATAAAGGGATGGAAATGAGCAGCTCTTAATTATTATAATAAACGTTAAGCCGCGTTATCTTAACGAATTTCTGGGTATATAACTAGAAATTAAGATTATAGGTAAAACACGCAGCAAACTCACACAATCTGCAAATAATAACATAATAACACTGCAGAACAGTGGCATATCTGACACAAAATTTCAGTGCAAGTTCAACTGTACTTAAAGCCAAAGTTTCAGGAACTCAGGAACACTTGAACCCCTTATCATCTAAGGGAAACCCTGAACTCTTTAACCCCTTCACTACCGAGATTGATATATATCGAGCTTCAAAGGCACCATCCAGGTCCCAATATCGAGATATCTCGATCTGCAGCTCTGCAGCCCATAAGCAAATTAAATTAATTTGCTGAAAACTAATTTTGTTTGCTTTTGGGCTGCAGAAGGTGCCCCCAAAGTTTAACCCTCTGGGCATAATGCTCAAAGAGATAAAACTGTGTAAAATCAGCAAACTGAATGTCCTGACATCGGACATTCAGCAAGATGGTACAGTTGCAGCCCATGGTTCTCTGTAATGGCTGTAACTTGATTTGGGAGAAGTTGGCACCATCTACTGGCCAAATATGTTATTACAATAAGAAATACACTGGGAATATGTCCAAATATGTCTTACTGTATAATTTATTAAAAATGACTTTTCAAGAAACCACTGGTTCCTGACAATGGTTTCTTGGAAAAATCACTTTGTAGTGAAGGGGTTAATAACTACTCTGTGCTTCAGATAATTAGTATGGCAATTAACAGATACCTCTTTCTTGTCCAGCAGGAGGCTGCAAGGTGAGGCGTATATACAGTTGCAAGAAAAAGTATGTGAACCCTTTGGGATTACGTGGAGTTTTGCATGAATTGGTCATAAAATGTGCTCTGATCTTCATCTAAGTCACAACAATTTGAAAAACACAGTCTGCTTAAAATAATACAACACAAACATTATATGTTTTCATGTTTTTATTGAACAGAACATGTAAACATTCACAGTGCAGGGTGGAAAAAGTATGTGAACCTTTGGACTTAATAACTGGTTGACGCTCCTTTGGCAGCAATAACCTCAACCAAACGGTTCATGTAGTTGCAGATTAGGGATGAGCTGTTCAGTTCGATCAGTTCGGAGTTCGATTCGAACATCGGCAGATCGAAAGTTTGCGAACTTCGAACTTTTTGGCGTGTTCGGTTCGAGTTCGAATTTTTTTTTTTAAAAAAAGTATAGAAAATGCTTAAAAAATACTAAAAAATCTAGAAATAAAGAGACTCTTTACTGCAGAATATTATAAGCAACGGTTTATTAGATATTGAATTAAAAACTAATGTCTAGGTGCAAAGATTCTCACCTCTAAATGACCTGTGCTCTCAAACAGGGTAAACAACAGGTGTTTAATTAGTGTTTGGAAATAACATGTGCTTCTAATTAGTCCGGTCTCATGAATTTGATACATTGTATGCAGACTGGGAGTGCCAGGTGTCATGTGTGGGTCTGTTATGGTGATGTTTCCATACATCCTACAAATCCACCACTTCACAGGCAGGTTATGGGGACCTCCTAGGCACGATATTTGAAGGAATTTTTGGTTTTTATTTTTAACCCTTATTTTATGGAAAACTCACTGTTCCTTTAACCCTTTAACTGCTGAGGCATTTCACCGCTGTGTGCTGAGCTAATTTTTACCGCTTTCATCATGTTTAAACGCAATTTGAAGCCACATTTTATAATACGACCCAGACATATTATATATCGTTCTTTCCGGCAGACTCTGCAGATTCATAATATATCATTTTTATATATATATGTCATGTTCTGCCTGTATATTATGACAAAAAATGCAATAAAACTTGAATTTTTAATCATCTGCAGCGTGTAAAGTGTTTTTTTCACCTTTTATCACATGAACATTTGCGGTTATATTTTCTATGGGGTGCGCCAGTACAAAAATTAGAAATGGGGACTTATTAAATTTTTTGTGGGGAATTATGTGATTTTTAGCAAACGCACACCATAGAAAAAAAATCATTAATGCAGCATCATTGTTCACATTATAATTGAAATGTGAACAATATTGCTGTTTTAATAAAAATAACACACAAAAAAATACATGTTTTTTTATTTTTATTTTTAATTTTTTACTTTATACCTGGTCATGTTGGGAATCATTTGAAAGGCCATGCTCAGGCCTTTCGATTGACACCCTCCATGACCCCTAGCTGCCAAATGAACCCCCTATCTCCACCAGGGGATTCCGGGCAGCTAGGGGTTCCCCGGCTATCTGGCATCATCACGCTATGCGTGAGGGGGGACCCGGGGGTGGAGCCTCCATCCGAGATGGCGGCCCCCACCTGAGCTAGGCCGCACTTCGGTGCCGCACGGATCCCCCCCCTCCCTTCCAGGCGATCTCCCAGCATTGCCAGGGGCCGCCTGGAAATGACGTTGTTTTTAAATGTTTCTATACATCCTAGAAATCCGCCACTTCACAGGCAGGTTATGGAGACCTCCTAGGCACGATATTTGAAGGAATTTTTTGTTTTTACTTTTAACCCTTACTTCATGGAAAACTCACTGTCCCTTTAAAAACATTTTTTTTTAAATTTTTGTCCTTCTTTCCTGTCCCCCAGGGTTCTACCCGGACCCCCATACACCTTTTATGGCAAATATCTAGCATATACGCCCTCTTGGAGGGCACTCTAAAAATCAAACTTTGAGTACCATTGACTTGTATTGAGTTCGTGTTCGAGTTCTAATTCGAACTTTTGAAAAGTTCGAGTTCGAATGCGAACCGAACTCGGGGGTGTTCGGCTCATCCCTATTGCAGATCAGACCTGCACAACGATCTGGAGTAATTTTGGAACACTCCTCTTCACAAAACTGTTTCAGTGTAGCAATATTCTTGGGATGTCTGGTGTGAATCGCTCTCTTAAGGTCATGCCACAGCATTTCAATCGGGCTGAGGTCAGGACTCTGACTGGGCCACTCCAGAAGGCGTATTTTGTTTTGTTGAAGCCATTCTTTTGTTGAATTACTTGTATGCTTTGGGTCATTGTCCTGTTGCATCACCCATCCTCTGCGGAGCTTCAGTTGGTGGACAGATGGTCTTACGTTTTCATGCAAAATGTCTTGATAAACTCTGGAATTCATTTTTCCATCAATGACAACAATCCGTCCAGGCCCTGAGGCAGCAAAGCAGTCCCAAACCATGATCCTCCCTCCCCCATGTTTTACAGTGGGGATGAGGTTTTGATGTTGGTGTGCTGTGCCTTTTTTTCTCCACACATAGTGTTGTGTGTTTTTTCCAAACAACTCAATTTTGGTTTCATCTGTCTACAGAATATTTTGTCAGTAGTGCTGTGGAACATCCAGGTGCTCTTTTGCAAACTTCAAATGTGCGTGCTGCAGTATTCTTTTTGGACAGCAATGGCTTCCTCCGTGGTGTCCTCCCATGTACTCCATTCTTGTTTAATGTTTTCCTTATTGTAGATGTGTCAACAAAAATGTTAGCATATGCCAGAGATTTCTGTAAGTCTTTAGCTGACACTCTAGGATTCTTCTTTACCTCATTAAGCATTCTGTGCTTTGCTCTTGCAGTCATCTTTACAGCACGACCACACCTAGGGAGAGTAGCAACAGTGCTGAACTTTCTCCATTTGTAGACAGTCTGTCTTACCGTGGACACATGAACATCAAGGCTTTTGGAGATACTTTTGTAACCCTTTCCAGCTTCATGCAATTCAACAATTCTTGATCGTAGGTCTTCTGAGAGCTCTTGTCTGCGAGGCATGGTTCACATCAGGCAGTGCTTCTTGAAACCAGTAAACCCAAAACTGGTGTGTGTTTTTAAAGGGCAGGACAGTTTTCAGCAACACATCCAATAATATCACACTGATTGGACTCAAGGTTGGCTCACTCCTGGCTCCAATTAGCTCTTGGAGAAGTCATTAGGCTAGGGGTTCACATACTTTTTCCACCCTGCACTGTGAATATTTACATGTTATGTTCAATAAACACATGAAAACATATAGGCCACTATTACACGCTTTGCGCAAATGCTTTTGCACACGGAAAAAAACGGTAGCGCACGCAAATTAACGCAGTAGTACGCTCCGAGCGCAGTTTTTCAGCCTTCAACTTTTTTCGTGCGCAAATCCGACGCGCAAATTCGTGCGCAAATGAACGTTGCGTGAAGGAATCGGTGGGCAGACTGTTTTTTCACGGGATTCAGCCAATCAGAATTAAGAACCACCATTTTCTAAAGTTAGGTTGTTGCGCCTGTCAAAGTCAATCTGTGTATATGTGCTGCAGCAAAAAAATTTTTTACAAATTATTAATTTTTGATGTCTGGGTATATGTAGAATGTGTAACTGTACTGTGCTGTATTCTTTTTTTTGCTGAGTTATTTAGTTTCGGCCACAACGATCATATTTGCAGTTAACACCAAGTTTTCAAAGACGTTACGAAAATTAGCGTAAACGTCGCTCGTACGACTTTGCGCGAAGATTGTAATACCATCTTCACTAACGCATTTGCGCTCACAATGTTAAGTATAGGATGCACGCAGGAACTTGCGCTCGCGCTGGGTTCGCGCAGAGTCACTCGCGTTGGACGTTAACGTGCATCGTTTGCGCAAATGTCATACTACGACGTTCCACGCAAATGGTTTTGTCCTCACGCAAAAGCGCATTTGCACGCACGCAAATGCGCTGTGCGAAGCGTGTAATAGGGGCCATAATGTTTGTGTTGTATTATTTTAAGCAGACTGTGTTTTTCAAATTGTCGTGACTTAGATGAAGATTAGAGCACATTTTATGACCAATTCATGCAAAACTCCACGTAATCCCAAAGGGTTCACATACTTTTTCTTGCAACTGTATAGGGCATAATGAAAAGATCACGAAAAAATGTGTTTATTAACCCCTTCGCTGCGGAGGACGCGCTCAGGCGTCCACCCGCAGGTAGCATTCCTTGCGGAGGACGCGCTGAGCGCGTCCTCCCTTTGGGGCCAGCGATCAGCCGGATTCCGGCCGATCGCTGTGCCCCCCGGTGCGGGCTGACATCCTCGATGTCAGCCCAGCACCCGGAACTGCCGGCAGCCGAATTAGATGTCATCGCGGCGGCGCGATGACATCTAATTCAGGTGCCCCCCCGCATGTGCGGAGGAGGCGCCTGAAAGGGAGGGGAGGAGGTCCTTCGGAGCTCTCTCCCTCCCGATCGCCGGCGTTGCGGGGGTTAATCCAGGCACCGTTTGGAAGGGCACAGCCTGCCCTTCCTAACGGTACCTGGAATTAACCCCATGGGGGCTGGATCACGAATCGGCGCCGAAAAGCGCCGGTTCGTGATCCTTTCCCGGAGCTTCCGGGAATGCCCCCTGAGGACTGGCGTCATCGTGCATAGCACAATGACGCCAGTCCTGGAGTTAACCCCTAACTGCCACCAATGGTGGAGATAGGGGGTTCCAATGAACCCCCTATCTCCCTATCCGTGGCAGTTAGGGGTTAGGGATTCCAACGATACCAAACATGAGTATGAAAAAAGTTGTTAAAAAAAAAATAAAAATAAAAATAAAAAAATATTTAAAAAAAAATTATAAAAAAAAAATAAACAAGTTTATTTTTCTTTTTTTTGGTTCGTTAATGCAGCAATATTGTTCCATTTCAATTATAATGTGAACAATGATGCTGCACTAACGATTTTTGTATGCGGTGCGTTTGTTAAATTAGTAGATAAGTAGACTCTAGTAGATAATTCTAGCTCCACTTTGGCCATGCTAAGTAGCATGGCCAAAGTGGAGCTAGAATTATCTACTAGAGTTAGGCAACTGGAAGGAGGAACTGCAAGGTCCACATACTGCATTCCTATTTTGGTGAATTCCGGAGAAGTCGCTTGAAGGTCCTATGGGCACCTAATATAAAGTCCCTGATCGCCTTATTCCTAAGAGCCGGTTGTAGGCTCCCCAGAATGTGAGTTAATAATCAATATACATTACTCTCATCTTGGGTGCTGTCTTACTGCGCAATTTTGGTCCCTTTTTTTGTGTTTCCTCCCTACAGTGCACACCTCATCTGCATTTTTTGAGAAGATCCACTCCTAAAGACAACAATTTCTGTTTACGGACATTTTGTGTGTCTACCCCACTGTCTTTTTTGGATTCAGGTCTCTTAAAGCGCTGTGTTGTTTTTCTGTTTGCATATACTAAAATAAGCCTTCAAAACACGTTTAAACATGATGAGCAAAATCGGTAAAAATGACCTCAGCACAGAGGCGGGAAAAGCCTCAGCAGCGAAAGGGTTAAAATACCTAGTGCGTCATGACTACTCCACCACCCATGGGTATAATGACCAAAATGTGGGAAGGAACGTCCACTCCCAGGAGAGTATTCCAGGCTAAATTCTGTTGCTCTATAGGGCTCATTCTGCATCAAGCTGGGAAGCATGATCCACATGTGCGAGCTCGAATGCTTACAATGGAGGATATATCTCCACTACATCGGATGGGCATAAACAGGATTGATTTTGCAGATGATGTTGTCGCGAGATATATCGCAACTATCAAATTTTTTTAAAATTACTTAAGGGGTTATTCAGTGAGAGCCGATCTGGCCCCGAAATGTCACCGAACAGGGAATTTCCCCGTACGGTGCCATTTTGGGGCCATTTGGCTATTTAGAGAGCAGGCAGTTCGCCAAATTTTGGCAACCTGCCAGCAAGTACGGTGCCTGTTCAGCGGCAGTGAAATCCCCATAGAGAAGCAGTGGTTAATCTATTCAGAGACCACTGAACAGCAGAGAAATGTCAGTGTAATGCCCTGCTGTTCGGTGTTTTCTTTCGGCAGGTTTATTCAGGAGAATCCCATAGGCTTCAATGTTAAAAATATTCCCGTTTTAATTCAATATCTAATAAACCGTTTATTATTTTATTCTGCAGTAAAAAGTTTATAGATTTGTTTTAGGATATTTTTTTTTTTTTTTAAAAAATCTTTTTTTTCTTTTTTCTCTAACAGCCCTTTTTATTATCATTCATAGGATCTTATATGTGAATTCCAGACATTTTCGTTTAGTAGTTTTTTTGCAAACAGCGTGTCAATTTGTCAGCGGCTGGTTTGCGCTGTGATCGGCGGATCGTAGGCTTTTTCTGACGTGCACGGTGTATTTTTTGCCGTTGTGCCAGTGGGTCTTCATCGGGATTTCGGCAGGTGTGCGGCGGGTTTGCGGCGGGTTTTCCCTGCACTCCGGGGACCCTGCGGTGAATGCTGAATACACCGCAGGGTGGAGAACCTTGATTTCCCAAATTGCAGGGAAGTGCGGGGAACAAGAGAGCACAGAAATGTCAGTGACCCCCTAAGTTGGGTCACCTGTAAACATGTAACATAGTGACTATATACAGAATGCACCTGTAAACATGTAACATAGTGACTATATACAGAATGCACCTGTAAACATGTAACATAGTGACTATATACAGAATGCACCTGTAAACATGTAACATAGTGACTATATACAGAATGCACCTGTAAACATGTAACATAGTGACTATATACAGAATGCACCTGTAAACATGTAACATAGTGACTATATACAGAAGGCACCTGTAAACATGTAACATAGTGACTATATACAGAATGCACCTGTAAACATGTAACATAGTGACTATATACAGAATGCACCTGTAAACATGTAACATAGTGACTATATACAGAATGCACCTGTAAACATGTAACATAGTGACTATATACAGAATGCACCTTTAAACATGTAACATAGTGACTATATTTCCTACTTATTTATTTTCTGTGTTAATCTGTATATTTGTGTTTTGTGTTAATATCTTGCATTTATTACTTTGTATTTCTGTAACGACTCTAACAATTCAATGTTCTTGAACCCAGGAGATACTTGAAAACGAGAGAAATCTCAATGTATCCTTCCTGGTAAAATACTTTAAATAAATAAACTGTAAATAGTGCTCACAAACGTATTGAGAGCCGATGGATAATGAAAGAGAGAAGAAGAAACAAATATTGGCTTCCAAAAGCATGACTTAAAGGGTGGAGGACATAATAATGCAGCAGATACCTGGATCACCGCTCATTTCAAGTGTTTATCTTACTTATTCTTAGGTTACAACGTAGAAATTAAGGCCTGGTTGGATAAGACAATGTTTACATAAAGGCCTTTGACTAGATGAGGCCAGATACGCCAAACACATGTGAATCAGCTCCGTAGCCCTGTATCGGCTTACAGATCCCTCAGAGAGTCTGGCTTATGCAGAAATACAGAATAGCATAAAAAGCAAGATACAGGAAAGGTCAGGGCATTACTCAACATGTATAAATGGATGATTTGCAAATCATATGTCACAGTATATAGATGCAAAGTATGAAAAGGTGCATAGTATGAAAGGTCAGTCTTCCATCTAAACTGATAGATGTAGGGCAGGTGAAGCTGCGTGTACCATTAAATATCTGCTAGAGAAAACTAGTACTATAAATAGTCACTCTGTGTATGTCAGGAAAAGTGTATAATCACAATGTAATGTATAGGAAAATATTACCCTAATAAGAAGAAACCTATTAAAAGAGCAAAATCACATATACAAGGCAAACATAAATTACTGAGCCTGTTGGTTAGATTTATTCTTTGTATTGGATGGGGGCCATAGAATAATATATGGTTACATATTGGCCTTGACCCTATCACTACCACAAATGAGGTAACTTGTTCTTCAAAAGCACCACCCAGGTACCCAAGATTGAGTTAAAGGGACACTCTACACACCTTGACCACTTCATTTTTTAATCCCTCACCGTCTGGGTTCTGCCAGGCAGGTGCATCTAAATGCTGGCAGGGCGTACTACTATGCCTGTCTCTCCAACTGCTGCTGCAGCCCCTCCTCCGGCCTGCCTTTGCAGGGGGACAGCTTAAGTTCAGGCCTTCCTGTGGCAGCTAATGACGTATGGGTGTGCGCTTGTTGGTGAGCGGTCAGGAACCAGGCTATAGACACCAGCAGGGCGTGCCATGCCACCCTGTGGCATTCAGACCCACCTGCCACGAAGATGGCATAATATGCCCCGTGGCGTTATTGGGTTATAGTGGTCAGTTTGTGTGGAGTGCTCATCCTTCATCCCTCCCTCCAGCGCCGTTTGATTATAAACACTGTGTGAAGTGAAGGAGTTTCCTCTGCCCACACACACACACACCACACACACACAAACGTCAGCAGGCTTGGGATGGGCCTTTTTCAATGGGATTTGGATTTTGAATTTCCCAGCTGCCAGTCACCAGAACGGTCCCTATGATGTCAGCATGCTCTGCAAGCTGACCTCGTCCTCGCTCAGACTGCCCGCAATAGAGAGAGTCCTGGGCGAACCAGCCAATGGATTGCTCCTATCAGTGCTCGCAGCACAGATCCACCATTCTGCACAGGTGCTATAGAACTTGCACACAAGCATGCAAGTTCTGAGCAATGTACAATTTGTGTATCCTGCACACAAGTAGCATAGGTATTCAAATTGTGCAAAAAAAGCTGCAGGGACTTCTGCATTTTAGATATATTCCATTGGACAGGCTTTTGCTTTGATTACATCATACATTCACCATGGCATCGATTCAATAAGCTCATGCGATGTCACAGCATTTATTTCCATCCGGAGTCGCATTAATTTGTGTCCAAGATCTTGTATTGATGATGGGAGAGTCGGACGCTGCGTAAAGACTTCTCCAGCACATTATCCCAAAGATTCTCAATGGGGTTAAGGTCTGGACTGTCTAGTGGCCAATCCATGTGTGAAGACGATGTCTCATGCTCCCTGAACCACTCTTGCACGATTTGAGCCTGATGAATCCTGGCATTGCCATCTTGGAATATGCCCGCTGTGCCATCAGCGAAGAATAAACCCATTGATGGAAAAACCTGCTCATTCAGTATATTGAGGGAGTCACATGACATCAATGTTTTCCATTTGTATTTCTGTAACTGTAACACTTCAATGTTCTTGAACCCAGGACATACTTGAAAACGAGAGAAATCTCAATGTATCCTTCCTGGTAAAATACTTTATAAATAAATAAATAAATAAATAAATTTGAAACATATTTGTCACTGTAGTATTTATCCAATGGAAGGCTCACCCCTGTTTGTTTAGTTAAATCCTGGTGGTGACTTTTCCTTTCAGCCTTATAGTCACATACTTACACAGACGTCCATAGAGTTCACCAAATATGCAACATAATGGGAAAAAATTCCTTCTTGACCCCAGATGGCGTCACATTTCTCCTTGGATCAAGCAGCTTTTACCAACATATTTAATATTATAGCCAAGCAGTGTATAATGGGATAGTGAGGATTGCAATAAGAGCCCATATCACCCCCCTCCCCATAGAAACGTATCACAATAATACTTATTTGAAAGTCGTTTCCTACTATGGTAGTAGTTTCTTGTAGCTGTTCAATGATCATCTCAGTAATAATAGTAAATGGTTATTACTGACTAATTTCATTTTATTGTGGTTTTGCTGTCAGGATCCAGATATACTTTTTTTCCTGGAATAATAAAAGAATTGCAGATAGTAGAGATTAATTAGTGTAAGAAAAATAGAAAGTATTTTATGAATATAAGATGGTTATAGTGATCGTTTATAGTTTCGTGATTGTTGTTTCTTATTATTACTATCTACTACTCTGAATAAGTTGAACAGGTATTAATGCTCATACATTGTCAACATACACAGGGTTATTCAAAGAGAATCGAAAAGCCACCGCATGTTCGGTGATTTTTCATTTTCTTCAATTCGGTGCGAATCGGCGATCCCATTTCGGCGACCCTGCGGTGTATTCAGCAAGCACCACAGGGCCGTCGTAGTGCAGGGAAAAGCCTCTACAAACTCACAGCAAAACAAGGAACCCCCAAAAACATCTGGATTAACCCCGCCAAACATGCCGTAGAAACCCGAGCAGCCACTGATCACAGTGCAGAGCAGCCGCCAGAAAAGTCGACACCGCAGACGAATGGAGTGAACAAAAAAAAAACAGTACGCTTGAACGTTTGAAAAGTGAAACGCTATTTGCAAACAAACTACTGAGTGAAAATGTCTGAAATTTACATATAAGATCCAATGAATGATAATAAAAAAGGCTGTTACAGAAAAAAGAAAAAACGTTTAAAAAAATTGAAATAAAATCAGCAATTTTCTTTTGCAAAAAAATCCCAAAAAATGCTTAAAAGATCCTAAAAAAATCTATGAATAAAGAGTCTTTTTACTGCAGAATATTATAATAAACGGTTTATTAGATATTGAATTAAAACGGGATTATTTTTAACATTGAAGCCTATGGGATTCACCTGAATAAACCTGTCGAATAAAGCCACCAAATGGCAGGGCATTTCGGCAACTTTTCACTGCTGGTTTGTGTTCTCTGAATAGATGAAGCATTGCTTCTCTATGGGGATTTCACTGCCCTCGAAGAGGCACCGTATGTGCAGGCAATTCGCCAACATTTGGCGAACTGCTTGCTCTCTGGATAGCCGAATGGGCACGAAAGGTAACCGAACGCTGATTTCCAGCGTTTGGTTACCTTTCGCCAGCAATTCGGAGCTCTTTGAATAACCCCTACATTGTCAAACAGCAGAGGTTGCTCTTCTTGGATATTTTATGGTTTGCTCTGTATAAATTGCAATATGGTGCAAACAGATAAAAAAGGGATTACCTTTTAGGGGTTATTCAACTGGACTTTCATTGCTCTTTCGTTCTCCGCACTTTCGTTCCCAGACCCTGCGGGGAATTCAGCATTCACCGCTGGGTCCCCGAACTGCAGGAAAAAAGTGACGAAAAAAATGCCAACTCGAAAGTAAAAACTGCCACAAAACTCAGATCCGATCCGATAAGCCGCTGTAACCATGCCAGAAAATATCAGATTCGATAAATTGTCGCAAACCCGCCGAGCAAACACAGCGCCGACCAGCCGTCGGAAAAAAACAACGAACTGGGTAAAAAAAAACAAAAAAACACACACACCGCGACTTTGAAAAGCCGTATGCATAAAACTACTGCACAGAAATGCCTGAAAATTACATGTAAGGTTCTATTAGTAATAATAAAAAAGTCCGTTACAGAAAAAAAATGTAATTTAAAAAAAAACAGGTAAAAAAAATTAGACAAAAAAATCACAAAAAATGCCTAAAAAATATTTATAGAGACTTTTTGTTGCAAATTAAAAAAATAAACAGTTTAATAGATATTGAATAAAAACAAGAATATTTTTAGTATTGAAACCTATGGGATTCACCTGATTAAACCTGCTGAATGAAACCACCGAACATCAGGGCATTTAGAAACATAGAAACATAGAAAACAGAAAAATGTCGGCAGATAAGAACCTTTTGGCCAATCTAGTCTGCCCAATTACATGGATACTTTACCTGGATTTATCTTTTGTTTAGGATAGCCTTATGCCTATCCCATGCCTGCTTAAATTCAATTACTGTTTTGGCCTCTACCACTTCTACTGGAAGACTGTTCCATGTATCCACCACCCTCTCAGTAAAATAATGCTTCCTGATGTTACTTTTAAACCTTTGCCCCTCTAATCTAAGACTATGTCCTCTTGTTTTGCTACTTTTTTTCCTTTTAAATATACTCCCTTCCTCTACCTTGTGGATTCCCTTTACGTATTTAAATGTTTCTATCATATCTCCTCTGTCTCGTCTTTTTTCCAAGCTGTACATGTTAAGATCATTAAGCCTTTCCTGGTAACTTTTCTCCTTCAAGCCGTACACCATTTTAGTAGCCCTTCTCTGAACTCTCTCTAAGATGTCTATATCCTTCTGGAGATACGGTCTCCAGTACTGCACACAGTACTCCAAGTGAGGTCTCACCAGTGCTCTGTACAATGGCATGAGCACTTTCCTTATCCTACTGCTAATACCTCTCCCTACACAACCAAGCAATCTGCTAGCATTTCCTGCTGCTCTATTACATTGACTACTTACCCTTAGATCCTCTGAAATAATGACCCCTAAATCCCTTTCCTCAGATGTTGAGGTTAGGACTGTATCAAATATTCTATATTCAGCCCTTGGTTTTTACGTCCCAGGTGCATTATCTTGCACTTATCCACATTAAAACTCAATTGCCACAGCTCCGACCATTTTTTTTGTTTACCTAAATCATTTGTCATTTGGCTGATCCCTCCAGGAACGTCAACCCTGTTGCAAATCTTTGTGTCTTCAGCAAAAAGACATACTTTTCCATTAATACCTTCTGCAATATCACTAATAAAAATATTAAAGAGAATGGGTCCAAGTACTGACACCTGAGGTAGCCCACTGGTAACAAGACCTTGCGCCGAATAAACTCCATTTACTACAACCCTCTGTTGCCTGTCACTCAGCCACTGCCTAATCCATTCAACAATATTGGAATCCAAGCTCAAAGATTGCAATTTATTGATAAGCCTTCTATGCGGAACAGTATCAAAAGCCTTACTGAAATCTAAATAAGCAATGTCTACTGCACCACCTGTGTCTATTATTTTTGTTACCCAATCAAAAAAAATCAATAAGATTAGTTTGGCATGATCTCCCTGAGGTAAACCCATGTTGTTTCTGATCCTGTAATCTATGTGTTTTTAGATGTTCAACAATCCTTTCCTTTAACATGGTTTCCATTAATTTCCCCACTACTGACGTAAGACTAACTGGCCTATAGTTCCCCGATTCCTCCCTACTACCTTTCTTGTAAATGGGCACAACATTTACTAATTTCCAGTCTTCTGGGACGACTCCCGTTAACAAGGATTGGTTAAATAAATCTGTTAACGGTTTTGCTATTACATCACTGAGCTCTTTTAATAATTTAGGGTGGATCCCATCAGGCCCCATTGACTTATTTGTCTTTACTTTAGACAGCTGCTGTAGAACCTCCTCCTCTGTAAACTCATATGTAAATGTCTCCTTAGTGTTTCCTCCTAACTGAGGTCCCTTTCCTTTCTTTTCTTCTGCAAAGACTGAACAAAAATATTCATTGAGGCAGTCAGCGAGACTTTTATCCTCTTCTACATACCTTCCTTCCTTTGTTTTTAATCTAACTAATCCTTGTTTTACTTTTCTTTTCTCGTTTATGTATCTAAAAAATGTTTTGTCCCCCTTTTTTATTGACTGAGCTATTTTCTCTTCTGTGTGTGCTTTGGAAGCTCTTATAAATTGCTTTGCCTCTTTCTGCCTAATCTTATAGGTTTGCCTATCTTCTTCACTCTGAGTTTTTTTATAATTATTGAATGCTATCTTTTTGTTCTTCACTATTTTGGTCACTTCTGCAGAGTACTACAGAGGTTTCTTCCCTTTTTTGTTTTTGCTAACAAGCCGAATGCAATTGCCTGTGGCCT